>CM060596.1:9967833-10040333 GCA_030578255.1 Tiaroga cobitis | reverse complement strand
TACAGAAAAAAAGAAACTGCAATCGGCCCATGCGAAAACAAGGATAATATCGGAAGGGCATTAAATGTTGATGTTGTTAACATTAACAATTTGAGAACAAAGTATAATTTGCACAATTTGACGTGATATGATAAGCGAACGTTAGGTTTAATCAGCGCAATTTACTGCAATACTTTTTTCCACTTAGTTGGTCAGAACAAAAATGGATGTTACTTACAGATGACATTTTCCGGAGAAAATTCTTATGTCGGTCATACTTCCAAAAAGTAGAATCTGTGATTCTAAATGACAGTATCCACACTGTGCGGTGATTGACAGCCACACATTCTCCTCAAAACATTGGATTCATCTGCGCTGTGCAGTGCCGAGGCACAACCCACGTAATGTTGATAATTCTGCGAATAACTGCAATTGCAGATTTCAAACAGAGATGGCGACCAAGAGGAAAAACTGCGGACTGCAGCTTTAATCAGTGTTGCTTCTCAAGTAAATATATATTGTTTTAAATTGTTTTAAACTGGAAAACAAAATTACCCATCAAGAATATAATTTTTTGCAGAGTATACAGAATCAGTAACTAAGATTGAATAAAAATTCCAATTAGACAAAATCTTGTCGTCTCTAGCAGTGGTTTTGTATGTTAGTTTCAAACATTCAAATACAGTAAAAATAAATGCAAACTTAAAAAAAAAGTAATTTGTAATATCTGTTGGATAAAGTACATCATAAAACATAATCCTAAAAATGAAATAAATAAATAAAATTCCGTTTTCACAACTGTTGTACTTTTTAAGTAACAGACTTTTTAATGGCAGGTTCCATTATGAAAAATTCCCCCATGTGGTTTGACCTGCCGAATAGAAATATTGTCAAAGTTAAAGTGTTAAATGAAAAGCATATTCTTTCCTATCTTATCCTTTACACAAATTCAGCACCATAAATGCAGAAAAAGTCTGCATATTTCATCGGGCCTGGCAATGACAGCAGAAATGTAAAATTTCAAAGCATACTGTATAAGTTACACAGAAATGGACTTTCTCACACAGTTCCATTGTTTTGCTTTAGAACTGTTAACTAGTAAAAGTGGCTGTTAACCCTAGAGTTTAGTAAAATAACAAAAGTGATCTGTTTGATGTTTGTCAGGAGGCAAAAATTAACAAACTATTTTTTTCACTGATATGAAAACTTTGCTGAGACAGTAAATGCTGGACATATTTAAAGACAACAGCTTGTGTTAACCTCTGAGAGTCTGGTTTTGTGTACATCAAGGCAGGCCTGACTATGAAAAATGAGACTCAGGCTAATCAGGCCTTTAATTGGTGGGAGATGTGCGTACAGGTGAAACTGTGTCCCAGAGGCCATTGTGAAGTAGAGGAGGCTGTTTACACAGTGTTAAGAGGTCTGGAGATTGGGCTCCTCAGACACGACACACAGAAAAGACTGCTAATAGGTTAGCGCTTAGCACTATCGTTGCCTAAGCACATCATCTTGTTCTCCACAGAGCTGGAGGGCTTTTTCTTAAATGTCACAGTTATTAGATTGACTTTTCTTGGCAGGATTGTCCTAAGGGCTTCCTGGGAAGGTTTAAAAGTTGTCAAGGTTTTATGAGAAAGTTTAAGGACAAAATATATTTCCTGATACACCACTATACCGCTTTCCCAATCGCTTATTTTAATCCAGGCCCAATCCATCGCTGTCTCCTTTTAGTTGAAAATTACAAAGTAGGCTGTGAGAGTGATCCTTAAAGAAACAGTAAACCTCAAAATAAAAATTATGTTATTTATTCATTCTTATTTACAGTACGTGTGATTCCAAACCCATGTGAGAATGAGCAACATTTAAGGAAATATACTGCTTCTCAAAAGTTTGTGGGTTTCTCTTATGCATCCTAATGCTGCATTTATTTGATCAAAACACAGTAAAACAGTAATATTGTTTTTGTTTTATTTATTTATTTTATTTAATATGGACATCGCAATAACATTGGACGAACCATGCATTGTTTAAAGTGTTATAGCACATGTGCTAATTTTCAACACCTGTCCATAGGGGCTTTTACAACAGATAAAAACACATTAAGCAAAACAAGGCACAATGTTCAATATTATTACAATTTAAAATAACCATTTTCCATTTTAATATATTTTAAAATGTTTTCAAACTTTTGAATGGTAGTGCTTGCAAAAGTTAAATTTTCAGTGATTTAGAGGAAACAATAACTGACCTCAACTATAATAAAGACAATGCTAAACTAACAGAATACGGAAATAGAAACAGAAATAATATAGTCATTGTTTATAAAATACCACTGACAAAATTAATTACTCTTTGTAGTTAAACAATTTGGGTGAACTATTCCTTTAATATCCTAACTAAAAAAAAGTGAAACAGTGTTAGTCTTCATTCACTGTCAGTGTCAACTAATTAAAATTCATACGCTACAGGAATGCTCCTTCACTGGCATGAGAATGTAAGTACTGAAGATCAGGACTGTTTGTATTAATTGAGGTTTTCTTTGTCTTGCTAATTCTGCCTTCTTTTGTTCGTTTTCTAGATTGGACATTTATCTGCAATGCAAAAGAGGGCCGGTCAGCTTCCTGTTAAGTATCTAATTGATGCAATTTCCAAAAAGCCTCTTCACATGGAAAACAGGCGCTCGTAGAATCACGGCCTCTTGGAAACACGCTCGCTGTTTAGATTTCTAAACTAATTCATGTAGAATACATAAATAAATCAATGTTATATACCCACTTCAAACCATTACTACTCCCCTCCCATGGCTGCACTTTTCTACCAATCTATCAATATTAATGACAACACTAAACATATCAAATTGCTGTGCTCAAACCATGTAAGGCTCGGTGAATGATTGCAGTAGATAAGCACTGTCTAAAAAAAAAACACTGACTGGTAACAGTTAGGGTTGACAAGCATTTTGTCTATCGAGTATAATAAAAAGCGAGCGAGAGGGTGCATGAAGGTATGAAGGGAGAGTGTTTGCATGTGTGTGTTTGTGCATTTGTTTCCATGTGGAAGGTGGGAGGTGGGAGGTGGGAGGTGGGGGTGCATGACTGCTGATGGATGGACGAGAGCGATGGAGAGAAAAGAGAGAGATGATGAAGGAGGTATAGTGAGAGTAAACAGGGCGCTGTATGGAGCCTGGTACGGATGTGTGACCCCGGGCCTGGGGGTCGTCTCAGCTATGCGGCTCTGACAGCCTCAGTTTGCAGTTTGTTTGGATTCCGAAGCTCCGCCTCGGGAGCAGCTTAACAACAGATGGCAAGAGAGGGGATCCATTCATGGAGCCGGACATAAGGAGACATACACAAACACACACAAGGTGATGTATGCTGAGATCTGTGTGCAAATGCTGGCTTGTTTTTTCTCAACCTTAAATAAAGACACGCATAGAAATGTCCAAAATTACATTTTCAAAATAGACTAGTTGATGGGTTGTCTGAATCTCTGGGGTCCAGAGATACCCAGGTGACTGCAAAAGGGTGCTGGGGTTCATATAAATAATACAAAAATAAATCAAATTGGGTTACACTTTATTTTAAGGTGTCTTATTTTAAGGTGTCTGTTACACTGTAATTATACATTTAAGTACTGAGTAATATTAACCCTCTGAGGTCGGCTATCGCGCCGGCGCGATAGTCTCGCTTTTTTCTTATCAGTGCAAAAGAAACTCAAAATACTCTGTTGATTTTGATCTTACATATTAAGTGTTGTACATCATTAGATCCTGATAAGTGTCTATTTTTGTGCATACGCACAATAAAAACAAAGTGTTGTGCTTTTCGCCAAATAAAGAAAAACAAACATGATGCGCGTTCTGCCTTTTCTCTCTCAGTGAAGTCCATTCTGAAACGCGTCCTAAGATTAACTTTAATTCCGCGAATACTTGTCATACAGGCACGAGTGTTTTTCCATAATGAAGCTTGAACTCTCTTCTTTTAAATGAATTAATTTATATAAAAAAAACTAATATTCTCAGCTTATGTAATCTGTATGAAAAGAGAGAGATGTCAGTATTTTTCTTTCCAGCTCATTATACCTAATTACGCGTTAATGTGCCACGCCCACGGAGAGCGCGCGCTATTCAAACGCAAATGGTCTAAGGCAAGCCGTTCAAACGCCCACCAGCTGGATTATAAAACACATCGTGTTTAGTAAGTATCTTGTACAGCTGTGTACACAGCATATCCTTTCGCTGTGAGGAATAATACTATCTAACCCTGGAAAATGTACCAGAAGTGCTGGTAGTTTCATTTCGAGGAGCAACGGATCCAGCTGATGTAGTAAGTCATTTATTCTAGTGCTTTGTTCTAATCATGATATTGAATAGTGTCGGACTGTAAACCGCAAAAAGACTGTTTAAATATGAATTGCGTGTCTGTGTGAAGGCTAAATGATGAGTGAACGGCATAGGCGCGCGCGCTTTGTTTACTACAGTTATGCAGCGCGTGTCTGTGCCTTGTTCATTCACTCTCGCACCTACATTAGTAAACGTTATGTTTACATACAAACTATATTGCTATAGCCTACTAAGATGAGTAAAAATAGACTGAAATATGTTGAAATAAAATGTCTGTATAAGCAACAAGCTGCAAATTCACATGTATATACTAATATATCATATACAATATATTACAGACTAAATATGAATGTTTAGACACGATTTTGTGATTAGTTTTGGATAGATTATAAAGTTTTGACTGTAAAAAAAGAGTACTGTCACATTAAATAGGTACGCTTTTGTTCACCAATTTCTGCTCATAGTTAAATATACTATAGTATGATGTTTTGTCAAAAATAAAGTAGGTATATTGAATTATCAACTAAGATGTTATTATAGTGTTTGTTCCAATATTCAAACTAATGAATCCTTACCTTTTTTAATACGTATGATAAAATACTTTTTACAAAGAAATACACTTGAAATATTGTTAAAATTGTAATTGTTGTTGTAATTGTAACCTATTTGTAATTGGTTACAATTTCTAATTGTAAAATATGTATAGGCTATATAGATCATTTCTTTTGTCCTTGCATTCTTTGGGATCCTGTGACACACCTGTGTGAAAGGGCTAATTAATATGCAGCTCATTATGCGGCACATTATCTGGCCTTTGTCTTCTCAGGTGTGAACACGCCTCCACGCATATTGCCTTTCCAAACAAAAGGTCTCTAACAAAATTCAAATCAGTGTATGTGTTTGTGTAAATTATTAGGCAGGATGATTTTCAGATCATTTTGAAGCAAAAATTCTAGGCAACAACACTCATTAGTCAAAAGTCTTGTGGACACATATTTAGTATGTGTTTTGTGGCCTTATTTCAGACACTTTAAGTTTTAGTTTTTTCAATAACCATGCATAAGCAATATTCTCTCAAAAATACAAACATGTTTCATAATTGTTGCTCAGAAATTACGGTAGCCCAGTTTGTGCTATATTGAGTGAATTTACACCTTTGCCATTAACATGTTTATAAATAACTGAAAAAAGCACAAATGTCAGAGCATGTCAGAACACCTCAAGGACCCCAAAAATCCTTAGACCTCAGAGGGTTAAGTAACTAAATGTACTTAATATAGTAATATATATTATTATATAATAATTTATAGTTATTACTATAGTAACTAACTTGTGACATATGTAACAAAGACACTGTAAAATAACATGTTATCTAAAATTGTATTCATTATTTATTTTATATTATTCATTTTATTTTATAAAATCCAAGTATATAAACTATGTAAATGTAAAATGTTAAAGGGTTAGTTCACCCAAAAATGAAAATTAAGTCATTAATTACTCACCCCCATGCTGTACCAACCCCGTAAGGCCTTCGTTCGTCTTCGGAACACAAATGAAGATATTTATGATTAAATCTGAGAGGTGCATGACTGCTACATAGGCTCCCTAAGGGAATGACACTTGACGGCCCAGATAGTCATTAAAGAAAATGTTTAAATATTCCATGTCACAACAGTGGCTCAACTATAAGTTTATCAAGCGACGAGAATACTTTTACGACGCATGCGCGAGAATTGCGATCTCCTTCAACTACTTCAGTTAAGTTCTCGCGCATGCGCGTCGTGGAAATCTCTTGAAGTCTCGTTTCAGGCCTAAAAGGAAGAAAAGGAATAGTCGAATAAAGTCGTTATTTTTGTTTGTTTTTTCGCACAAAAAGTATTCTCGTCGCTTGATAAACTTATAGTTGAGCCACTGTTGCGACATGGAATATTTAAACATTTTCTTTAATGACTTTCTGGGCCGTCAAGTTTCATTCCCTTAGGGAGCCTATGTAGCAGTCATGAACCTCTCAGATTTAAGACGAACGAAGGTCTTACGGGGTTGGTACAGCATGGGGGTGAGTAATTAATGACTTAATTTTCATTTTTGGGTGAACTAACCCTTTAACATTAAAAAAATTCAAATAAGATTAACTTTGAGTGTTGGATGACTACAAAGCCCAAAACGTTAAAAACACAATATCTATATGTAAAACAGGCAGAATTAACATGTTAATAATGAAACAAATAATAATAAAAACTCTAGTATCAGCCAATAACTGATATCGCACCAAAACATAGTGCAGCCCTAATATTAAGCTAAAAAAAATAGAAATAAAAAAAAAAGACGTCAGGAAGTTAACTAATTGAATTCACTAACCCATTAGTTGGTTATTGGATAACTAGTTGACCATCCTGATCCATCCCTAACACACAAAAGCACAAGCATGCACTGAAACAGTCGCATAGACGCACGCTCCCATATCATTTAATTTAAATTCCCCTTGTCATTTAATACACACCTCAATCCAGCATCCGACGCCAGATTCCGTCTATCAAGACAGTTATTGAATTACGATTGTGTTTATTGCCCCTTTAGTGTGATGTATACCCATAAACATCCTTCTAGCATACAAGAAAAGCCATCTGCAAAATATTGTCTCCTCATCTCCAAGCTCTCTTCCACGTCAATTATGTCTTTAGACTTCACAGTCTCGCGGTGATGGAGTGGCCGTAAAACCCACTCACATTAATACTCCATTGTGCATCTGCTGCTAACGGTAATTAAAGAACTAAATGACTCATAAGAATAGATGAATTAACCACAAGCAGAAAAAAATTAGAAGGGAACGAGAGGCGCGGGGAACCTGCCACATAGAAATATGTGCCGTTAAGAGTGCAGTTCGGTACTATAGTAATCAGCGTTATCGGCTGAACACAAGGAATGATGATGCCACCTTCTTAGTGGTGAGGTGTCTGTGTGGCCCTGACTTTTGCCACCATTGACTGAGACAAAAAGAGATGGCAGGACAAGATTGGGAGAAACAAGCCAGTAGAAAGCAATGCAGGTCATTATGTTAGAGAATGGCTGTGTTTCCAAAATCACAACCTCCCTCACTCTCAGAAAAAAAAGGTACAAAAGCTGTCACTGGGGTGGTATCTTTTCAAAAGATACACTTTTGTACCTAAAGGGTAACATATCGGTACCCTAAAGGTACATATTAGTACCTAACGTGTACATATTAGTACCTAAAAGGAACAAAAGTTTCCCTTTATAAAGGTACTTCCCCAGTGACAGCTTTTGTACCTTTTTTCCCTCTGAAAGTGTAGGTAATCCAGACGTACTACATTCGCCATGCTGTCATTATCACGTGACGTACCAGCGTCAGTTGCGTCACTTCACTCCCATTCACAAATCCTCTCCCGAGGCCTCATGGGACAGTACAGTGTCCATCATATGCACACTTCAGAATCTCGCCGGTACTTTTAGGAGTACTGTGAATTCGGACATACTTCTTATGTCACATACCGTTTTTCGCCTTATATATAGTAGGGAAGGGATGTGATTTCAGACGATTTAAGGCTAAACATTAAAATTACATCGCTACACCATTTTCAGGGGGAAAAAAACTTCCAGAAACCAGGAAGACAGTACAACATATTGAATACACTCTTAAAAATAAAGGCTCTTTATTGGTCTCCATCAAGAACCTTTAACATCGATGGAACCGTTCCATTGCACGAAAGGTTCTTTATACGGGAAAAAGATTCTTTAGATTATTCTTAGTTCTTCACACCAAGAAAAAAAAAAGAAACGTTCTTTTAAAAGAAGTGTACTGAAAAGTTCTTTGTGGAAGCCAAAATGGTTCTTCTATGGCATTGGTGCGGAAAACCACCTTTTGACACCTTTATATTTAAGAATGCAGAGTCAGAGCAAATGACAGATTATTTCTCAGTACCATTTCCAGTCTCATTTCCATTACCGTCAAATTAAATCCATTTAAAAAAACATCAGAATGCAGATTATATATAAAAAAAATAATGCAGATTGCTAAACTCCAGCTTACATTTGTCAGTGTTTTCAGACAAACGATATGCTTAAAATCGAGAAGTTTTTCCTTTGAGTTTTCCAAATACAGGCCTTTTTTGCTTTCCATTCACACGGATCCGGGAAAACGACATGCAACCCTGTATTCTTCTGCCAGGCCATTAGATGGCGATGAAACACTATAGACTGAACACGTAATACGCATGTGCGCGACGTCATCGTCTTTAGAGATTTGCATTTTTGTTGTTTACACGGAGACCGTTTTCAAAAGTTTGCGTTTTCAGGCACCAAAAACGCTGTTGTCGTGTAAATGAACGGCCAAAATGCATAAAAAGTTTTATGTTTTTAGTTGAAAACGGTGTCGTGTAAACAGCCCCATAGTCACAGTTATCGTTTATTCTTTAATGGTGTTGGTGGTTTCGTCATCGTCTCATCTTGGTCATGAAAAAAAGGTTGTCGACAAACATTTTCTCACAGATTTTTAAACGAAATTAACACTAATGCCAGGAATAATCACAGTTTTAAAACTCACTAATATTTCCAGGTTTTCCATCAGCGTGGGAACCTTGAGGATGTCAGTTGTGAGGGGTTGCTGGGAAGGCTGATGAGGGTGATAGAGGGGAACTTAAGAAGTAACCTGAGGTTACATCTCCATCACACACATACAATGCCATCTGACAATTTTCTTCTTGAGGATGTAATGCTCAGGTAAACCTGTCACTGCTTGCTCCAGTAATCCATTTGTCAACATGGAAAACGGTCAGAACATGCAAACAGTGCTGGGGACTTAGAGAGAATGTGGAAAATAAGAACTTATTCTTTTTCTGTTATTGCATTTATGCTCAAGATGTTGCATCAGATTGTATGGTGCATGAGAGAGGGAGAATAAGCGGGTGTGAGAGGTGCTTGCAAACACAGCGATGGCTGACTCAGATTAGTATTTAGATTTTAGTGCCTTTTTTTCTAGATTTTTTTAAATCAAAAACGGGTTTGGGGTTTTATATCAAGTAATGTTGGTCTCGTTATTACAGTAGCGTGTCAAAGTGAAAGTGGTGGGCTGCTGTTAAAAAAAGTTGCAAATCTCTCAAATAAAGGAATTCTGCATGCAAATGCATGAACTAGTTTGTGGCAAAATAGGAAGATTGTTCGAAAGAATGGTCACGAGCATGGACTAGTTGGCCAGATTTCAAACCAGCTTGAAGTCAACAGGAAGTCAAAAATCAACACAAATTCAAAATCCAAATCAAATCAAATCCTACAGTGAATGACTGTATTATTCCTCCAAATATTCCTCCGATATTACTCCAAAGAAAACAAATAATTATCTTCATAGCCTTTCACCAAAATGTAATAACTCACTTCTGCAGTGTCTTTCCTTTTCAGCTATCCTCAAGCTGCTATTTTTTTTTTAAAGTTGACCTGGAATGCTGAACAACTCAGAAAAACAAATTCACTTTTTGAACAAATACTCTAAACAAGAAAAAGGGTCCAATTAAAATCACATAAATAAATAAATTTGAATAACACAAATTTCTGCCTTAGCAAAAGGGTTAATTTTTTCATAATTTCCCACAGGATATCCAACTTAAAGTCAAGTACTTATCTGTCCAAAAGGCCAATTTCTGTAACTGACAAAGATGCACACAGGCACGATAATTCACAAGCCCCTCTGCCAAATCTCTGTGGTATCGTTTTCATAGACTCATCTCACCTGAAGTCAGCTTTATCAATGTGTGTGTGTGCTGCTCTTGGTTGAAGAAGACACAAAGGGTCAGCTCCTGGTGTCATTAGGCAGTGAGCCCGGAGAGAAAGCTCTTGATATATCACAGTGCGATTGGCCACGGTCTGGGATTGAGTTGCTGAGAGAGGGAGCAGCTTCATGGGAATTACAGACTCTGCTCAAGTCATTCCAACTTGGGTAATGTTATCCCAGGGAGAAGGAGAGGGGGGAGAGAAGGGAGGGAAAGAACGAGATTGCTTTTGTCATAAAAAAAGAGATGCTGAAGGTGTCTACTGCTTTGGGATGGACTGCAGAATTGTCTAAAAAAAGTAAGAAATTACAATAAAAACAGATTTTCAGATGAAATTTTTTTTTGCTCAGAAGTCATATTTTCTCCCCTCAAGCATGATCTTTCCTATTATGGTTTATGTAAGTGTCAATTTTGTCTCAGATGTTTCTATAAAAAGTCTTTAGAACATAATAAAAATCGATGCAAATGAGACAGTTGTTGACATACAGTAAACACTGTTATGAAATTAGCGTAAATATACATAGCAAAGACAATTTTTCCTTGGAGTTGAAACAATTTGTTGAGAACTTATTTACACTACCGTTCAAAAGTTTGGGGTCAGCACTTTTTTTTAAATTGTTTTTAATCTTATGCTCACGAAAGCGGCATTTATTTAATCAAAAGTTCAGAAAAACAGTAATATAGTGAAATGTTATTACAATTTCAAATTATTGTTTTCTATTTTAATGCATTTAAAAATGTAATTTATTCCTGTGATGGCAAAGCTGAATTTTCAGCAACATTACTCCAGTCTTCAGTGTCACACGATCCTTCAGAAATCATTCTAATTGGCTGATTTGCTGCTCAAGAAAGATTTATTATTATTATTATTATCAATGCTGAAAACTGGTGCTCCTTAATATTTTTTGTGGAAACCATTATACATTTTTCTCAGGATTCATTGATGAATAGAAAGTTCAAAAGAGCAGCATTGATTTGAAATAGAAATCGTTTGTAACAAAGTAAGTCTTTATTTACTACTTTACTTTATTATTTTACTACTAATACAGACTTGGTCTCAAACTGTGCTTTGATTTGCAAAGAGACTAATGTTAAGATTGCTTCAAAAACTCAGAACGACTCAGCATGAGACAGAAAATTGACATTGTGATTTATACTTGAATTAAAGATAACGGAACAGAACTGTTTTGAGGGTAAAAGTCATTACTGGAAGTGTCTGGGTGATGCTTATTTTAAGAGACATTTAACAGGCATCAGAAAGTGACAAACAAAAAGCTTGTCAGCATCAGGTCGACGTCAAAATTCCCTCAGCCCTAGACGATCACACCATTAGAGCTGAAGGCGAGTTATGTGGCGGACTGAAAGCGCTATAGCAGATGTGTGATAAAAATACGAAACTGTCAGATCAAGGAAGAAATTTGTGTCACCTCTCAGAGGACTGGAAGTAACGTTTGTGGTTTGATTGTGTGCGATTATTAACGCCAAGCTGTGCACCCTCACTTGGTCTATACCCACACTTTTGCTAAGCTTATACAGTAGATCTCGCTCAAAAACCTTTAAACGGCAAAGCATCCACTTGAACCAGTTTGGTAAACCCCATTTAAAACTCAAACGACAGCAGAACCCCTAAACAACAAGCTCGGCAGGAACCAAGGGCACATGAGCTATATAGTGAAGTGACATACTGCTGTTCAACTCCATTAGCTGCTATGTGAGAGAGGAAGCTTCGCATAAGCACACGACCTGTGAAGAATCCGAGATGTCTTTAAATCCAGGGGACGGGATTGCCGCATTAATTCTGAAAGGACTGTAATCTCTCAAGCAAATCAAATTACACTCATTAACTGAGCAAGAAAACTGCCTATGTAATAAGTGAGTATTAAAAAAAGTATTTATTACCAATAATCACCCATTTAATATGGAGCATAGCCCACAACGAGTTTAATTTTTTGCTGATTAGGTGCAAAAATGAGAAACCGGAAAGGGCGTAAGGTGCTCGCGATGGGGTGCGTGTACGCGGTCAGGCAGAGTTTCTGGCAAGCCAACGCGGTGATTAAGGTTAAAGAATAGGGGCTATTTAAGCTTTAAGGTCTTTGTGCGGGCAAGCGTGGCGCAGCTAAAACACCGCCAACACACCGCTGTCTCGTTAACGCGGCATAAAAGTGACTCTCTTCCTTTAATGGTCGCCGGCATCCAGGGCTAATTTCCTTCAAAATAAAACCTCTTTAATTACATCAGAAATGTTAATGGAAAAATATATCAAAAGAGAGATAAATACGATTCAGGCGCATAAAATCAATTAATGCGAGAGGTCAGCGTCTCATTCATTTGTGAGATTAACATAATTACCTATTTTTCTGCTCGTCATTTACTGCTTGATTCATTCGGGACGCACCACTGTCCCTCGATCCCCATGGAACAAACACAGGGACTGTTGGCCTAAATTAAATATCTCCATCTATACACAATGTCCACGTTATAGCCACGGGCGCCAATTAATTGACTTTATTACGGCGAGCTCTTATATTGTGCATCATCTCAGTGGCTGTGAAAAGCACCACAAGATTTCATTGCTGGTGTGAAATATGAAGTTCTCTGGGTTTTCTGCTCAACAAAAGGTGTGTGGTGTTCATTAACAGATGAGAGAAGTTCTTTTTGAAATGTGAGACGATTCGATTAGACAATGAAAGAAGCAGGTAAAAAACGATATGTACAAAAAGCTCAATTAATTTAAAGCTGAGGATGAATTCAAATGTGTAAATGTGCATTATAAATGTTGGAGCTGTGGCTTAGTGGTAAGTGCACTGACCCACTGAGCAGTGGAGCTCATGCAGACTATACAAATTCAAATCTGACTCACATCCCTTCTTAACATTCATTAGTTTCTTAAAGGGATGGTTCATGCAAAAATGTAAAGTCTGTCATCATTTTCTCACCCTCATGTCATTCCAAACACATAACATTCATCTTCGTAACACAAATGAAGATATTTTAATGAAATCTGAGAGCTTCATGTCCCTCCATTGACAGCTACGCAACTGACACTTTGTAGCTTCAAGAAGTTTATAAAGAGATCATAAAACTAATCGATATGAATTAAGCGGTTTAGTCCAAATTTTCTAAAGAGAGACAAACGGATTAACAGATTGAATTTAGGTTTTTATTCACATATGAACATTTATCAACTCACACATCAGTTGTGGTAAACAGAAGCTCAAGCATGTTCGCTTGACGTGCGAGAACCAATGAGGTTCATTCTCGTGTTACACAGCGCGTTTGATCTTCCGCAAGAACCAATGAGGTTTGTTTTCACGTTTCAAGCGATCGTGTCTCTTCAGAAAATTTGGTAGTTGCGTAGCTGTCAATGATAAATAATTGTATGAAGCCACACAGTGTAAAGGTGTTTAGAGATTGACAAGCAGTTTAACGTGTTTAACTCATGATAGCCACTTCAGTGAGACCCAATGCTTAGTGTCACATAAACACTTTATAAACATTGGGCTGTAAGGATAATTATTTTGATTGCGGGATCTTGTGCGCCTCCTAACTTCAACATCTGTTTGAAATATGTGTGTTTCTGGCTTTAGTAAGATGGATAAAAACAGATGACACACACAACATATACACACTGTGGAAACGCACTTTCTTCCAGCAGTTTATAGATTGCCTCAGCTGAAATGCTCAGTAGGAACAGTATACTGAGTTGTACTCAAGAGCTGAGGATTGTGGGATATGTGGAGGCCTTCATTTGCTCACATTTAACCGTGCTGAACTAAACTACTTCTTCAGAACAACAACAACAGAGGGGTCTTATTGACTTGAATTATATGGACAAAAACAACAGAGATATTTTACCCTTATTTGTGTTCCACAGAAGAAAGCCATAAAGGTTTGCAATAGCATGGGGGTAAGAAAATTATATAATTTTCATTTTTGGGTGAATTATCCCTTTAAGGGTGTGAATTATAAAGAGAGAGGGAGAGAAAGATACAGTGAGGGGAAAAAAGAGAGATGATATTCCACTTGGACATCATTTTCAACTCCAGCTTCCCTGCCCAGAACTTTCTCAGTGTCTGTCTATCTCCCCAATGGCCTATAAAGAACCTCAATCATTCCACATGCCCGCTTTGGTTTTATTAAGAAGATGAAGAACGAATTTATTGTACACAATTTCACTTTTTTTGTGTGTGCAAATCCTAACATGGCTTTATCAGCAGCTGATTAATGAGGGAGAAGCCAGCAAAAGAGCATTTGATTAACACTAACTAAAGTAGTGTTATCAAAATTAAGACCTGTCAAGTAGACCACATTGAGGAAGGAGTCAGTTCATCCAAAAAAGAAGTTGACATTATTTATTAGCCTTCACGTAGTTTCAAACCTTTATGACTTTTTGTCCTCCGTGGAACACAAAATGAGATGTTTAGCAGGCTGTTCACACGGCTCTTCCCTGTACAACAAAAGTACAAACTACTAGGGCTGGGTATTGACACAAATTTCACAATTCGATTCGATTTCCATTCACAAGCTTGCAATTCGATTCGATTTCGATTACGATTCGATTCGATTCAATATTGATTATTTTGGATATCAGGTACAATACATGGCAAATTTTTTCAAGGAAAACAAATCTCTTAACTAATGCTGTAAACTATGGGAGTCAGTTGTAGCCTACTAGGCTTCATTAGCCTACTATAATTTTGAAGGTAAAAATGAACTGATTTGAAGCTATACAAACACTTAAATTACACTTATTTATTTTTATAATTAGAAAGTTATATGAAATATAAACATTTAAATGGTGGCTGTCATAAAAAACTTGCCAGATTTATTCAAACATGCATTAAATATTGAAGAACATTAAAAATTATAATGAATATGTAATATGGTGCATATATTTAGCAAAATTATCCTCTCTAGAGTTATTTTGTTCTAGCTGACTAACTGACTAAGTTACTAAGTTTAATTTTTTTCTGAGGTAAATGTGACGTTACATGCCATTGTTTACTTGCTGTTTAACTGACGTCTTTCCACGGATGAAACACTGATTGAGTGATACCACATTACATGATACGGATTTCGAAGTTGTACTCTATCTTTTAACACACTTTCAGATGCTCATTGATGTTTATTTGGCGCTGTAACTGGTATTATTAAGGCGGAGTAACTGGTATTATTAAGGCGGAAGAGGAGAATGAGATCATGTGCGCTCCGTGCTGCTGCTTCTCTTGAGCTGAGCCAGAGCGATCTCACGCCACAGCGCCAAAACGGTATTTATGTTTTTGAATTTCGTAAGAAAATGGATGTAATTCGAAATTTGAGACTTTATTTCATAATAATAGTCACAAAGCACAAAGATTATTTTGATTTATTGGATGGGATGCACGATACAATGTTCTACGCGATCATCAAATGAAAACAGGATGACTAATCGATTCTTGAGATTTAAGAATCGATATCGGTTCGTAAAAATGAGAATCGATTAATATCGAGAAATCGATATTTTTTACCCAGCCCTACAAACTACCATTTAAAAGTTTAGGCAAGATATGTAAAATGTTTTTGAAAGAAGCTTCTTATTCCTATGTTCATCAAAGATGCATTTATTTGCCCAAAATTACAGTAAAAACTGTTTTCTGAATTTTCAGCACCATTACTCCAGTCTTCAGTCACACGATCCTTCAGAAATCATTCTAATATGCTGATTTGCTGCCCAAGAAACATTTCTTATTATTATTTATCAATGTTAAAAACAGATGCTGCCTAATTTTTTTTTTTATCCATCTTTGATGGATAGAAGCAGAGCAGCATTTATTTGAATTAGAAATCTTTTGAAAGTTTTTACTGTCACTTTTGATCAATTGATCATATTCTTGCTGAATAATAAAAGTGCATATTTCTTTAAAAAACTAAAAAACTACTGATCCGAAACTTAGTACTGTATTCAGGGCCTGTTGGGCTCCTAAAAAAGTACCATATACGACATATGGTTTATACGACAGAGTTACATTTTAAGTCTTCAGAAGATGAGAAAAAACACAAATTTAAGTTATTGCAACTTAAATTCAGTTCTTGTGGAAACACAAATTAAATTTGTGCACTGAAAATGGTTTATAAGGACATGAGTAAAAAATGACCGGATTTTCATTATTGGGTGAACTGTTCTTTTAACAGAGCGACACTAAATAAATATCATTGGAGTGAAATACACACCTCTCCCTCGATATAACCCAGTTCCTGAGGGGGCCAGGGCACATTGAAACACTTGCTGCCCCATGGTGGCCTGCTGTGGAGGAGTAGAGCGAGCTACTCCATCAGTATTTACTGATGCTGTTATCTTGTCCTGTGGCAGACTGAATCAATCAATCACCGCACCACCGCGGCGCTCGTCCTCAGCATTCAGCACACATTGCGGACACTTCAGCCAAGCGGATCGCTGAGCGTTACGCGAGCAAATTTGATCAACAAGCGCATCTCCCCTGTGCCATGGCAATCCGAGATGAAGATGATATTAAGAGGAAAGAGCAAAGTGATAAAGACTGCTAAGCAGGAGGGGGTTGGGGATTTAGGAAAGATGGAGGCTGGGAGAATGATGACGATAGACGGGCAGAGAGATAAAATCTTTTTATCATCTCAAATACAATCAAACATCTGCGCATAATGTATAGACACAAAAATACACTACAGTGTGCTCTTAAAGGAATCTCCTACAGTACATCAAACCTGTCGTATTTCCCTTTCAAATTCATTGGAAAAGAGCAATGACAATATTTTTAAAAATTTTGGCTTTCTTTTACATTCAACAGAAAAAAAAGTCTTACGCCTTTGGGAAAAATTTGAGTTAATAATTATTAAAAGATGATCAATTTGGGGTAAACTATTCCTTTAACAGTGAATTAAATCAGCATTAAATTAAATAACATTTTTGCATTTTTTAAAACCCTACAGTAGTGTAAAGTGTAAAGGCTTTGAACAAACCTTGACTAGTTTGCTTTAATTTATCTGTTGCCCTACAGAAGTGCTAACTTTCCTTCGTTTTGTTTGCAGTTTCTTTTTTCCCTGCATTTTAATGTTTAATAGCAGCCTTTGGCAATCTGGGGGCACAATTATTAGATATCCGCAGAGAGAAATTGAAAAATTAATCATACTCATAATTTTACACATGCTCTGTTCCTTGAGAAATGTCACATGCTTGCGGATCAAATACGCCATCCGGAGAGCTGAACAGACTGCTTGCGCACAAAACAATTGCATTAATATTGCAATTAAGAGATTATTTACTAGCGCTGCTTTTCATCATCACGCATGCTAGTTAAATTATTGTGCTGTAAGATCTAATGATAATAGAAATGTTTATCATACCATAACAATAAGCGTTTATGAAGATAGATTACAGTCAAATACAATATGAGCATTTCACTAAGACGTCTTATATTACAGGAAGTTCTGTTGATAGGAGAAGACATCAGGGAAATTACCCACAACCCCCCCCCCCCCCCAACCTACCAAACAAAGTCAATATTCATAAAACAAAATAGCACATTTGCTACGTATTTGTTTTGATGACCACTGGAAACATTTGGGAAGTGTCAACAGCAAAGCAGTAGGGGTTTCAAAAAGTATGTACTAAAATAATAATATAATTTAAAAAAGTAATATTTTTTTTTCTAATATATATATATATATATATATATATATATATATATATATATATATATATATATATATATATATATATATATATATATACATATAACAGCAATTATTTTTACTAGGGCCGATTATATCTTGTCAATTAAAAGGGGGCAGAAAAACGTGTCACACTGCAACTCATACTGTGTGTGAAGAAAATGTCTCTTGAATAAGAGCTGTCGAAGTTAACGCGTCAATAACACATTAACAGTTTAAAAATAGGGACGTTACAGCACTCAGGCTCTATTTGACCTCATGAATCACCCGTAGTTCAAAACAGGGTTGCCAGGTCCACGGTTTCCCCTACACCAAACATTTTGCTTTGTTACATCTAATAAGAAACAAAGTCTCAGCTTTCAAATTCTGTCCATTTTATCACAAAATCCAAACAATAAAATGACATTTTGACGCTCTTAAATGTGAAGTGACGGATAACTGTAGTTCAAGCAGTAGCGGGCAGCGCAAGTTTTTTCTTCCAATTTAATTTAAGTTATAGCACAAAAAACATGCATTAACATCAGAAGGTATGTTGAAACATACAGTACAACTTACATGTAATCGCTCAATCTGTGTTTCACCTGCGGAAATACATAAAACAGTTTCTGAACAATGTCACTTCACACTGCATTGGAAAGTTAACCTATGTTCACAGTTTGTTAGTTAGCTATAAAAAACACTAGAGAGGAGCTTATTTACTGTTAACTATATATGTATGATTGAATAAATGTGTCATTAAGACTTACTATGTGCAACTGAGTTGTATACAAACGTTTCAGTTTTTATTTGAGATTATTATATATGAAAAAAAATAGCAGTTGAATATAATAGTTTGGGCTCTGTTGATAAATTTAACCTCTAATATTATAGTAATGTTCCAAATGAGAGGGCTCCCTGTATAGTTACAGCATCAGTTGGAAGATATTCTTTTTCCTTAAGAAAATCAAACGATCCATAAGGAGATATCATTCTGAATAATCGGTATCAGCAGAGAAATTTTGTAGCAGTGCATCTCCCGGTCAAATGTTTGGAAACGTTACTATTTTTAATGTTTTTAAAAGAAGTCTCTCATGCTCATCAAGCCTCCAAAAGATTTCTATTTTTAAATAATAATATTTAAATACTTTTTAAAATATATATTTTTTAGGATTTTTTGATGAATAAAAAGTATCACAGGTTATACAAAAATAATAAGCAGCACAACTGTTTCCAACATTGATAATAAATCAGCAAATTAGAATGATATCTGAAGGATCATGCGACACTGCGTACTGGAGTAATGGCTGATAAAAATTCAGAATTGCATCACAGAAATAATTTGTAATTTAAAAGTATATTAAAATAGAAAACCATTATTTTAAATTGTAATAATATTTTACATTTTTTCCTGTATTTTTGATCAAATAAATGCAGGCTTGATGAGCATAAGAGACTTCTTTAAAAAACAAAAAAAAAAATAGTAATGTTTCATAACTTTTGAATATATATTTTTAAGTTTATATAAATATTGAGTTTTTTAGATATCTATCTTAGTATCAGCTTTTCTGGCTATTGACAAACGTTTCGCCCACTAAAAGATAATCCAACACAGAAAAATCTATAACAGAACAATTTTTAACATAAAACTAACAAGCTATAACAGAAACTCTAGAAGTTGACATATTTACGATATATACTGTCGTACCGTCCAGACCTGTTTTCAGGGAATGCTGGGAATAGTAGTGGCGTAGTGATGCGTACAGTCTGAGAATAAGGACTACTGATGGATGCTTCAATCTCTCAAATTCCTATTTACAGACAATCATTCAAACCCTGTTTCCATTCAAACAATCAATCTCTTGCTCGTGTTCTCTCTAAACATCTGTTCAGAAGCCACGCACAGCTCTTTGTCCGGCGTCTCTGTCTTTCCCGGCTCACGACGCCCACATCTAATCAAGCAGAAAATGGCCATAAATATTTCTTTCTGCTAGATTTCACTTTTGCATTTCATGGCTGGACATGATATTTTACTCTTTCCCTCTCTATTCACCTCTGGGAGATCTTAATGCAAAAAACAGTGACTTGTATTCAGGGTTCATGTCTGTAGTCAAAAGCACAATATATTTGTGTGTACAGTGGGTGAGAAGAAAAAAACTGGGAGAACGAGTGTGAGAAAAGGGATAGATAGCGAGTGTGTGCAGACATAAAGTCCTCGTCTTATTTTCTGTGCCATTTGCTGGCTAGTGCTTTCACGGCCCGTCCCATTACATCATGTCAGAGGTTGTAAACAAGCAAATAACAACAGCTCACTGACGCTCAGAGCGTCTCCCGGCCCACCACAGCGAGGGGAATTGCTCTCTGCGTTCTTCCATGCTGCAAAACATTTGTTTCTTTATTGCCCATGTAAATAATACATCATCTCTACCTTCCCTCCTTTCTATCTTATGGAAAAAAAAAAAAGGAAAGGAGGGTAGGATGAAGGATTTATGTGTACGGTGTGCAAAAGGGGAACTATTTATGGTGGGCGTCATTCCTAGAACGCAAGGTGCCATCACTGATATTTATGGGAAGACATCACGGCACTGACAGGGAATATCATTCTCCAAATGGTACACAAGCAGTCAGCGACCAGCACCATTTCTCTTTGGAATAGAGGCCACATCACTGCCGCACACCTAGGAAGTGGTTATTACTGGCAGGAGTGATGGCATGAAAGGGCTGTGATGAACATAACTGGGTTTGCTGGAGGAAGAGGGGTCAGACTTGTTCATTCTGGACTAACAGAATGAGATTTTAGCTTTTTTTATTTGCTGAAATCTTTTTAACACCGGATCATGTGATATTTGATACTTAAAAACTCAACGAAATCAAAATCTGAGGTCTGCGGCTTTGAGTTCGTGTCTATTAGTTTTTAAACTCACAAATTCATCCGTTTTACTGTAACTAGCTATGCACATTGCATATTTAAAATGCAGAAGTCTTTCTCTTCTGGGAAATACGGAAAATAAATATTCATCTTACACTACAGAATTTCTGTCAGATAAAATGAATGAGAATGTCCCTCCCCTAATACCACATTCAATCAACTATTAGAAAGGGACTCTTCAATATGTTGATCACATTCATAATACTGTTTTTTATGGTTTCATAGATTTTGTTATATACTTTTGTCAGGAAGCATGCCTTAAATTGACCAAAAGTGACAGGAAAGACTTTCACATTGTTACTAAAATATATGATTAAAAAAAGATGCTGTTGTTTTGAAAAAAAAAAGCAGTGCAATTGTTTTCAACATTTATAATAACAGGAAATGTTCCTTGAGCAGCCAAATCAGCATATTAGAATGATTTCTGAACAATCATGTGACACTGAAGACTGGAGTAACGGCTGAAGAAAATTTATATTGTAATATAGTTATTTTAAATTGTAATACAATTTTACAGTATTACTGTTTTTTTCTGTATTTTTTTATTGTTGATATGCAGCCTTGATGGGCATAAAAGATTTTCAAAAACATGAAAATAAAATCGCACAAATCCCAAACTTTTTAATGCTAGTGTACATGTAAAAGAAATAGTAATAGTGTGCAAGCAAATTTAGTTTGACTTTATATGAAAATGAATCATGTATTTAAACATAAATTAATATGAATATAAAATAAACACCGATTCATTTATATCAGATCCTAACGAGACACCTATCAGACCCAAGACATTTTCATATGTTACCACAGTTAAAGTTGTAAAAACTGTAGTAAATATGATATTTTATGGTTACTACAATAAATCTTTGTTTTAGCTTCTGAATGGGTAATTTCTTTACCTCCTCAAAACAAGTGCAAAAAAGCTGTCCTGTGATGCTTATAATTACCAATAATGCTTTCTAGCATCTTTATGTGTGCCATAAATGTCTTTATAATGTCCTTCCCACGTTTTAAACCCTCTCTACAGTAATAATCCACTGATGAAGATTTGATTTTTAAGGGCAATATGTGCATGTAAGATATAAACAAAACAAACAGCTGCAGCACATCATCATCAAATCACACGACAATCACGTTTATTGGTATTATTAAGACTTCAAGACGCTTGTAGCGCTTCGGCAGGTGCGTTTCTCATCTGCCCCCCTGGGAGCGATACGGGAAGGGCCGGTAGCTAGCTAGAGACGCGCACAACCCCAGCACTTTGCTCTGTCAGCCGCGGTCTAGCTGACGTGCCGCTCTCTGAATGAACACTGACGTCTATTATCCGCCTAGCGCCAGCAGATTATGAATAAGAAATAAAAGCTACCTCAGCTACAGCACTTCTGCATTAGTGACGGGTGGGCACTACGAGCGCACACACATCAGTACCTTCATTCTGAGCCTCCAGAGCCCAACTGAGATGCCTTAATCTGAGAAACGCACAGCTACACGGCTTACCATTTTATTGAAACAAATAAGTGTTTTAAAAACGGGCCGAAAGGCCTAGTTTCAATTTCAATAGCTCGTTTAACCCTTATCGTCCCGATTCCTCAGGGACCATTCTATGTTAATTGGATCTCCACTGCATTTGCATTGGGGGTGTTAACAAGCACAGTCTATGAATATTAATTACCCAGAAGTTTTTGCTCCTTGGAAGAAAAAAAAATACTTTTCTTGATACATATTAATTCTGTGAAGTTTTTTAAAGAGAAACACTCATTAAAATTGCAAAAGCCCCACACTCAAACTTATCCCCATGATATTGTGGCATCTTTTAACTTTATCCTAATAAATTGGGTCATATTAGCCGAAACAAAAAGAAACGCCCTCCACTAAATAGTCTTTTCATTTGCTTGTATGTAAACATGCTGATCCAATGACGACGACTACTTCGAGATCGTGTGAAAATGGGAATATGTGCGTTAATACGTTTCAAAAGTATGAAATGATGTCGTCATGCATTTCTATTTAGCCATGCACGCCGCAGCAATGTTTGATTGTTTGAAAAGCGTGAAGGATTATAGAGAGACAGAGGTTATTCTTTCATGAGAAAACTCAAGTGGTGCTTTAAGAAGAAATCCTCCCTTACTGCTTTAGGGACTCCAAATAAGCCATCTAATACTAAAACAACACGGATGCATTTCCCAGTGCAGCCACAGTCTGACAGCTGCTGGGAACACCTGCTCCGAGTGTAGAGTTCCCCTCTTTAAGACACACACACACACACACACAC
Source organism: Tiaroga cobitis (assembly GCA_030578255.1). Lineage (NCBI taxonomy): Eukaryota > Metazoa > Chordata > Actinopteri > Cypriniformes > Leuciscidae > Tiaroga > Tiaroga cobitis. The sequence goes on along the minus strand of CM060596.1, from coordinate 10,017,375 downwards.
TGGCATCAAAGCCCATCCAGCCTCAGAAGACAATAAGAACCGCTTCATACTCACTAATGGTACCAGCATAGCAAACACGTACGTGAGCACGCATACAAATTGACCCCCATTTTAAAGCAAGGGTATATGGGAAGTGGAACAATAGGATGTTCCTTTTTATACACATGCAGTGATGCAAAACCCACCCACTCACGCATATGGACGCACATATTTGGGCTCACTTTGGCAGCCTCTTCAAATGCATACACACATTCACTCACTCCACTACTTGTCTCCATTGCTGACCATCTGACCCGAGATCCATTAGTAAAGCAGTTTCCAGCACACACTCTAACGTAGAGGCTCTCCACAGCGCTCCGGCCGATCCGACTGCGGAGGAGCGCTCCTCATCGCCGAGCCGTCAATCAAACCCGGTAAACAGGATGTAAACTACTTGAAGATGCATTTATCGCTGGCGAATTGCATGTCATTGCCGCAGAGGAGATCAGAGATGCTGTTGCGATGATGCGACTAAGTCCTGAAGATTCTAGACAGCCTGCTGTAAATGTCACTTCTGTAAATGAGCGAGCTAAAGCATCGGGGGTATCGGGGGGTGAGAAGTGCACTGCCAGAGGGATATATTGCCTGCAACAATTAGTTACGATCCCAAAAAGCAATATGCTTCAATTGTAGCAGGCTTTGGAGAATCACACGGAGCGTGTTTCTGTTTTTTTCCCCCGCTTTGCAAATAATTATTTCTCCTCTCTTCTACGTACAAGCACATTAATGTACAATTTCAATCTCCATCTGTACGATTATGAATCAGATCGGCCATCAATCGGGAGATCCAGCCGAGAGATTCGTCCCGTAATAAAACTGTCACCTGTTCCAGGATAAAGACAGATGTTGCCAGTTGGGTGATAACATAATTAAACCGTTCAACGAGGGATTCCATAAAATTATCAAAATTGAAGGAAGCACTAGCGTTTTACCAATAAAGCAATTTGGGGCAATATGCGGTGTCATAACACCAATCTCCTGCTCAGGATTTGCAATAAGTTGGAGGCTCTACCTTTCTCTAGTGCAATCTGACAATATTAACAGTTTACAAGCAGATACCTTAAAGCGAAAAGAGAGTGAAAAAGAGCACAAATGTGTGTTTTCTTCACCATCTTACATATTTTCTCTGAGCAGGGTTGCTAAAATGCTTTTAAGAATGAGTTTAAGAATTTGCTCTTTTTTCAATTCATTAGTTAGAATCTGAGGCCTACAGGATGTCGAATTGGAATTGCAATGACAAGAAAAGGAATTTACTTAACATTTAACATTCAATATCATATAGATTATATGTTATTTTTAGATATAATATATATATAGTGTATATATATATATACACATACATACATACGTGTGTGTTTGTGTATAAAACAATCTGACAATAATACAGTGTATAGAATATATACATAAAAATATTATTTTTTAAATAATATGAAAAGATACACATACCATTTGATTGTCTGATTTTTTTTTTTTTTTTTTTTACTTTGCTTTACTTTGTTTGCTGCCAAAAAAAGCTCTTTTTTTTGTTTCATCTGTCCATAGAACGTTTGAAAAATAACTGACACTACTAGAACTTTAAACGGGATGGTCAAATGAAAAAAAAAAAAAAAAGAAGCTTTTTTGGCAGCAAACACTTAAGATGGGTTTGGTTCATACAGGGATAAAAAGTACCCCATGTGTAAAATGAAACACTCTGCTGTATTTTTTAATGCTGTGGGCCTAATTTTCTGCCAGAGGTCCTGGACATCTTGTTCAGATACATGGCATCATGGATTCGATCAAATACCAACAGATAAAAAATCTAAACCTGACAGCCTCTGCTTGAAATCTTATAATGGGCCGTGGTTGGATCTTCCAACAAGGACAGTGGTCCAAAAACAAACATCAAAATCAAAACAAAAATGGGTCACTGAGCACAAAACCAAGCATCTGCAATGGCCATCCCCGCCCCTGACCTGAACCCTACAGAAAATGAGTGGGCTGAACTAAAGAGAAGAAGAGCCAACATGAACTTGTGAATCTGAAGGATCTGGAGAGATTCTGTACGGAGGAATTGTCTCTGATCTCTTGTCAGGTGTTCTCCAAACTCATCAGGCATTATAGAAGAAAACTCAGAGCTGTTATCTTGGAAAAAGGAGGTTGCAAAAAGTATTTAATAAAAGGGGGCAAATTATTGTTCCCAACGTGTTTTGGAGAAAAAACATTTATTTCATAATGTGAAGGTTAGATTTTTGCTAATTTTTTCAATAAAACGTTAAAAGGATTAACAATGCAGATTTATTTTTTACAGCCATCTTTGATCATATTTACCAAGGGGGCAAATAATTCTGACCAGCACTGTATCTTCATCACCATACATGCTTTCTGTCACTCCTCTGAGTTTGTTTCTTGCTCCGGTGGGTTCCAGGTTTTGCTACACATTGCATAATGCAAGCACCTGTGGTTACTCAGACTGTAGTGCCTGTGACCAACCCGAAGACATCACCTCACCGGCTCCTAACCATGCTGAAGGGCCAGAGGAAAACAACAAGAAGAAAAAGCCCTGGCTAATTGCATCCTTATCTTATGATTAGTAAAAAAGCATGATTCTGTCGGAATGAACTGAGATGAGTTTGCCCTCCCATCAAAGAACAGCACTTACTCATTCTGTAGCTTTTCTTGTATGTCTCTTTGTCTAGTCTTTCTTTTTTGTGGTTTTGAGATGATGTTGGCATGCCTTTGAGTGAGGGTGCTCTAAAATGTGATTAAAATCTGCCATGAGACAGGGCATTAATATTTCAAATTTAAGAGCAGCATCAGCTGAGCAGGATGGATTACTGGCAATCGCTGCTTGCTTAAACATGCAAGAGATTATATGTGCATCAACTTAAATCACTCATAACTCATCAGGAATTGTGCCATATAGAGGCTTGGATGGACACATTCTTAAGAATGCGAATATCAAAGAAAATAGCTAATTATTTATATTTATATATTTATATATATATATATTTATATATATATATATATATATATATATATATATATATATATATATATATATATATATATATATATATATATATATATATATATATATATATATACACACACACACACATTTTGTTTTTATATACATATTGTTAAAATCTCAATAGTTTCTCCAAGGCAGCATTGAGATTAATTGGGAGCAAATCAAAAAGCCCAATGACCTCATGTGTCTCCACTTTCAGAAACTTTTAGAAGAGATTTCAATGTCTCAAACAGTGCTTTGACATCCAAGATACCAAAGTACGCAATTAAACATCAGAGATCTCAAAACTATCTAAAAAATGTCTCACCTTCTTGACCAAATTATCTGAGCTATGCTGAGCTCTTCGCTGTCAATCATCCTGAGCTATACTTTTGCCATGAATTTCTGGAAAACAGAAGGATGATCCTGTAAACTTAGCCTGGATCAGAAATGTACGACAACATCCTTGTTGTACAGTTACTTTAGTGTGCTTCAGACAGGTTGACTTCCTTTTGCAGAGAGCAGACAAAAAAAAAACAAAAAAACAACAACAAAAAAACCCCACCAAAATATGTTTTTCGCTTGCATAAGTGCAGGCTGGCATTATTTTCTTTAAATCTTTATCTCTTAAGATCATCTTCACTTCCTCATCAAAAGATGTTGCTGAAAACCACAACTTCTCTTTCTGCCTCGCTGAGTGCAAGACAAGACTTTGTGTGCTTTTTAAAGAGGCCCCCGAATAGCAGTCTGTGACGGAACGCAATCAGTTCGGGATTGAAGGTGTTCTTGCTTTAAGTTGTACATAGTGTACTGTACATTCGGTGAGATCAGGTATGATGCCCTGTTTGGGCCACAATTGGGTCATATTTCTCGGGAAGCACATGAGAGATGTGATCTATTAGATGGCTGTCTTGGTTGTGTGGCTGTGGAAGGATGTTTGTATTGTGAATGGGGAAATTCCTGTGGGTGCAGTCGCTGCTGCAATGAGCGATGGCTGACATGCAAAAAAAAAAAAAACTACATAAACAACACATATATGTGTACAAAACACATCTAAAACAATCCTCGCTGCATCAAACAGAATGAAATGCATACGACATAAAATATATAATATAATATATGATTTTATTAGGACTCTCTAGATTAGGACTCTTGATTAAAACAAATCTATTTGCAGTCCAGATCAATTCATTTTGTCATGAGGTCATGTTTTTTATTTTACTTAATTATATATACATATATGTATGTATATATAATTAACTGTGCTTAATGAACATGGTAAATTGATAGTTTTTCATACAATTTCTTTTGATATTTTCCCTAAACCAGCATCTTGATACATGCACAATTTTCTTTCCTCCACTGCTTTTCCTGGAATCACATCCCAACTACATCATAAGGATGTCCACAGACATGTTTTTTTTTTTCCCCTGATCTTGTCGACCACAGGCCACAGAGAAATGAATTGCTCATTGGAGATGGCGCTTGTGCCATAATGGAAATCTTTTGCATAAATGCTGACAGGGGTGGATCTGTTCCTTTAATTTTGGTGAATTATATGCATACACCATTTAAAGAGTGGACCTAAATTCTTTAGTACAAGGATGAAAGACGTTTGAGGTGGCTTTATTTGAATCTAAAGACTCTATTCTAGAGAACTCCCATTTAGGGACACATCTCTTTTATATAAGGTAATAGCACTGGGGATTTGACTTCCTAATGGAGATGTTTAAATGAAGCTTATGGTCTACTTCCCCCCAAATCTGACTAGTTCGAGAAGATAAATTCCCCTGTCAAGGTCGAGATGATCAAACAGATTACAATTATTTTATCCCTCGTCTTTATTAATGAGCACTGTCTTTCACAGTTATGTCGACTAATCAGGATAGATGATATGTCAGCCTCCAGGTTTGTTGTTTTTCACGTATTTAAGGAGTCGTAGGAGTTTAAAAATTGAAAGATAATAAAACCCTACAGCTTGTCAGGGGAGAAACTGGGCTTTTGGAGGTTTAAAAAGGTTACGTTTTATGTATTGTGTGCATAACACAAGCAAAGAGACTGATGTGTTGTAAAAAAAAAAAAAAAGCTGTCAATTATCACATAACTGAATCCCTGTTCTTAGGGAAAAAACAAAGAACCTGTAATGATCAAAGCTGATTAAAAAAAGAGCTAAATATAATTTATAGTATAAGCTTTGACATTTAGACTACAATATATCCTCTGTTCTGAGAACCCTTATAATATTATATAATATTTCCAAAATAATATTCCCAAAAATAAATCAGATTTTAGAATTCAATCACAGCAGTATTTCTAAAGCTAAAAAATAGAATATATGTAACTCCAAAATAGTGATAAAGAGCAGCGTTAAACTAAATATATTTCTTTAAATTAGAAGATGCAAAATGTGACTACTTGTTGGAAAGTTTTAAGTTAGACTATTCTACTGGTATGTTACTGAAAAAATGCAGTTAAGCAACTGTTCCTCCACACATCACAGTAAAACTATGAAGTAAATGTTAAATAAAAATTTTTTTGGTTACAATGTCAAGTGCACATCCCTGACTCGGTCAAGCGCTCTGGCGTTAAGCCTCTCTCTATCTCCTCTTCCTTCTTTCTCTCTCCATTTCCTTGCATTTGTCAGAGTAGTAACCCCTGTTGTCTCAGCCGAGTGAATCAGATTGAGCCCCTGGCACAGAATGAAGGCAAAGTCAACAGGAATTAAGTTTCACTGCAACTGTTTACTCAACTGTGGCCTGCAGTTATTGAAATCTTATCCATGGTTTTGTGTGACGACTGCGGTAATGAATTCAGCATGCCTGTGATTTTCGAACCGACAACATCACGCTAAGTCAGAGAAGCACACGACAGACTGAAGCAATTCAGAGGACAGGGGAAGGCGAAAGCGAGAGCCAATCTCAGATGCTTCAGATTATTGATTGATGGTGATATACTCTAGTTACAGATTGATCTCTAGAAGACTGGAGGGAAAATCGTTTTTTATTATTTTATTTTAATAGAGTTTTATTCCTATTTGTTATCCAAAATAATAATTCCAATTTGCAACCAACATCTTACTAATATAAACACAATACAAAATCGATATCCTATGTATGAAATAAGACCAAAACAAATCAGGTTTGGGTTGTTCTCTGCTCTCAAACCAGATATCACGCAGACCTGTCCTGTTTGGCATTAAAACCAAGGCATCGCTCTCCTCAGTTCAACGACAGCCATGTTACTCCGGCAGACAGATACTTCAGAAGCTCCCCATCCCCACCAAACAACCCTTGACAACATCTCCCATCATGCCGTGGGGTGCAGATAACATACGACTGGCTGATCTTTTCAATGCTGGCCGGCTCAACACGCTGTCGTGTGACAGACAGAAAGAGCTTGTCTGTTTATTTTAGTCTGAGTGAGGATGCTTTGGGCGCTCTAGGTATATAATAAAAACGCCTGCAACACTCCACGCTCGGGTGCTTTGAATGGAAGCTCTCCAAAATTTCCACCTGAGTGTTAGGGTTGTTTACAAAGCGACAGGTGAAATCTGTGGCACCTGGATGGACTCAGCACATACACAACTGTCTGTAAATTCCATTGCACCTATGCATTTGTCTGTTGATAAATATTTCACCTGAATGCAGATGCCGGGATAAACACATTGGCAACCAAAAACACAATCACAGAAAGAGCACTTAGTGCGTTTAAAAATTCAAACCGCTCTCAATATACATAAATAATCATAATAATGTGTTTATGTACTCTGGTTGGAGGGGGTGCGACGATTAAATATTTACAAGCACTTAAAGAGGGGAGAGAAGGATGCTGTTGACATGCGTTAATAACAGACAGGTGCAAGAATGAAAGAAAGAAAAGGTAGGACCGTAGGTAGGAATGAACAAACAAATTAAGGATGGAAGGAATGAAGAAAGAAATGGAAAGGAAGAAATAAAAGGAGGAAGGGAGGAACAAAGTAACAAACAAAAAATCAAAAGATGGAAGTAATGATTTAAAAAATGAAAAAGAAAGGAATGAAGGAAGAAAGAACGAACTGAAAGAAGGAACAAACTAACTAATGAATGAACAATGGATGAACGTAATGAATAAAGGAAAAGTAGGAAAAAGACAGAAGGAAGGAATAAAGGAAAAGGTAAAAAAAATTAAAAAAAGTGTGAACGAATGAACAGATGATTAAAGTAAGGAGGAAAAAAGTAAAGACCTGCTGTTGCTGGAAGTTCAGGATGTCAGATGCTGTGATGTCAGAGGAAGGTGTGGCGCTCTTGGATTGAACTTCTCTGTGTCTCTCCACACAAGGTGCGGCGCCGTTCTGATTGGCTGTTCCGTTTGTCGCCTCTGTCCCCGACTCTTGCATCATGACTTAAAAACCTGCAGCAGAGATGCAAAAAAACCAAACAAACATTTTAAAACAATCCCACGCAAACGTCAATTTCCTTTTGTCCCGCTCAATTTCACTTTCCCCATCTTTCCCTTAAAAGAAGCTAACAATCATATTCTGTTTGTTTTCCATCCTTCTGCTGGGCCTGAAAGAATGAAGAAACAGCAAAAAAGCAAAACAGAACGGGAACCCAAACCTCGGTCACGTCTCAGCGGAGAGGCCCAAGAAAACACACTCGCTCACAAACAAAACTTGTTCAAGTGAAATGGATATATTTACTCGCATTGCTCCCAGAAGAACCACAGCCCGATGGCTTTTTAATGGGAAACAGGGTATGGGAGTCGGTCGGATTACAAATCTCAAAAATCAAAACTTCTCAGCAAACGTTCGCAATCCAGGGTGTTGAGTTAACGCCGTGGTCCTGGGCCCGCACACAAATAAACAAACCTGAAAATATTCCCATGTACTTCCAAAGTATTTCCAATAATAAATTATACTTTAATGATGCCTATTCAGACTCACAAAAATACTTTGTTCTTCCAACGCTTCCCATCCAACAGACCAACCCTGCGATACACTAAAAATACTACTTTTCTCCTGATCTGTCCATGTCGTCCTGAGATAGACACTTAGATTTATCTCTTTTGCATTCCTCGCGGCCCTCGTTGGCAAGGAGTGCCTTGTAGCCCTGTTTCAGACCATCTTAATGAAGCTGACCAAGTCGGGCAGAAGTAAATTAACTTGGCTTATTAATTATTGATATGAGGCAGAATGAATGCCCTTAAAGCAGTGGGTGCTAATCACATAGGCAGGTGAAAATTGAAAAGAATTCAGATTTATAATGCTGACCCTCTCAGACAGTAATAAGGCGCTTGGTAATTGTTCAGCCAGGTTTGCAGGGGAGAGGCGGTTACAGACGCAGGAGAACACATTGGGGATTGACCCATCTGGACCACCGAAGGGCTGCGGCTCTTCTATTTTATTTTTTGATGTGAACAAGAAGACTGGGACGAATTGGGCCAAATCAACTACTAGACCAAAAAAAAAATGTTTTATATATATATTTTTATGTAAATGTATATACACACACACATACTGAACTACATCGATGACTAAAATCTCAGGGAGCCCTGTCCATTTCTTAACCCCTTAAATCACATATTTTAGTTTTATCTCTAAAACACCCTGAATACACTACGTAAATAAATTACATGGGTAAATAAACTGCTCTATGCTCAAAATCATCCTTTCAATTGGAGATAAACGGACCAAGTACCTGGTAATCCCACAAACAAGCTGTGGCTTGTTTAGCAAGCTTCTCCCCCTTTCTGTCTATTTTACGTTTTACGGTCTCATTTGTTCTTTGTGTTCCATAAAAGAGGGTGATAATGGCTATTATGCATGCACTGTCATTCCGTACTAAATTTTCATAATTATAAAGGAAGGGCGTAAATTTGCGAATGCGTGGCATCTCTAAAAGTAATCATGAGAATGCGCCGGGGGGCTATTTTAATGTATGCGAAACTAGTGACCCACAATAAAGACGCGAAGCTGCAACGAATGCAAAGTAATGCACACGCGCCCAATTCCACGTCTGAAGAGGGCCAGCTAAAATTAACACCCAATTAATTTCGGAATTGACAAACAAATGAAACCCATAAATCTAGTTTCTCATTAAATTTCACCATGGAATAATTCAAAAGCAGCAATATCACGAAAAAAAAAAAAAAAAAAAAAGGATGAAAGAAAATGCCTGTTATCCATCACAAATATCAAATAGATGGAGGGGAAAAAAATAATCTAGTGGAAGGGCATTAATAATGTCAACAGCTTTATGAATTAAGCTATTGTTTTAGTGTCTCATCATTATGATTCCAGCTTTGAGTTTCGACCGATTTTGATAACAAAAGTGCAATTCTTTGCTTGTGGTTTTCTGTCTTGAATTTGGTACAAAAAAGGCATGCAACATAAACATGAATAACAGACAAACAAGAGTTGACAAGAAACAGATGGGTTTGTTTACAGTGTTTATGGTGGCTTTAAATAAAAAGAAAACAAAGACTTAAGGCAAAAACGTCAAAATAATGGAAATTCCCTGAGATTAAGCCCCCGCCATCAGGCACCTACCAAACAAACCTCCATCATCAGATGTCTGCGCCTTTTCCCCACAAAACGCTTGCTTGCTAAACACAACAAGTGTTTGGAACAAACAACAGATAGTACAACAAGGTCAGAATTTGTGCATGTTGACATTTTGTTTGGTTCATCTGATATTGCGAGCACACACACCAAATCATGTGCGCACCACACCTGGCCTACATAAAAGCATGAGCAGAAACAGAAAAATCAAGAGCTTTTATCCCTTATTTATTATTTCCCAGGATTTGACTGCGAGTGTGTTTATGGCGAGAGTTTGTTTGTGTGTGCCGTGCACCAGGCCGGAAAGCAGACTCCATCAACGTTAAAAAGATGCTGTCATTCCGGTAAGTTATGAAAGCCCACCTGCTCTCACAAGTCTGCGCTCTCACACCACCCCTGTTTACACAAGCGCTCAACAAAAGCACAACATTCTTACGCTTCAGATAAGTAGTCACAATAAGGTCGACAAAACCCCATGATCACACTGTTGTTTAGGTTCAACGTTGTTGCTTGTCTAGACAACACAATAATCTGTTCGACTGAAAAGGTGTGAGAGCATCTTGAGGTTTATCTTTTCTCAAGGATTCATGATGAGTAATGCAGACAGTTGTATTTTGGCTATGGGTAGTATGAACAAAATTATGACCTAATATTACAGTACAGTGTGTGACATTTTTAACACTAAACGTTTATATGGCAATATAGTTGTGCATGAAATTCAACCCCAAAATGATTTATATATTACAAAACCATTCAGTATTGTTTGGAACTTGGACACAAACCAAATGGTAAAATTATTCGGTTACACTTTATTTTAAGGTGTCATTGTTACAGTGTAATTATATATTTAAGTAATGAGTATTAATTGTTAACAACAAGTACTTACTACAGGGTTAGGGAAGGATTAGGGTTTGGTTTAGGGTTAGTTGCATGTTTAAGCATAATTTACTCTTATTACTATGGTAAGTACATGTAACATGTAACAAGGACACTGTAAAATAAAGTGTTACCAATTATTCATATGAATGTAGAAATTAACTTATATAAAGATTCTGGTCGATATTGATAAGCTGATAATTATTTTCATTTTATGGTGAATAATCAATAAATGGACAACATTAAAATTCTACACTATTTGGTCAAAACAAACAAAAAAACTATACACACACACACACACATGCACGCACGCGCACACATATATATATACATACATACACACACACACACACAGTGTACTTGACAAACTTTTTTGCTCATCAGCCACTGTGGATAGTGGTTTTCCAAAGCTACTAGCCACTCAGCATTTTCACTGGCTACAATTTTGACATTGATACCATAGGGAAAAACTGCCATATAGATATTTTTATTATTATCACATAATTTGCCAGCCGGTATATTAGGCTGCTGTCACTTTAAGACCTGACACACAGACCCATTATACTGTTTTATATAGCCAATATATTTGGCTTTATGTGCGTGAACTTTGGGCGTGAGCACAAAATCTGTGGGAATGAGTAAAATGATGCACAATACGTGCAATCCCACGCTGAAATTTAAACCCTGTAACACGAACAATATTCATCCAGACCAAATGAAACAAGTGCGTGAGGAAGAGCTGGTATTGTGTATCCTGTGGAAGAGTTTCAGATATTTCGGTATCGATAATTATCGAAAAATCTATATTTCTGACAACACTACATTGCAATTAGTATATTTTTTCAGAAGCCTTTTTAAAAGACTACAATTTAAAAATATATGTATATGTATATGTATATGTATATGTATGTATATATATATATATATATATATATATATATATATATATATATATATATATACACACACACACACATTAAATAAATCCCAGGGGTATATACATTTAAAAATCTTTAAAAAAAAGTAAAATAATACGTTTTATAAATAAGTTTACTTATGACCGCAATCAAGCCTCCCCAAAAGTCTGTCTATCACTATCTATGCTAGATATCAAGCATCGTGTTACCTTCGGTTTGGGTCTTCCGTCTCAAGGCACAACTTTGCATCATTCACATCGGCACAATCAGGGCTAGCAACTCGCCCTCGTGGAAAAGAATTGCTCGTCACCCTCTCAAAGAGGAAATGACAGCAGCAATGACATTCTGCCAAAAGTAGATCTCACAGTGAGACCAAACAGCCCCTCTAATCTCAGCGGGCCTCTCCAGGCCAGAAACATATCTCGACACTACTGTGGCGGCATTCTGAGAACAAAACCCCACCACGTTTGGACAGACGGGTTTCGTCTTTTCTTTTGTGCTTTCTTCAGTTTGCTTCCAGACCTTGTAGGGCTAATGCCGGTCCGGCAGCTCCTACAAACAAAGCTCGCTATTTGTTTAATAACTGATTGCTGCCATGACTACGGTAAACAAGGGGGAGAACAGGGCCTTTTCTTTCTGTTTATGAACAAACACATCTTCTCGCAAAGAGCAATTTAACATTAACCAGGTGGAATGATCAACAGATCCCATAGGTTACACAGAGGGCGAGCCGAAATGTAAACATTCTTTAGAGAAACAGAGAGAATGGAAGGAGGCGGGCAAGCATGTATGGATAGCAAGGTCAATGCAAATGCAGCCCGTCTTGAATAAACAAACTCAAGACAACCAAACAGTCGTTCTCCTGACATTTAAAGAAGCATTAGAACGGGTGGGCTACAGCTGCTAACGGCCAACGTGAATGTGAACTAGATAGGGGTGGGAATGTGTCACTCAACAGGACCTCACGTTCCTCCTATACGTCCGGCTTCGGTCTGCGGAAACAAACAGACCCGCTGCATCATCCTTATTGCCTCCACGAAAACAGCACCAAGAAACTTTTAAAACCAGTTAAACATTACCAGTCATTTACTCAGTAACTAGTGCTCGGAACATATCAATTGTGGCAGTGAGTTCTTGTCTATACTCCATTTACAATGACAATGCGTCGAGTTCGATTGTACTGTTAACATTCACAATGGTATTGACTAAGTCAGTACAAAACAAGTATTTGATAGGTGGAGAAGGCATAAACAACTATTCTCTTAAAGGGATAGTTCAACTAAAAATGACTTGCCCTCAAGTCAATCCAAATGCATGGCTTCAGGAGAATTGGAATATACCAGTGGAGTCTTATGGACAATTTGTATGGTGCTTTTGTCCTTTAGGAGGAATTTGACTGCAAAAATCTCTTAGATATGCTTCATTATATATACTGGAAGAGGTGCATAATCAATACTTTTATTCAGCAAGGATGCTTTAAACTGAAACTCAGGCTAAACTAACAGTAAAGACTTTTACATTGATACAAAAATATCTTTTGAACTTTCTATTCATCAAATAATCCTGGGAAAAAATATGGTTTCCACAAAAAAATTAACAGCACAACTGCTTTCAGCATCGATAATAATAAGAAATGTTACTTGAGTAGCAAATCTGCATATTATAATGTTTTCTGAAGGATCATGTTCAGTGATGTTGACGATGTTCATCATGAAATTTCAGCTTTGCCATCACAGGAATAAACTAGCACAGTTTGTGTAATATGACTTAAGCCATGAAAAATGTTATGAGTGTAACTGAATGATATGCCTGATTAAGGTCGTGAGACCGAAATGTTGCCAAAAAAATTTATACTCATTTGCAAGTATTGATAGTGAGCGTAAGTTCCTTGTTTTTTATGAGTGTAACTGAAAAAAGCACAAAAGTCAAAACACCGTCAGGGCCCAGAAAACACCTCAGACCCCAAAGGGTTAAAATATATTAAAAGAGAAGAGTTAGTTTTTCAAGCATCAAGATGGTGAGTAGAATGTTCTTCTGAGTGGCAAGTCCCGAAGTATTGAAGTATTGAAAAAGTCCTTTTCAGTTTCAGAAACGGATGCTTTTTCAACTTGCTGTCTTCTCAGTCCAACCGCTCTCACATTCATTTCATTTACCTCTCCAAATCGATTTATCCCTACTCTGAAGAGCTACAAAAACGAGTGATACAGGGGTCTAAACATATATTTATTACACATTGAGAGAAACGTAATAAGATCCTTGCGCGTGAAATCCAGATTGAAACATATCACCAGACCATCATCGCACAATGATTCAAACAAATATGAACCCATTATCACACTACAAGCTTGAGAAATGAACAAGAAATGAACAATCAGGATGCCGTCAACCGGAAGACAACTCCAGCGGAGAGGCTAAATAGATGTATAATTTCAAGAGGTACACAAAACAGTTTGTCTCCTCAATGAATTTACGACAAAGTCTGCGCTGTGTTTAAGGCCCTGCTGTGCCAAGACTATGATGGAACGCACAAAAGTAAGGCAGGCCACGGTATTTTTAGCGAAACAGCCAATAGAGACCAAAGTAAATAAGAAAAAGTCTAATGAGTTTTAATGCAGCCGCTACCAGGATAGAAAGGCCAATTTTGGGATGTGGAACTACAGTCATGAGCGGTTTACGACAAACTCCTGAGCGACTCCCCTTCAAGCGACATTGAATGATTGGTTCACAGACAGCTTGGGATGATTAGCACGGCAGCGAAGACTCAGTAACCGCGAGTCGGATCTCAACCGTACGCATGTGAGGCATCGAGCCGTGGGGAAGGAGGCCTTCACTCAAAAGGCCCCACAGCACAACGGACAAATTACAACTGTCAAACACCCGCACACACTCGGTAAAGAAAACAAGGCATTCAATCTCCCGCATCCTCTGGGACTGGCCAAAGTGCATATTGTTTTAATATTATTTAAAAGTGTGTCATATATTTTTAATCATTGTTACTTGAAATTCATGCAACGAGCCCTCCCGTGGGTGGAGCGAACGTGGACTTTTGCGCAGAGGAAATGTGTCAACCGCGTATTTGTGGGATGGGGAGTTTAGCCTCCGCGAACTTTGTCTAATTAATATTTCCAGTCTAAACCATGAGAGGGCCTGTATTATTAGAAACATTATCTTGGGGGTAAATTACCCAGTTGCACTGCCATAGTGTCAATTGGCATTAATGGAAAAAGGCAACAACATAACTACAGTCATGCAGAGGAACCTGAATACTCACTACCTAATTTGCAGGCCCAGTAGCATATGAACATCATTGCTTGCTAAAAAAATATATAGCAAATTTAATCATCATTTAAATGCTTGAAAAAGTTTATTGAAATTATAATGAAATATATACTTTTGACTAAACAAACATGAATTCGCTTTTTTTGTCAGTTCCATCACATTTCGAACAATGTTTCGTGTTTGGCAGCATTCTGTAATGGATATGAATCATTACTATATGAATTACAAAAACACATTTGATATGAATCATTCATTACTATGAATTGAAAAAACACCCAAATTATTAATATATTCACAATTTTTGCATAATTTGTCAAAACTACACAATTAAGAGGAAATTTTATAACAATGAAACAAGGTCTAAAAAGGCATCTGAAAAGCAGCAAAAATAAAATAAGGCACGCATAAAAGTTTATAAGATGGTTTAGTGTGACCTTATTGTAAAAAAAACAAAAACACTCAAACAAGGGAGAAAGAAAGCAAAAGGTTAATTCAAGATAAGCAAGTTCTACGCAGACCTGGCCAACTGTTGCAGTTGTTAAGTTTTTACATGAGAAATTATCAAACGATCAAATAACAACCATAATTACCCTCTGATTTGTCAATACATGACAAGAAAATGTTAACACATTCACTCTATAAACACTTTTTCTGTTTCTTACTGTGTTGATTACAGAATACACAATAGGCAAAAATCATGCTGATCGACTAGTCGTTTGGCTTAATCGGGTATAAACATGCTGTATAATCTCAGCAATTTTCAGAGCTTGCATGCACAAAACCTAATTTCTGCACGAAAACATTTGACGTCACAGCTTGCGTCTTGAGATCAAAAGCAAAAACCATAGGGGAACCCCGAAAGACTACTTTGCAGCATTCAGGAATCACATGACCTCTCTATAGTTTTATACAACTAAGATTCTTCACCACAGACATCAAACCACAACATGGTATAGGCCTACTTTCCATCCTGCATACTTAGCCAATATCGAGAAAGGGATATTGCACATCTGTGAGGTGCCGGTGCCGAAATTAAAGACTTGTGCTCAAAAGTGAAACATCTTTCTGAATGTTTACTTGGAAATAAGCGGACATATGGCATCCGTTCTGCCATATTGGTGTCATGCACCTCTTCCTATAGAGTTTTGTGTATTAAGATAAAACAAATTAATACAGTATACTGAAAGGGTTAAAAAGAAAGGGTCGAGTCCCCTGTCTTCCATTAAGCAGTTAAACCAAAGGTAAAGGGCATGCTGGGGGTAAACGGCAAAAGACCTCGCGTGAAACCGATGAGCGCTTTAATGGAATCGGCTTTTTAACAACTCTTTTTTGTGTTAAATACAGTCCGTGTCAGGTAGATGCGTCCCACCCATAAAGCAAGCGCAATGACAACGTACAGTGGGCACTAACGCAAGGACATAGTTCATCATGCCATTTTCTGCAATTCCCAGCTGATTAGGGTCATTATGTTGGAACCCTGATTTATGCTGTCATTTCCTCTCACCCTATCCTGCATCAATGAATCTTAATGAATTGGTAAATAAGGGTGAGGATTACACTCTGCGACACCGAAACATTCCTCACCCTCCACGCCACCAGATTTATGGAGCCAATTAGGGACTAACGGAGAAAATTGGCTGGCAGGAAAATAATATTCTTTATGGTACAAAATGGAAAAGCATTCGTGCTGAAGGGCAATTGTATTGTCAGCATTAAGTCCATAAAATATCCCCTCTACCCAGTGAAAGAAAGAAAGAGAGAGAGAGAAAGAGAGAGAGAGAGAGAGAGAGAGAGAGAGAGAGAGAGAGAGAGAGAGAGAGAGAGACTTTCGGGCAATCTTTCTTAAATTACAAAAAGGAAGCGCATTCAGAATTATTCATAATGATAAGCATTTTACTTATCACTTTATTTGATTTATTTATTTGTTAGTTTTACAACAAGGCTATATATCGACTAACCATGAGACTCAAACAACCTATAAGACCATTAAAACATACATTTGACATTTATGGTTTAATATATGTTCATATTATATTTAATATATAATAAAAATTCTATATATTTATCACAGAAAAAAATATACATAAATAACAGAAAAAAATCAATTATGAGAATTAAGACGGTGACATTGTAGGATTTACTGCGAGTGCATTAAGGAGCTGTCAACATAAACGTGATCGGGTAAAAAGGGATTTAATAAACACGTGCACCTTGCTCATCCCATGACCATGAATCATGCACCGGCACACAAATCGCCCTTTAAACCAATCAGTCTTCTCCATGATCAAAACAACGGCGCCTGCCGCAAAACAGCTAACCTTCAGTTCTTTAATATATTTTTTCCCTTTTCTTTCTAAGGTGACAAAAACTGGAAATACAAAAAGACAGCCAGGAGAAAAGAATATCGGGGGGTGCAAGTATCTGCGAAAAAAGCCCGAAGTGAGACCCACCTCTTCCTATTAATGGCAGCATCTTAGAGGCACACTCAGTGTGCTAACGAGCCCCCTTTATGTATTACATATTGTGACTAGACTCGGAGCGTAACAGCGGCTCTCCACATCAAACAAGCAAAGGCCTGTTATTAGATGGAGGGCTGGGAGAGAGGCTGTGTGAAAAGAAGTGGAAAATTAAAGTTGAAGCCAAGCAGGAAAGGCTTTAATTTACTGGCATGTACAGTATGCAAATGAGATTACTCTCTGCTTAACTGCATCATTTATGTCCATAATAACGGCATCATCATTACGGGACTCAAATTAAATTACAGCGTAATTAGCATATCAAAGTGACTGGTTAAAGTTTAAAACAAATACCCAATTTTCACTAATGAAAAGCTGTAATCTGAGCTCATGTAACTAGGAGTGAAAACAGCCTAAACAAATATGTGTTTTCTGTGTTGGGGGGGTGTGTGTGTGTGGGGGGGGGGGGTGGCAGGAAGATGGTGAGAGGGTTCTTGTCTCGCTCAAATGTATGAGGGAGGGGCTTACAGAGGCTGGATGCGTCTCACCTGGCCGACTTCACACCCTCAACTTCCATTTCCTAGAGACGCTCTGATCAAAGGTTCCATTTCCTACACTTGCCACTTTGGAGCTCATCAATAAAATACAAAATCACTTCACTGCTGATTCGATGGGTGGAAGAGGGGGGGGAAAAGTGAAAGTAATACGTGAGACAGATGGGGGAGGGATGACATCTGAGGGCTTATAAACTTGCATTTGAAAGTGGAAGGAAAACACCTCCACTTTCCAGTCGAATTATCATGAATAATGACATTTAACTATTGCCGTCTACCAAAAGCAACTGCACCAGAAATGACAGCATTGCAGCCCAAATCATCCCACAAAAACCATCAAACCCGGACTCGACGGATCACACAAGCATAGTTTGTGTCATACGTTCCCCCTGTTTTTGATCCGTAGCTTTAAGACTTTCATGTCACCACATTATTGATCTCATTCCGAATTTATGACGCACTTCTCCGTTCCCAGAGCAAAATCTGAGGTCTTAACTCTCAAACATAAGTCAATCTCTCCTCACCAACCCGCCAGGACTTCATCTCAATTGACTTAGCCAAACCACACCAACAAACTAATCAGAGCCTGTGCACATTACTCTTGAAATTTTAAAGAAGTGCTGTTTTATTTTATTCATTGAGGAATCCATTATAGACTGTATTCCTAAGAAGTATGTAAATGACGTGCCTTTCAAGGTAGAGTCGGGGCAGAATCCTCTCCATCAACTAATGACACCGCTCATTACATGCAGAACAGAGCGGAATGAAAGTGCTCCTGTCTGTGGCAGTGTCTTCTCTGTGCAAATCCCTATGAAATGCTAATATCTCACTTCTAATTAAAGGATACTAAGTCCAAATGTACCTACGTGCCAGTAACATCAATTTTATTAATGTTTTTTTTTGTCGCTACAGCCATGTCTAGGCTTCATTCCATTAATTCATATTTAATACCACTGCTGCTTAAGCATTCCTCTCTTGTTTTGCCTTTAGTTCTTTCTTTTCTCTTTTTTTAACACTTGTGGCCCAAGATTACAAACAGATGCTCATTGTGAGCAGAAGCATCATTATGGGGTTGTGAAACTATATTTTTTTGCAGGTGCATGAGCGCCTGGCCACACAGACGTTTGCACAAACAGACTCATGCGCATATAAGGTGCTAAAACTATCAGGAAAAAAAAAACAACAACACTGAGTTAACCGGTATGGCCTCTCTGTGCCTGTACACATTTACTGCATTGACACATGTCTGCATGTAAACATGTTTACAAAAAATGTGCAGCCATTCTACGAATTCGACCTTGAAGTCTGCAAACAACGGCCACACAAAGTTCATTAAGAGGAGGTTAAAAATAATGCCGTTCCCTTTTGCCTCAAAGACAAAGCTGGCTTTTTGCACTGCTTTTTCTAAAACACAAAACGCAGGGAAAATTGATCACTTAGGTATCATCGTTGAATTAAAAAGCCTACCTAATGGCGAGTATGAAATACGGCCTAATTAGGGCTTTGGTTTTATAGCGCCCGTTAACGTAGTTATCACTTACAACATTGTAATGTCAAAATCAATACGGATTACTTATGTCCAATCCGCCTCCATTCCGTGAGGTGACGATAGTGTATCTGTCTGTGCACTTATTAGGCAGGATTGAGCCAGACAGCGTTTGGAAAAAAAGAACCAAAAATTAATCTATGTGGCCCCATTCATATGGCATTACTCACACAACCAAACCTAATCAAAGAAATTTATTTCAGCCTGAAAGTGGCAAAATATAGTCACAGACAGACAGACAGACAGACAGACAGACAGCAGATAGACAGATAGACAGACAGACAGACAGCAGATAGACAGACAGGTAGACAGATAGACAGACAGACAGACAGACAGACAGCAGATAGACAGATAGACAGACAGACAGACAGACAGATAGACACAGATAGACAGCAGATAGACAGACAGACAGACAGACAGATAGACATCAGATAGACAGACAGACAGACAGACAGATAGACAGATAGACAGACAGACAGACAGACAGACATATAGACAGACAGATAGACACAGATAGACAGCATATAGACAGACAGACAGACAGACATATAGACAGATAGACACAGATAGACAGCAGATAGACAGACAGACAGACAGATAGACAGATAGACAGATGAAAGAGACAGACAGAACGATAGATAGAACAATAGAATTTTAGATAGATAGATAGATGGATAGACAGACAGACAGACAGACAGACAGACAGATGAAAGAGACAGACAGAACGATAGATAGAACAATAGAATTTTAGATCGATAGATGGATATATAGAACGATAGACATAGAATGGCAAACGATCGACAGAACAATAGAACAAACGACAGATAGATAGAACGAATGACAGAACGATAGATGGAACAATTGAACGATAGATAGATAGATAAACAGATGAAAGACAGACAGAACGATAGATAGACTGATCGACAGAATGATAGATTGAAAAAAGAGAATGACAAACTGAACGATAGAACGATCGACACAGACAGAACGATCGACACAGATAGAACGATCGACAGACTGATAGATAGATAGATGAAAAAAGAGAATGACAGACAGAACGATAGATAGAACGATCAACAGAAAGATAGAACGAACGACAGAACGAAAGACAAAAAGACATTTAAAAAAATGTAAAGCTCATTTGCAAACTGATATTAAACTGAAAAAAATATGTTATTGATTAAAGAAAGTGCACATTTCAAATCTCCAAACCTAAAGGTAAAGAAAAAAAGTAAAAGTTTAAAAAACACCCCAAAATTGTAATCTCCATTTAAATCCATGTTTTGACAATATTCCCATAGATAAGGTGAGCCTGCACTGAAGCGCCTGCTTGATTCAGATATAAGGTTACAGTGGATGACCTTCAACATTCCTCAATGTCCCAGAATGCCATTCATCTACAGCTGCTGATAAGACTGAGCAAATATCATAAGCATGAGGATTTTAGGATTGAGGTGAGGCCGGCCACATCCTTAACCTACAAGGAAGAGGGCGAAAAGAGATCTACCCTTTAAGGGCCATTTCCTGAAGGATCTGCTGTAAAAACACACATAAAAAAAGAAGCCATATCCATGTCCTGTCATTTCTCTTGGCATTAACGTTTTTCATCGTTCCTTTGATGAAGGCTCATCTGACTAATCACATAAGCCAGGTGTTTTGAAAACCTTCATTAAATCGACAAGATTCCTAAACGCGTTACAGAGAAACGCGCAGGATAAAGGTCCTAAAAGTTACTCACCAATCAGAGAAGAAGATAAAAGAGCTTGATTGGTCATATAGTGCTTGAAGAGTCCCGTGTATGAGGGCGCAGCGGTGACAGGAGGGACACAACCATACACTAATCTGTTCTGAAACACACCAACCCTTATCCCCTGCTGATATATACCTAAACAAGACAAACACAGACAACCAGTGAACAGGCAACCACAACAAACAAAAGAGTGAAAGCCTGAAAGAGAAAGAGAGAGAGAGAGAGAGAGAGAGAGAGAGAGAGAGAGAGAGAGAGAGAGAGAGAGAGAGAGAGAGAGAGAGAGAGAGAGAGAGAGAGAAAAGACGAAAGAACAGAGAGAGATATATACTAATGAATTTACTAAAAAAACTCCAAAAACTAAAGATAGAAATAACCATAACAATTTTAAATAATAAAAATAAATAAATAAAATAATTTAAAATAAATAAATAAACTTGATTATAATCATAAATTTGACCATTTATAAAAAATGGCCTAAAACAATTTTAGACCATTTCTATAAATGACCAAATTTATAAATCATATTTCCAGGACAATTAAGAAAATCTTTCCAGTCCTGTTTCCATTTTCTTCCCAAATATCATAAAATAAAATAAAATAAAATAATTATAAATCTGGCCATTTATAATAATATTTTTATGAAAATTAAGAAAATCTTTCCAGTCCAGTTTCCATTTTCTTTCCAATTATCATAAAAATAATAAATAAATAAGTAAAAAAATCAAAAATACTGATTATAAATTATTTAACAATGTTAGACCATTTTTTTTATAAATGATCAAACTTAGTCATATTTTTAATGACAATTAAGTCAGTCGTACCAGTCCTGTTTCCATTTTCTTCCCAATTATCATTATACAAAAAAAATTATATATAATATATATATATGTATATATATATATATATATTAGGGGTGTAACGGTACATGTATTCGTATTGAACCGTTTCGGTTCGAGGCTTCCGGTTCGGTACGCATACAAACCGAACGATTCCTTGGACCATTTTTCCTGCCGACAAAATTCGCGCTGGCGCGACCACCACAACGTTGCGCAACATCAAATGGCAAGCGTAATGAAAGCGGAACGAAATTGCGCTACTCATTATGTGCTTCACGTATCGTTTATCAGTTCGGCCAGCAACATCTGTGCAGCGCGAGCCGATCTCGATCAAGCGACACTGTTACAACACAGCGCTAAGAGATCCAGTGAAGAAAACATTTGAATTCGCCACTGAAGTAATGACATCGCTGCGAGATCTAGTGAGAAGCATTCACATTTCTCCGTTATTAACCGTAGATCTCTATTAGATCAAACAGCGCTGACGAGGAAACCAGGAGAAACTTTGTGCCGTGAATGAACTTAATACTTTACGTCCACAGACCAGCAACATTCACCATGGATTTAATATAGTAACACTCACTGTAACCAGTTTGGCTGGAATAGTGAAATGCTTTCAAGTACTTCACACATCTTTTTCCAGCACTTCAAAACTCAAATAATAAATAAATATATATTTAAATGCTATTTTTAATGTGATGACCAAAACATTATTTGTTCATCCTTCAAAGATAACCCCCATTTATAAATCTGAAAGTTTCAAGATGTAGGAAAACTCAGTTATTTAAAAAAAAAAAATTCTTTTAACAAATAGGACATTTCTCTGGCATTTCTTTCTTTTTGCTGTATCGAAAACGTACCGAACCGTGACTTTAAAACCGAGGTACGTACCGAACCGTGATTTTTGTGTACCGTTACACCCCTAATATATATATATATGTATATATATGTATATATATATATATATATATATATGTATATATATATATATATATGTATATATATATACATATATATATGTATATATATATATAATGTATATATATGTATATATATGTATATATATATATATATATATATATATATATATATATATATATATATATATAAAATAAAAAAATGGAATATTTAATCAGAAATATTTATTAAGATTCATCCTACATTCATTTGTGTCCGCAAGTAGCAAATTATGACCGTACTGTCAACTAAAGGCTATTGGGCTATATTGATATGCCATGATATGTTCCAATAGGAAATAGGTAAACAAACCTTTGTTAAGCAAGCTCATGAGGAAAAGATGAAATATGAATGGCTGTGAACAGGGAAAAAGAGAACCCAGTCAGGGAAAAAGCCTAAATATCATTAGTGATCATGTGCCGAGACATGGGTAAGGTTGAATAATGTAATAATGAGAGGGCAAGGCCTGTGAGATATGTTTCTTATTGTCTAAGTGTCAGTTTAAAGGCCCCTACCCTGGGCCGGGCCCCTGGCCTTCCTTCTGCACTGTTTTAACAGAGATGAAACCATATTAGGATGTGTATGCTAAAGTAAACAATAACATAGTTGCAATGAGATGGAAATTTTTCAGCTAATGGTGTTTGTCATTCCTGTTTTCAGTCCTGGACTTAAGCTCTTTGCTTCTTTCTCTTTTTTTCCACGTCTTTTCTTTTTTCCCTCCCTCCCTCGAGCTTGGGAGGACTGTGTTTATGAATAACAACTAAAGCGGCCAGTCCTGGACCTGCTGCAAAACACACAGTAAACAGATCTGCTTTTAACGTGCCTGTTCACTTTTTTTTGTTTGATATGTTGAATTAGCTTTTAGTCTACAGGGAAGAAGACTTCAACCAGAGAAGTGACAAGTAAAATGCATGCCAGTTTGTCCATGCAATAAATAATTAATTTTAATATTATTCAGTTTTTTTTAGCCCCCAAAAAATGACATATTACAGCCCAAGTGCAAAGAGAGCTATTTAAAAAGTGATAATGTCCCAATAAAAAAGACATTTTTCATTCAAAGCAAAGCATTCAAAGACTTTTTTTTTTAAACCAAGGGCCCCTTTCATAACCAAAAACTGTTTGCAGGCCTCTAATATATTGCATTTTATACTTTATACCCAGCAGTTTAATATTGTAGTCTAGTATTCTTTCCATATTTGATTAAATGAACAGTCCGTTCGTTCCTTTACAACTTTTTAGATTTTCTGTTTACTATTTTGAATCAAATGAATCAATGGATTTTGAATCATTTCTGAAATGTTCAGCAGGCACCATGAAAATTTGACCTCAGTTTGAAAAATGCTAACTTACAAACCATAGAAATAGTACCTTTGCATAAATCACCAACCAAAGTTATACCACTGATTGTGAAATCAGTTAATTACTTTCCCTTACAAAGGAAAATGCATTACAGTTTTGCATTAACAATATTTTTGCAATTCCATTTGGTGCCAAAAGTGGCAAAGAAATCACACTTTTCACCTTAAACAAAGTCCAAAGTCAAACTCTTATTACAGTTTAAAAGCCAAAACAAAACTTCAGCTAACCAGTGTAGGCGTAGTGTCTCCTTTCCTACCCACAGCACAAATACACCCCCCCTCTTTCTTTGTCTCACACACACACACACCTTTCAAATGCAAGCTGTTTATTTACTTAATGTTAAAGCTATTCCATTAAGCAGCCAGGCCCAGGTGCTTCATCCCTAAAAAGGATTTTGCTTCCTCAAATAAATACAGCAGCGAGACACTGCCAAAATGATATTGACCATGAATATAGCGAATGTCAGATAGAGAACAATAAACATCAACCTGTGTAAGTCATTAAGGACATATACTTTCAATTTCCATGCTGATTTATGAACTTGATCTGGTATATTTTCAAGAAAGGCAAGCTAAGACTAAGCCCATAGAGTATGGCTTTGCTGCTTATGTTCAACAATGTGCTAATTATTTCACTTTTGCCTTACCGAAATGAGTTCAACCGTGTGGTGTATTTGCATTGCTAGTACAAAGAAAACAAAACGACTGCGGGGAAAGAACAGACAACCTCCCTTAAGCAAAAAAAAGAAGCAAATGCATACATTTCATGTTGGAAGAACCACCTAAAAATCATTCTTTCATTTAATTTGACCCATTTAAAATACGGTCATCTCCTTTCAGCTGGATGAAGAAATTGAAAAGTGATGCAAAAAAAGCAAGAAAGGAAAAACAGCGAATGTCTTCAGATGAAAAGAAGACAAACAGAGCTTTGTGATATACGTGACAAACACTCACGCACACTCCTCACGGAGCGTTTTTGTGGACAGATTTCCTTTCATCTCTCTGAAGACAACTCCTCTGACAGAAGCAGAGACTGCTGCCAGCCTAACTGCCATCACTTCCATTCAGTACAAAGATCCTGTCACGAAGACTCGCTCCGACGCAGTGGCAGACCAACTGTATCAAAGCCTTTCCACCTCTAAGAGAGCAGAATTCATTAAGTAATCAATACCATGAAAACCATAATGGATTTGTAATTGTGATTTTCTAATATGCATTCAGAGAAGTACACTTTCATCAAGTAAATAAAAAAAAAAAGTGACTTTTTTATTTAAAGCACGGAGGCACGGCAAGGAAAGGTAGCCAGTTTTAAATGCATCAAAAAATTAAAATGCCAATTTGGATCTGTTCCACCTCTGTTATGACCTCGACTGTTTCCAAAAATCGAATTGATACAACATCATAATTTTGTTATTCAATTTATAAACTGTACAAATACCATAAAAATACAAAAAAAAGACTATATGTAATTGTGTTAATCCTCCATACAATATTTACATCTGACACTTCCACAGTACTTCTTTGTAAGAAAATGCTGACAATTTCATAATTAACAGAAAAAGAAGCTAATGCTAATTCTTTAGTTCAAGATGTTACCGCTCTAAGATCTTTTTATTACAGCATAGTCAAAATCCTCTCTGGAGTTATGCACACGGGCGCATAAACAACTGTGTGACTAGCGTAAGCATTTAACTTTCTCGTTAGCAATCTCCCCCGTGTGCCGCTTTAGCCATGCTGGCTTGTTTATTATGTTCATAGCTTTGGCAGAAAAAGAGATTTAAGTGAACTCCTACAAATCGGAAGCACTTGTAAATGCATAGAAACACACTCAGCTGTAGAAACAGGGGAATTAGGGGCTTACCAAATGCTAATGCTAATACAAAGCAATTTTCAACCTGATGCTGATACACAGAATTACATTTTTTTTTGTAGTAAGCAATAAAATGTACTCGGAAGAGCTATTACATGGACCCTAATCCACCTCTGCGCCCTAACATGCATCAATATACAACTTTTCATTTGGTGTTGCCTCAGAATTTCCATCTTTGTGGTTGCCGTAAAACGAGAGGATGAGGCAAATAAAGTAAATAATCAAGTGTATGATCTTCAGAGGCATTCCAATTTAGCCCTTGGCAGGCGCCACACAGCATGCAAATATTATATTTTCCCCTGCTGTTTAGCTCTCTGAAAAAGTACTCAGAGTTTAAGTGGATATACACTTACTTTAACTTATGTAAGTGTGGTTGAGTGGGGATAAGATTATACCAGGCATCCATACAGATGTAAACATGCATTTCTGTTGGAAAGTGGACTGAATTGAATTTATAGGCAAGTCATTTTGCGTTATACCAAAGTGCATGATAAATTAAAAAGTTTGAAAGTGTGTGAAATTATCAAAATCCGAAATCCAAAAATGTATGTAATACTTCAGCATCATTATCATTATAATTTGCACCTCAAACTGGTTTTTAAACACTGACATATGCAAATCCTGTGCAAAAACGTATAGTATGACGTTTATCTTGGATGGCCAGTTACTAAAAGGGAGAGAAAAAAGGGAGATAAACCTACACCCTTCCCAGATAACCAATGGAATGAATGACCAAACCAGTTCACCCAAAAATTTAAATTCTGTCATTAATAACTCACCCTCATGTCGTTCCAAACTCGTAAAACTTTCGATCATCTTCGTAACACAAATGAAGATATTTTAAAGAAATCGGAGAGATTTTTCCCTCCATAGACAGCTACTCAACTACCACTTCGACGCTTCAAAAAGCTCATAAAGAGATCGAAAAATGAGATCCATATGAATCGAGAAGTCCAAATTTTCTGAAGAGACTTGATCGCTTTTAGATAATAAACAGACTGAATTTAGGATTTTACTCACATATAAATTCAAATCTAAAATATAAATTCGAATTCAAAATTCAATCTGTTCATCATATAAAGGGATCGAGTCTCTTCAGAAAATTTGGACTATATGAATTTATATGGATTATTTTTACGATCTCTTTATGAACTTTTTGAAGGATCAAAGTGGTAGTTGCGTAGGCTGATGACAATTTCATGAGTAATTGATGCCATTTTTTTTTTTTTTGGTTGAACTAACTCTTTAAGAAAACTCACTGGGTGGGTGAGTAAGTAAATAAATACATATCACTAGTATTACTAGTACTGTTTTCCAGTAAAAATATCTAATCTTGTTGGAGCCAATAGCAGTGTGGGCAGCGCTTAAAATAAACAATTAAAACCAGGGATGTAATGCATATCAAAAGAAAGACAACTTTTTCTTTGGTAATGTTGGACATTTAGTTTAAGCATAAATCAAACAAAAAAAAAGTTTTTTTCGTCAGACTTATAACTATGAAAAGAATTGCCAATGGAGTAATTTTCACTAAAAACAAATCTCATTATGATATTTTTTGCTGAAAAACAAGACAAAGATACTGATTACAATAAGATTTTTACGGTGTTTGTATTGTGTAATGTCAAGAGTGGGAGATCAACAGACAACCGATGCAGAAAGAAAGAAGACAGGACTACAGTAGCTTTTTAAGAAGGTGTATATGGTGAGAAAAATAGAAAGAACATCATGCAAAATAACAAAAGAGAAATCAAACACGTAGTGAACAAGGTTTGCGTATTTGGGTGTGTCTGAATGTGTCTGTAAGCATGAGCTCATGGGAAAGGATAGGAAGTCCCTTCCTTGTCCACCATACTGTCAGAGACAGAACATAGACCCACAAACACAGTCCTCCTCGTACTGTACATGAACACCCCTACTTCACTTCTATGGTTTGCTCTGGTCTCCATGTCAGCTGATTAGGGCTGTTCCATTCTGAATCAGACCAAATATCATTTTCAAATACCAAATACCAAGTTTTCCTTGTCGTAGTACCTGGATAACTCAAAAAGTCCTATTAATTACTGACAATGACTATTTAAAATATGTTGACTCAGCAAGTTGACAGGGATTAATAAAAGCCATTCCTGTCTCAAAAAGAGAAACAAGAAACAAAGGGAATAAAAGACCTGTGCAGTAGGGCAAATAAACAGTCCTGTTTAGCAGTAAATTTTGACAAAAATAAACAACCTCTTTTTCTCTCAACCTTGAGAAAAGTTTACAAACACAAGAGCAGCAACAAATCGGGTGATTCATTAATAATAAGAATAAGAATAATTTGTTGTTATATTTATATAGCGCTTTTCTTGACACTCAAAGCGCTGGGGGGAATCTCCTCAACCACCACCAATGTGCAGCATCCACCTGGATGATGCGATGGCACCCATATTGAGCCAGAACGCACACCACACACCAGCTTACTGGTGGAGAGGAGACATGAAGGAGTGATGAAGCCAATCAGTTTATATGAGGATTATTAGGAAGCCTTGATGATGGGCAAATTCGGCCTGGATGCAGGGGTTAAATCCCTACTCTTTTGTTGAAGGACATCCTGGGATTTTTAAATGACCCCAGAGAGTCAGGACCTCGTTTTAACGTCTCAAACGAAGGATGGTGCTTTTTGACAGTATAGTGTCTCCATCACTATACTAGGGTGTTAGGACCCACGCAGACCACAGGGTGAGCGCCCCCTGCTGGCCTCACTAACACCTCTTCCAGCAGCAACCTGCCTTTCCCAGGAGGTCTCCCATCCAGGTACTAACCAGGTTCAGCCCTGCTTAGCTTCAGTGGGCAACCAGTCTTGGGCTACAGGGTGATATGGCTGCTGCTCCCACTAAAGATTGCTTTATCAATAATCTTCCTAATCAGTTTCATCATCTCAGCATCCCGGATAGCTTAGAAGAACTTGATATTGCAACAGAAACTTTTAACTCTCTCTTTTCCAGCACTTTAGACGCAGTTGCTCCGCTGCGCTTAAAGAAGATTAAAGAAAATAGTCCCAACACCGTGGTACAGCGAGCACACCCGGGCCCATAAGAGAGCAGCCAGAAAAATGGAGCGCAACTGAAAGAAAACTAAACTAGAGGTATTTTGGATTTCATGGAAAGAGAGCTCGATTGCTTACAGAGAGGCTTTAAAATAGGGATGCACCGAAATGAAAATTCTTGGCCGAAACCGAAAACCGAAAAAGAGGAAACTAAGGCCGAAAACCGAAAACCGAAACACCGAAAGAAATGATGCCAATTATTAGTACCATTGCATTTATGGCTATGACTGTGTACAAACTCTACTAAAATCAAGGCAATGCAATTGGATAAATTAATATAAAATTTTCAAAGAATAAATCAATTACAAATTATGCAAATAATTATTTATTTAGCACAATGCACAGTATAAAATAAAATTCAAACTTAAATGTTTAACTTGACCCCACTCATGTGTACATTAAATAATAATCTACTGGCCTGCAGAAAGGTTTTAAAATTAAATGTTCTCTAAAACAAAGCCGAGCACGAACTTCTCATCACACCAGCACCCAGTTTGCACGTCTAAATTAGTTGCTTACATTTTAAAAAATGAGCATACAATAGCATAAAAAGCATTTTTAATGAACAAAGGTCCATGTTTAATACAAATGTACACGAAACTTAATGAAATATGTTTAGTGAAATTAGAAAATAATTAAGAGAGCGTTAATTTAGTTGTATACATACATGTTCCCATGTACATATTTTTTTGTAATGTCACAAATAATAATCCCAGGGTTTACAAGATTATTTTTGTATTGGTGGTGGTATACTAAAAAATAAACATTTGTCACGTGTTTATGATATCTTTCTTCTTCTCACCTATTCCTGATGGTTAGTAGAGGACAGTTACTTAAGTCGCTCCCTGTCGTTTCAAAGAATAGTACAACGGCGAGCGCGTCAAGTATAAACGCCTCGACCGTTTGGAGACTCGTCTCTGTGGAGACTCGCGCTGCGGAGGTAGGCGAAAGTATAAACAAGGCTTCCTCGCGGGTTCAGATATATATAAATACGTTGCTTCAGACAAGCACGTGCAGGTCGCGGTCTCTGTTTGCGTCATCACAACATTTCGGCCGTATTGTTTCGGTGGTAAAAGTCTTTCGGCCGAAAACCGAAAATGGACTTTTGGGCCATTTTCGGCCGAAAATTTTCGGTGGCCGAATATTCGGTGCATCCCTACTTTAAAAGCTGCTAGATCTACTTATTTTTCAACCCTATTAGAAGAAAATAAACATAATCCAAGGTATTTATTTGAAACAGTGGCTAAACTAACAAAAAAGAAAGCTTCAAGCTCAGAAGTGTCCAAGCAACACAGCAGTGATGACTTTATGAACTTCTTCACTTATAAGATTGATAATATCAGGGACAAAATTATAACTATGCAACCGTCTACTACAGTATCGCATCAAGGAGTGCATTGTAGTCTCCCTGAGGAAAATTTTTATTCATTTGTTGCTGTGGGAGAGGAAGAATTCTGCAAACTCGTTAATTCATCTAAATCGACAACTTGTATGTTAGATCCTATACCGACTAAGCTACTGAAAGAGATGTTTCCAGAGGTCATATATCCTCTTCTTAATATCATTAATTCATCTTTGTCTCTAGGATACGTACCAAAAACCTTTAAACTGGCTATGATAAAACCGCTTGTTAAAAAAACACAACTTGATCCTACAGAATTAGTCAATTACAGGCCGATCTCGAATCTGCCTTTTCTGTCAAAGATATTAGAAAAAGCATTATCTTCACAACTGTGTTCCTTTCTAGAAAGAAATGATATCTGCGAGGATTTTCAGTCCGGATTTAGACCGTACCATAGCACTGAGACCGCTCTCATTAGAGTCACAAATGATTTGCTCTTATCATCCGATCGTGGTTGTATCTCTCTATTAGTGTTACTTGATCTTAGTGCTGCATTTGACACAATTGACCACAACCTTCTTTTAAAGCTACACTGTGTGATTTTTACCCCCATCTAGCGGTGAAAAGGTATATGACCATCCAGTGAATATTAGTTTCTGTTCCTCTCAATTCCGATTTAGTTTGAACTCCTACGGTGGCCAATGTAGTCCAAGATTAACATGGCTTCCAGTTCGACCTCGTCCATGAGTGTTCCTTCAAGTGATGAGGTTATTTTAGAAAACTATTATAATTTGCAGTAATTTAATTTGTCAGGTAACATACAGGTTATGACATCTATGTAAAATGAATAATAGTTTTATGTTTTCGTAATTTTTTTACCATTTCATTGCTAACATCAGTTATCAGGTTCCCAGACGAATGCAAGCTAATCTTAGTAAAGTAACTTTTATTTTTAACTTTTAACTCTTTTTCGCTTCCTTGGCGACTTGGTGATACGTATCCTCGAGAATAAGAGTGATCCTCCATTAGCAACAGACTTTCAAAAAGGCTTTCAGGTTTTTATATATCAGTCTCAAGCAATCCCCCTCTTCACATTCGACATGGTGCCATCGAGTGTTAAAACGTGAAAGGCAAAGCTTGAATTAACGGGTATGTCCCTCTTTGGCTAATGTACTTTCAAGATGGAGGGGCAACATGGCGACCGACATTAGAACCCCTTACCCGTATGTATTTTCAATGGCATATTATACACTCACGAGAATACTTTATTACTTGAACGAAGTAAATATACATTAATGAGCACATATATTTTTGAAAGAACTAAGTGTTTTTAGCTAAGAATAAACTAAAAAAGTTACACAGTGTAGCTTTAAATAGACTAGAAAACTATGTTGGCATTAGTGGAATTGCACTAGCATGGTTTAAATCATACTTATCTGACCGTTATCCGTTTGTAGCAGTAAATGAAGAGATGTCTTATCGATCACAAGTTCAGTATGGCGTACCACAAGGCTCAGTACTAGGACCGTTGCTGTTCACTCTGTACATGCTACCATTAGGAGATATCATTAGGAAACATGGAGTTAGCTTTCACTGTTATGCCGATGATACTCAGCTGTATATTTCTTCAAAACCCAACGAAACTTACCAATTCACAAAATTAACGGAATGCATAGCTGATATAAAAAATTGGATGACTAGTAATTTCCTACTACTAAATTCTGAAAAAACAGAGATTCTAGTTATTGGACAAAAAACTTCCACAAGTAATAACCTAGAATATTGTCTAACACTTGATGGCTGCTCTGTTAAGTCTTCGTCGTCGGTTAGGAACCTGGGTGTGCTCTTTGATACCAACCTTTCTTTTGAAAGTCACGTGTCTAGTATCTGTAAAACTGCATTTTTCCATCTTAAAAATATATCTAAAATACGCCATATGCTCTCATTGGGAAATGCGGAACAATTAGTTCATGCGTTCATTACCTCGAGGCTAGAATATTGTAATGCTCTACTGGGTGGTTGCCCTGCACGCTTAATAAATAAACTACAGCTATTTCAAAACGCAGCAGCTCGAGTTCTTACCAGAACCAGGAACTATGACCATATTAGCCCGGTTCTGTCAACACTGCATTGGCTGCCTATTAAACATCGTATACATTTTAAAATATTGTTGATTACTTACAAAGTACTAAATGGTTTAGCTCCGCAGTACTTGAGCGAGCTCTTAACGCATTATAGTCCTTCACGTCTATTGCGATCTCAAAATTCCGGCCAGTTGATAATACCTAGAATATCTAAATTACCTAGATATTACCTAGCATACACATAATACACTATAGACTTCTATAATTCAATGTTAGGCTGCATAGATCAGGTCAGCCGGAACTGGGAATACTTCCCTTAAATCTTGATGTACTCGTTACATCATAAGAAGAATGGCATCTATGCTAATTTTAGTGTCTTTGTTTATCCCGAGGTTTTCCCGCAGCCTGCCGGATCCAGGCCGTGTCCAGATCTGACGAGGGAGCTTTGCCTGGACCCGATGACAATGCAGTGCTGAAGTGTCAACTATCCTCTCCCCATGGAGGATCCCTTTCCTACTCTACAGATAAGGCGTTGTTGAAAATCCGGCTCGCGTACCCCGAAGTGATAAAATAAAACAAAATTCTGTATCAAAATTTATAGGCAAGACAAGTAGTTTGTTTAGGCATGGGTTGTATGGAATTGCAAACCTGCGCACATATTTTCAAAAGTACGTAACTATAGAATAAATTCTTAATGCGCATGTGAACGCATGTGAACGCCGTCAGCGTTAATCACAGGTTCGCGTTTAAAGTCTGTTAGAGAGAACAGCGTCGTCTTAGTGGCCCCTAATTTAATAACAAATGATCATTTCAATGGAGGTGAATCAATCAAAACTAACTTTAGCTGGAAATAACATTATTCAAGAACCGCTATAAAGCCAAAACAATCTCTGTTACCTTAAATTATGTTAATCTCTGTAAAGCTGCTTTGGAACAATCCATTGTTAAAAGCGCTATATAAATGAAGATGACTTGACTAACAAAAAGATATAGAATAGATATAGAAAACTAGCACTAGTCCTGCCCTTTCTAGTCCTTCAACAAGCACGCACACAAACACACACGGCTCCATTGGAGTCTAATAACTAATCACTTGTTTACCTTCTCCAAGGACTTGCTTATCTGCGGCCGTCTTCAGTTCCAGCGCTGCGTTTACCCTCCCTGCCCTGCAGAGACAACAAACACAGAAAAAAGCTGTAGCTGTAAAATTACTGCTGCTGTCACAAACCATCACTCATCTCGGTGCATACAAAATGACATTAAAGTAAGCTATTTTGGGGTTGTGATGTTGCAGTTAAGCCAATGAGAACTCAACCGTGGACATACATAAGTACATCATACACTAAGCAAAACTTGAGAGAAGCAGAAAACAATCACTTATATATTTAAACCAAATATTTAAAATAACTTCATGGCCCCATGGTATCGATGTCAAAATTGTGGCCAGTGAAAATGCTAAGTGGCTAGTAACTTTAAAAAACCACTAGCCACAGTGGCTGAAGAGCCAAAAAGTTAATGTCAAGCCTTGGTTGTACTATAGAGTCTATGCTACACCTGTTGCAAAAAAAAAACAGAATTAGGTACCAAAACAAGTAACAAAACATACCATAGTAATATCCTATTTTGTGGACATAAACTCTATCATACAAAAGTTTTGGGTTGGTAGGTCCTCCAAGATCACCAAGGCAACATTTATTTGATTGAAAATACTGTAAAAACAGTATTATTGTGAAGTATTATTACAATTTAAAATATCTGCTTTTTTATTTTTATATATTTTAAAAGCAAAGCTGAATTTTTAATTCAAAGGATCATAGTTACCATCTGATAGCCATCACTATATGATTTTTTATAAGGCCCCTCCTTCCCAAAAGCGAAAAGGCAAACAGTTCACAAGCTTGCATTTACAGTCTCGACTCAAGTATACTCTAAGAGCATATTACATACTCATACTACACTACTGAGAAAGACATACTGTAGGTCAACATCCCTTGGGCATTTGAATAAAAGCATGAAAGCTTAGCCGAACATGAAAAAATATGCAGTTTACATTTGCCAGTCAAAACAGTGGCTGGCCATTTGAGCAGAGTGATTCGGTTTATCTCAGGTAAAGTGAGCGCAGATAAAACACATTGGTGTAGCCTGTCCATGTCGCTGCATCAATTATCTGTTAAACACCCTTGTTAAGGTGAGTGGTCAGCATTTACTAAAAACACCAGTCACCACCAGGACCATATGAGTTTTCCGCATATCTAGTGCCGATTTCATTTTCTAATTCTAATTCATTAGACTTCAATTAACATGTCATCCCTGCTGTTATGAATCAATAGCTCATGGTGACAAGTGATGAATTTTTCAGCTTAAAAAGCTAAACATCATTTATTCAAATCACCTGCTAAGGTCTCAGGTGCTAAATGAGTTTACTGAAATGCCTAACGCTCATTTAGACAAATGTTCTCTCATTCTAATGATGAGAACGTTTTGCATTAAGAACGGAAGGAGGGAGGGGGGTAGGAAGAGAGACGCGCAACAGCAGTTACCTTTTAGTTTTTAGCACCGTAATGTGTTGCTAAATCGATATCAGTCCAGACTGAATGCATGCAGTTAGAGGTAATGCTGGTGTTTTGAGCAGCGGGGTGGAGGAGGCCAGGGGAGTGAATAAATACACTCATACCGTTAGACCCAGCTGGAGAAGGAAAAGAACCAGCACTCTGGTGCTCGGGGAACTTGCTGAGATGATCGGCTTCATGGGTGTGTTATGGAGGAAACGTGGCGAGAGAGACAACTATATGATCACATGGACTAAATATTGTCTGAAGATGATAGCGAAGTGACAGACAGAAAAAAACATTAAGTTCTTGTGTAAGGCTGGTAACTCTAAAAATGTCCAAAAGTCTTTTCCCTTCTAAAAAGTCACGAAAATTTTTATTTCTATCACATCTTATAATTCACCATTTTTCCTGTGGTGGAAATTACATTTGAAACATTTACTGGAATACAATTGCTGTGTTTCTGAGAACAATTCTTCCATCCACCATAGATCATTTCTCAAATAGCTTATCTGATCTGTCTCAGCTGTTGCCTGAACCCAAACAAACAGATGAACTAGATGAACTAACTAGCACTATGAGCACCATTCTCTCTAGAACATTGGATATTGTTGCACCCATTAGATTAAAAAAGGTCAGAGAAAAAAGTATAGCACCATTGTACAATAATACTACGTATGTTTTAAAGAGAGAAACCCGTAATTTAGAACGTAAATGGAAAAAAACTAATTTAGAGGTCTTTAGAATCGCGTGGAAAGACAGTATGTCACGTTATAAAAAGGCCCTTAAAAAGGCCAGGGCTGAGCACCTCAGCAAATTAATAGAAAACAACCGAAATAATCCAAGGTTTTTATTTAATACCGTGGCTAGACTAACAAATAAACAGACGTCGTCTGAACAAAATACCTCGTTACAGTTTAGTAGTAATGATTTCATGAACTTCTTCACCGAGAAAATTGAAAGAATCAGAATCAAAACCGTAAACGTTCAATCTTTGCTCGCGCCTTATAATTCAGCCGCAATTATCACTCCGCAAGAACAATTACAATGCTTTACAACCATAGAACAAAAAGAGTTAAATAAACTTATCACTTCATCTAAAACAACAACATGTTTATTAGATCCTATACCAACTGAACTACTGAAAGAAGTGTTACCTATAGTGGAAGAGCCTCTTCTCAATATTATTAACTCATCTTTATCTTTAGGTCATGTTCCAAGAACGTTCAAGCAGGCAGTTATAAAACCTCTTATTAAGAAACCACAATTAGATCCAAATAACCTAGCAAATTACAGACCCATTTCGAATCTTCCATTTATGTCAAAAATATTAGAAAAAGTTGTGTCTGCTCAACTAGGCTCTCTCTTGCGAGAAAACGACATCTATGAAAAGTTTCAGTCTGGATTCAGGCCACATCATAGCACTGAAACTGCGCTTGTTAGAATCACAAATGATTTACTTTTAGCTTCGGACCAAGGCTGTATCTCAGTACTAGTTTTACTTGATCTTAGTGCTGCGTTCGATACTATAGATCACACAATACTCTTAGATCGACTACAAAATTACACTGGTGTTCAAGGACAAGCATTAAGCTGGTTCAGGTCATACTTATCTGACCGCTACCATTTCGTCTACTTAAATGGAGAAAAATCGATAATAACTTCGGCAAACTATGGAGTGCCGCAGGGATCTGTGTTAGGCCCTTTATTATTCTCAATATATATGCTGCCACTTGGTAATATTCTAAGGAAACATGGAATTAGTTTCCATTGTTATGCTGATGACACTCAAATATATATTTCATCATGGCCAGATGAATACGCTAAATTATCCAAATTGACAGATTGTGTTAAAGATATAAAAGATTGGATGACGCGTAATTTTCTTTTATTAAATCCAGACAAGGCAGAGATAATACTTATCGGTTTTAAAAACCGTCCACAAAACCTTTCACAGCATGACTTTAACATAGTAGGATGCCCTGTTACTTTATCCGCTACAGTAAAAGACCTGGGTGTTACATTAGACTGCAACCTGTCTTTTGAAAAGCATATTTCATATGTTACAAAAACAGCCTTTTTCCACCTTAGAAACATTGCTAAGCTACGTAATATGCTATCAGTCTCTGATGCTGAAAAGTTAGTTCATGCATTCATGACCTCGAGACTAGATTACTGTAATGCTTTATAAGCTGGTTGTCCTGCATCTTCAATAAACAAGCTACAGTTAGTCCAAAATGCAGCCACTAGAGTTCTTACTAGATCAAGAAAATATGATCATATAACACCGATTTTATCATCACTTCATTGGTTACCTATAAAGTTCCGTATTAATTACAAGGTATTGCTTTTGACTTATAAAGCTCTAAATGGTTTAGCTCCAGTCTATTTAACGGATCTTCTATCGCCTTACAATCCATCGCGCTCTTTAAGATCACTAAATTCGAGGCTTCTGGTCATTCCTAGGATATCCAGATCCACCAAAGGAGGCAGAGCATTTTCACATTTAGCTCCGAAGCTCTGGAATAGCCTTCCTGATAATGTTCATTGCTCAGACTCGCTCTCCAAGTTTAAAACTAGACTGAAGACGCATCTATTTAGCCAGGCATTCATATAAATTTTTTATCTGACAGTTACTGTAAATTCGGCCTCTAGTTCATAAACGCCAGAGGAAAACTGGCCCCCGACTGAGCCTGGGTTCTCCCAAGGTTTTTTTTTTTCTCCATTAGGTCACTGGATGGAGTTTTTCGGTTCCTTGCCACTGTTGCCTTTGGCTTGCTCAGTTGGGGATATTCAAATTAATTAACCAATCATACCATTGATCAGCTCTACCAAACTTGGATGTCTTTTTTCCAGTAATAAACAAACATTGTTAAGTTGTTTCGATTGATACTGTGAAGCAGCTTTGATACAATCTGTATTGTGAAAAGCGCTATATAAATATATTTGACTTGACTAATTCAATATCTAGCATTTTATGCACCCTAAATAAACAATTACATCATATTTTGACACTTTTTTTGCATAATTAAATAAAGTAAATAAAATAAATATGATCAACTCACACAGCATTTGTGTTTAACGGAAGCTCAAGCATGTCCGCTTGACATGCAATCGGTTCATTCTCGTGTTATGCAGCAAGTTTGAGCTTCTGCAAGAGGTTTGTTCTCGCGCGTCAAGCAGATTCGATCGAGCTTCAGTTTATGTTCGCTGTTCAAAGTTTATATGCGAATAAAAGCCTAAATTAAATCTGTTCATCATATAAAGTGATTGTGTCTCTTCAGAAATTTTGGACTAAACCGCTCAATTCATGTAGATTATTTTATGATCTCTTTATGAACTTTTTGAAGCTTCAAAGTGGTGGTTACGTAGCTGTTGAGTAGCTGAGCTAATTTTGGATTTAGATTTATCGGCCAAAATTTCATATCGTGCATCCCTAGTAATTGCGTTTGACCTAGAATCGCAAACTATTATATAGCCAGCAAAAACTTTGGTCATACATGACAACAATGGCTAAAAATGATAGCATGCACATGAATATCAACAATCTCATTTGGAAATCTAGACCTGAAGAGGACTTCTACAAAATATTGTTCTTATTCAGCCACATTTACATCATACAGGCTGGCTGTTGAATCACACACTCCAGCCAATTCCTGGCTAAAACTAAGCCAATCCTAACGGAAAAGGCCTTGGTGGTCATTATGAACGCCTCTTCAGTCCATCTAATGGACCATCTCTTTGCTCACTTCACCAAAAACACAAGAGCACATGAATATTTACCACCAAGCAAATCCATTCCATTAATCGGTTTGCAAACGCTTAAATAGCATATCTGTGGCTACTTCTGCAGTGGGGTCATAAATGAACATTCCTGCTTATTAGCATATTAATTTATGCAGCAATTGAGTGTAGCTCATAGGCTGTGACCACCAGCTCCTCTCCTCCCCTATTGGTCAAGAAAGCAAATCTATCCAGTGTCCTTTAACAAGCACACTTGACGTGCTCAAAAATAGTGTAAAAGGGTGTTGTATCTGTGATAAAATGGCAAAAGTGCGTGTAAAGACTATTTAAAAGAAGAATGTATATTCTGTCATCATTTACTCACCCTCATTCCATCCATACAACAACAAAAAAGAACTTTCAAATTAACACTCTTGGTTCTTTTTGCGTAAAATCATAAAATGTTTCAAATCATAAAAATTAGTTTTTAAAAGTTATACAATACACTCAAAAAACATTCAGGCCTAATATTTAAGATTTATGTATTTTGTTTGTATATTTCAATCCATTTGGATTACACAGTTTTAACAAATCAAACAAATAAACTTAATGTGAACTTAGTGCCATTGTGTTGTCTGAAGATTCACACCAGTAATGTTTTTTTTTTTTCTAAAGCATGTTTATAAAAGCTACTTAAATGTCCTAATTGAACTAATACCTAATCCTGGCTTAATCTAAGCCCTGTCTGTGAAACCGGGCCCTGGTGTATTTTATAGCTTTGTGTTAGGAACAGACTAAACTTGTTTACTGATATCATTCCAATCATGTTGCTCTCACAAACCTCATTTGTGTATGCATATGCACATATTCAAACTCAGGTTTGATGTAAATGACGCCGAATTCTTTTGGTTTTCACATGTTCTTAACGCTCAAAGTTTGAATATGCTAAAAGGACGAATGAGATTTGAGAGCTAATATATTTTTACAGTGAAATTTCAGTCATTTCCACATACTGTACAAAGCTATTGTATGACTTCAGATAGCAAGCAAGTCATGTGAACTACTTTTATGAACGTTTAATGTTTCGAAGAAAAAACTGATCCAAAAAAAATACAATCATATCAGAAATGGAGAAAATGGAGAGAGAGAAAATGGAGAGAGAGAGAGAGAGAGAGAGAGAGAGAGAGAGAGAGAGAGAGAGAGAGAGAGAGAGAGAGAGAGAGAGAGAGAGAGAGAGAGAGAGAGAGAGAGAGAGAGAGAGAGAGAGAGAGAGAGAGAGAGAGAGAGAGAGACCGCAAAGAAGAGACTTGAGCAGAGGACAGGCTGTGATATCTATATCGAGTCCATTTGTGTTTGTTTTTAGGGTGTGTGCATATGATTTTCCGAATCACTGTCTGTGCTCTGAAATACAGGAAAATTGCATGACTCACTTTGAGACAAATGCAGCTGTTTACAAAAGCCTGACAAAAAAGGTGACTGAACAGAGGTCTCGCTCGCTCTCATTCTCTCCCACTCACTGTCTCACCAGAGCCTGATTCAATTCAACTATTCCCAAAAAACCTGAAAGTCATTTTTATAATTCGCTTACAAGCAGGTTTCGCACATTGTTTTGCACATCCACGTTCGTGTAAACAACGGCGGTTTCCGACATGCAAACAGACGAGAAACCTAATTTATCTTGGCTTGTACGTGGGTCACTTGAGCTTCTGGAGGCCGAGAGAGTCGGTACATAGTCTGCTGACTGTCAGGCCGTCTGAGTCTAGACATTTTTTCAGACCTGCCCTCACGTTTTGCTGAGCTAAGAACAAAGTACACAGAGTACACACACACACACACAGCTTCCACAGTCTTAATACCAAGGCAGCGGTATTTCGTTCCTATCCCAAAACAAACAAGGCAGTGCATTTCTTTACACTATTTAAATGTTAACAGGCAAGAGCGCGAGCTGAATAGAGCATTCTTTCACTCTGGATACCAGAAACGGCCCAGCCAGACTTTCAAAACACATTCTAATGAAATCATCCAAAAGATAAATAAAAAACTGCACGTGTTTTCTTTTCTGAGCTCAAATTCACCTCTTCTTTCTTTTTATGTATATGTATATATATATATATATATATATATATATATATATATATATATATATATATATATATATATATATATATAACATTTTGTTTTAGTACGGACCAGCGCCATGAGAGCATGAAACTACTGTAAAGCGATTGCTCATTCTCTCTTCCTCTCCCCTGATGACATTTATACAGCTAAAGCCTAAGGCTATGAGGGTTAACACTGGTCACTGTGGGTTTTAACCCAGTTATGTAATGTTATCTTTTTAAGCAGTGAAATATTATAGTTTTATTAATGACCAATGCCATGTGAATATCTAGAGGTTAGGGTCAGTAATGTTCCATTTAATACAATTTAATCACACAAATACGTACTGTACTTAAAAAAACTGTACTTAAGCTCCATGATATTTACTTTATCTTTAAAAAAAAAAATGGAAACCATTTGGGAATGTCTATTTGAAAACCATCATCCAATTTTTGATGGCTGCAGCCAATGCCGATATAAGGGTTGCCTACATATTGCTGATTAATATTACAGTATAGCAAATATATAATATATACACAAAATTGCTGAATTTAAACAAATGTATAAATACTTATTTTACACAATAGCTTGCATTAGCAATTTTTTTTCCATTCATCATTTAATTGATATTTTTCTATTCATCAAAATAAATCCTGAAAAATAAACTGCATTACAGTTTCCACAAAAACATCAAGTAGCACAACTGTCTTCATCATTGATAATAATAAGAAATGTTTCTTGAGCACCAAATCAGATCATGAAGGATCATGTGACACTGAAGACTGGAGTAATGATGCTGAAAATTCAGCTTTGCCATCACAGGAATAAATAACTGGTTTCTATTTTAACAATTTAAAATGCAATTTTCTCTTTAAAAATCTCACAATATTTCAGTTTTCACTTTTGAACAAATAAATGCAGCTATAGCGAGCATAAGAGACTTCTTTCAATTGCATTAAAAAATCTTACAGACCTCAAACTTTTGAACGATAGTTTATGTCCATCACTCATTTCATTAATAAACTACTTACTGTATACTTTCTGAACCATTCTGCTTATGCAATGACCTCGGTCAACACCAATATCTACAGAAACGTGGCTGATATAATGCATAGCAATATATAGCAAATAATATGTAGGCATATTTATATGGCTTGTATTTTTATATACGGCTAATTGCAAAACTTTTTGTAGTTTTCCTAAACATTACACAAACAAAACACCATTTCTGTTTTTAACATGTCACACATTTTTAAGGTTAATTTCTTTTAAACCAGCCATGCTTTAACATCCCCTCTGACATCATGTTTCCTCTTTTTCCCCACCAATCCCCTTCTCTTTCTCTCTCTCTTTTTCTCATTCATTCTCTTCTCTCCCTTGACCACAGATCCTGTGTACTATTAATATCAATAACCCACAAATTCCATTTCCCTGTGCAGAGACAGAGTGATAGTGAGCGTAGTGACTGAGGAAAGAGCAAAATCTCCCAATACAGATTCACTTCTCTTTTTGTGAGAAAGATCTAATTGGACAGGAGAGCGGAGGCAGATACCGTGTGGTTTGAGAGAGAGAGAGAGCGAGAGAGCGAGAGGAGAGAGAGAGAGAGCGAGAGAGAGAGCGAGAGAGAGAGAGAGAGAGAGAGCGAGAGAGAGAGAAAGATCCAAGAGATCCGGGGATCCAAGATGCAGTCAGAAACGTAAGAATTTTACTCAGTATTTTTAGCTTGACGAGGAAGAGGGAGAATAAATGCATCGCTTAAAGTCTATGAACACTCACCCATGAACATAACCCAGTGATCCACAAGCCAAATCCAAAACAATTCCAGCGTCCCACACTTTGATCCACACTATAACGAAAGTCCTCTCTTCACCAGCTGCCTGCTTATCAAGTTGTAAGTGAGGTGCGAGCAGTGTGCAACCGGCAGCCTTGCTCCGTTCGTGCACTTGGCTCACACACACATGCACTCTGGTCTCAGGGGCTGGAGGTATGTGGTCTAAACACAACAAAAGCCTGAGTCGAAGATTGAATATGCCGGAAGAGGGCCTCCGTTTGCATAAAACACAAACACTCAGCAAATGAAGAGCTGGCACCGATCGCACCAGTGCCTGCTGGGAAACGCATACCTGTCCCGTCCTGGCCTGGACTACTTTAATCAAACTACAGCTGAGGAGAAATGGACTACAGTGGAGATAAAGTCGAATTGTTTGGTTTGATGATTCCCAAAGGAATAAGTGCATTTTTTTTTTTACTTCATACTTAACTATATCTAATCATTGTTCATTCTAATTCTCCAACAAAAAGATCTTTAAATTTAGAATCAATTTTTCCAGCAAGCATCAGTAAATTCTTAATTTAGTAAATGCTTAAAAACAAATTGATTACATCTTATAGTTCTCCACTCCCCAGAGTTCGACTCAATTTTAAAGGACGCATTACGCCAAAAAGGTTCTATATAAGGAGAAAATGTCTTAAATAATTGCACAATCCTTTCATTTATTTGAAAGGTTATTTCAATTATTTGTACTGATAAAGTTTATAAGCTGTTCTACTCATAAAAAAAAGAAAAAAAAAAGTAACTTATCCATAATAATGCCCTTATGGGAAACCCTAAAAATTCTATATATGAAGCAACTGACAGAACCCTTTAAGATTCTATCTATATAGAATCTTCTTTCTGCATCGGATGTTTCCAATTTTCTTGCAAACTTAAAACCTTACAAATTTATATAAGAATGAAAACAACTTTTGACAAAGGTGGA
Source organism: Tiaroga cobitis (assembly GCA_030578255.1). Lineage (NCBI taxonomy): Eukaryota > Metazoa > Chordata > Actinopteri > Cypriniformes > Leuciscidae > Tiaroga > Tiaroga cobitis. The sequence goes on along the minus strand of CM060596.1, from coordinate 9,973,768 downwards.
GGTGAAAAAGACTTCTTTTACTTCGTGCAACTCTCCCCCTCTCTCGACTTTAAAGTGGCTGTTGAGAAAGGCAGCGTCACAAGATCGATGGTAAGCTGAGCAATCACGACTCATTCCTGCAAAGAATCCCGAGCCTGACACTCATTCATAAACGCACTTACATGTGTGACTTTAACAACTCGCTTAAAAAAAAAAGAGCAGAAAGCAAAAAACTAAGGAGGAGAGATAGAGAAAGATGGGGAGAGAAAAGGGAAAGGGGAAGGGAACGGGATTGACGGATGAGGTGGATGAGTGAGGAAGGAGAAAAAAACAGAGAGAGCACAGACAGGACCTCCGAAAAATAAACAGGGTGTCTTGTTTCAAAGGCGAGGGGGACACACAGGCATTCCATTGTTCAAGCCAATTATCAGAGGCAAATAATAACAGCAGATGGATCCAGCGAGGCAAAAGAACGAGGGAGTGAGAAGAAGAGTGCAGAACAGATGATGAAATGTGAGAGAGGAGGAGGAGGAGGAGGAGGAGGAGGAGGGGTCAGACTACTCCGGTCCTAAAGTCCCACACCAGATGTGGACGGGGACGGTGCACAAACACAAACTTTCACCACAAACACAAGATGATTTGAAGCTAGACATGTCCTGGTTAAAAGCTCTATGACATATAATAATCTTTTTATTATTTAATGATTCAAATAATATTGCTAGAATTTATTTACTTTTTGCAATTTTTGCTTTACAGAAAACAGCAGAGAGAGGGCAAGAATGCAATTGGGACATGATCGAGATTCAAACCTGCATTTTCCACATAAACTTCAATAAACGCGACACCAACAAACAAAACTGTCCCACACATATGATGATAAGATGATGACTTCAAGCTAAACATTTAAGTGCAAATAACAACAACAACAACAACTACTACTACTATTGTTATTATTATTATTACGTTTATTACAAGAACTAGAAGGCCACAGCTTCACTTTGAAATAGTTAGTTATCTAAATTACACAAATTAACTCTTTATTCTCTGTTGTTCACATTTGTCACATTTGTTCGCTTATGTGAACAACTAGATTTCTTAACTAGATCTCATTGCTCCTTCTAGTTATCCTACAAAAGGAACTGCATCTGATCATTCGTTTTTCCAACAAGCTTTAGTTTTTATTTTTGTAAATTTGATGATAAATGATTAAAAAAATTACAAAAAATAAATGATTTAAGCCTGATTACATATTATATCATTTCAATTTCTCCTACAATCTTTGTTTCTTTTTTCATTTAAAAATAAAATAAAATAAAATACTAATTTGCTAATGAAATGAGTTATTTTGTTGAATCGAAATTGCATAATTGTATTGCATCAAAAAGTTGCCTTTGCTTTGAGCTATTGAGCAAAGGCTGTGTGTTATGTGGAGAGTATTTCTCTGTTTTGTTTTGTTTTTTTGGTGTATTTTATTAGCAGCAGAGCTACAGGGAAGAGCATCTGTAAGCGAGAGGAACGGGCAACTCAATATGCTGAAGGATGTGTCATATCGCTGCTCAACTGACAGCCCAAGTGTGTGCGTACGGGGAGAGGGGGGCCTTTTTCAGCCTAAAACAAAACGCATCCTCAATGTGCCCCTGTCAAGGGTGGGAGATGCCTTCAGATAGTGGCACAAAAGATCAACCGTTCCTTTTCAGCCGAGAGAAAAGAAGAAAGTTTTCGTTTCATTAACTCAAGACTAAAGCGTAATTATCTCCCTATGGGCCGCAATCACCAAAAGAAGGATAATAGAACTGAAAGCTCTTTCCCACTCCACTCATCTAAGCGGTTCTTTTCTTCTTCTCTCTTTTTTTCCACTTGTTTTTTCTTCTCCGCCCTCAGATGAGATTAACCAATCGAATAATGGCAACAGATTGCGGGGGCAAGAGGAAAATACAACTTTCAGAATGGTGTCTGTTTGAGAGCTTTAAAGATCCGCCGTTATCTGGCTTAGTGTTCTTCTACTTGTCAGCGAAATGGTTTCCTTTCCTTTCGTCTGGCATCTCTGTTCCTCTTTATCTCTCTCTCACTGACTTTAGAAAGGGGTGGAGGAAAAACGGGGTGAGGGAGGTTAGCCTGTTAAGTCGCCCTGGCTCTGCCAAAAAATGAGCAATTTCACAAATTCGAGATTAGAATCAGATAAAATGCAAACATTTTAGAAGTATATCATTTTTCTCAATTACTAACCAGACTGCTACTTAAAAGGTGCTTGTAGCGCTAGCCCTAAGTTAAGTCTCTCAAGGGTTCGCAACCAGAAACACAGAGCAGGCCCTGGATTTAATTAGCTTATGAAAATAATTGCCATTAACGCAACTCTGAAATGGGTTGGCGCACCATGCGACGACAGGAAGAGAAAATCTCTCACTTCTGGATGGAGACAAAGAAATAGTCGCTTGGCCTGCCAATTTCCTTTTTTCGCACTGTTTTGTGCACTGACACAGAGGTCGAGTTAATTAGACTATTGTCATTTTAATCAGGACAGCTTCTCGGTCAGCATTCCCGCAAAGAGAGAGCGTGCGCATGTCGACGGCACGCTCAGGGCCTCTGCTCGGTGTGTGTGTGCCGGTTCTATGAGCTCGCTTCGCTAATGAGCCACGCCACAGAAACAAAGCCCCCGAAGGACCACCGGGGGAAAACTCCTCGCCCTTCTCTCTGCTACCCTTCTCTGTTCATTTGAAAATAATTTAAATATCAAATATTTGAAATCATTTGCTTCTCCTTGGCTATCTGATTTTGAATGGCAAGTCTTTCATGTCGCCTTTATTATGTTCATAAACCGGCATTAAAATTCAGAACTATCATTACAAGTGACTATATTTATTGCAGCAACTATCATTTCAGTCCAAACCATGGATTGTTTTCAGATAACTATGAATATTTAATTCTGACAAGACATTGTTATGCAAAAGTATCCACAATGAGAGCTGACGCACCATAAATGAATAAATTCCATCCAAACAGTCAAAGAAACAGGATGTCTTGTACATTTACATTGTACAATAACTCATAATTCCACTGAATTTTGATATTAAAATCTTTGTTCACATTTAATTTGTTTACTCACGATGTGCACCATAAAGGCAAAACCTTCAAATGGCAACATTAATCATACATTGCCTAAAACAACTAGATCTAAAAACAACTGCTTTAGGTTGACTTCTTGCTTTGAAAATGCCTCCACAGGACTTAATTGGTTTTGTTCATCTCCATGTACCCCACTATATATCATATGGGTGATATGATGTCATCTAACCTTGGTATTTAACTCTTAAATGCATGAATGTTTCGCAAATCATTATTACATATTCGGGTCTTTAGCGACCCGGATCTATCTCTAACACAGATGGAGTAACATAAAACTCTCTGATATGAGAGTAACAATTGCAGAAGAATAAAGCATATTTTGTTACCTTTTGGAGCTTGGAGGGGTTCAGTTTGAGCAGATGTTTATACCATCATCACTGTCCTCATCAGCACTCATTCCCCAGTACATTCAGCATCTGGATTATATTCGATTTTGATCGCTGACAGCTTCTTCAGCAGATCCGCCATCAAGTGACAGTGACACTAACATTTGATTGTGTTCAGTACTGCTCTGCAGTAAATTGCTGAGCCATTTCAAATTTTGCTGATGATACTCCCTATTTGTTTGTTTTCTGCCTGCGGCAACTATGAGTGTGTGTATCAGACAAGGGGAATTGCACTTATTCAGTCATCAAAGATTAAATTATTGTTGTGCAGAAAAAATATATACTTGCACTTACACACTTGGATCGTTACCAACCCTATACTGTTTTTGGATGAATGGGAAAATGCATTTAAGGGTTAAAGAAAATTCAGTTAACTCTCTTGGTTGTAATCATGTATAAATCAAGCTTCCAAATGATTTGTTCCTGCAGTCATGTCAAAAATATAAATCATTATGATGGAAATAACCAACATTAAGAAAATGTTAACATTTGAAACTGTAACCTTCAAACGGAGATAGAAAACCCTGTTAAAACTATAAATGAGTTGCAAGAGTCTACTTTGGTCGCATCATGCCACTCTGACTATCATAAACACCTAGTCGTTACAAACTGATCACAATTTTAAAACACATCAAATGTCATCTCCCCCTCCGTACAAACTTCATTTAGGTCTTTAAACTGTCCAACATAGAGCCGAATTAGTCTAATTTGCATGTAGAATAAATCTGGAAAAATAATTCTCTCATTTATTTCTTTAACTCGAGATGAAAAACAGACTAATGGCTCTATCTTAATTTGGAATTTTCTTGCCATTTATTCATCTTGCAGATAGTTCATAGTTTTATCATTCATCATAAATATTTCAGGCAGTGTTAATATTAATTTGATCAGATATTAATTACTCAAAAAGCAAGTAAAAATCAATTATTCAACAAATGGAATGATCAGTGGAGCTGATGGGAGATTTTTAAAGCAGCTTTAAAGAGCAATCGAGATCCACGCCTTTCCTCGTTATTGGTTTATATGGTTAACAAAACAACGACAGTATGCTTAAAGCTTAAATCATACTGTCAACATTACGGATATGATTGTAAAACTGGTTAATTACACTAAGGTCACAAGACCAGCACAATCAAACGCTTTTAGTTGACTCACTGTAACGTGCTGCACCTCTACTCGGGAATATCATGCATTACGTGAATAAATTAGAACCTAATTTGAATGCCAAACTCCTCCCCACTGGACACCGTCTTACAGATCTCCAAACCATTCAAGTAAAACTTAGGGAGGATTCATCTCCTTCCACAGTCCATAGCAGGCTAAATCACTATGATTATTGCTCATCTTGTGGGTTAGGGGATGTTCTAATAATAAGCTTCATATGTTCCTATAATAAGCTTCAATGTGTAACTAGTCCTGACTGATATGAGCATGAATGGTACCTCAAATCATGCGGCTATTACATTACGAAATGATCAGACTTACAATGTTTACATCTTTTTTTAAGCCTCCATGCCCTAGCAACCACTCAAACACCCTAAGTTGTATTTTATTTTGAAAATGTTTTTAAAAATGTGTAAGAGTTTTATTTCCTGACCTAATTTTCATATTTATTAAAATTTTTAACATATTGTTCCATTGCATCAATTAAAAAATATTATAGATTGTTTTCTTATTAGAAATTCCTTCTGCAACATAACATGACTACAATTATTTCCTTAAAATTGAAGTTGATAAGATAAATAATTAGATCAAGTGGCTGGACTATGACATTAGCTTTAAACAGTGTTCTAAGACAGCTCTTTCCCTTCAATTATTCATCTCTACGTTATTGCCAAGCACCTATAGAAGAAATAAAAACCGCTGATTCCTCCTAATTAATACTCTCGCTGATACTCCGCTACAGATGTCTTAGATTTCTCTGGTAATCTTTCACCTGTGTTTAACCCTGTCAAAACTTCAGCCAGCCTATTTTTTTCCCAGTCTTCCTCCATCTCTTAACCCCCTTTATTTCTCCTGTCTATCCGTCCCATCCCCAGCACATTATGTCTCGTCTCTAGCTCTCCTACTAAATCACCACTTGATGTTTCTTAATTTATTCCACTCTTTCTCTCCTTCTCCCCCCTCTTTCCCTCCCACTCGCGGACACACACTCTTCAACATACACTGTGAAGAGGAGGGTGGTGTGTTTTCTTTGGGTGAAACGTACGTACTGTGTGAGAGAGGAGACTTTAAATAAACATCAGCACAGCATGGCCACAATAGAGTCTTTTGTGTTGAAATGTGGAGAGAAATGATGACGTTTTAAGGGCCATTTTCAGCGCCGCAGCAACGTGGACACAACTCTCAAGCAGATTTATTCACTCAAAAGTGATCATTCTGTCATCCTTTACTCACCCTCATGTCGTTCCCAAACCTGTATGATGCACTTTCTTCTGTGGAACACA
>CM060596.1:5990951-6280951 GCA_030578255.1 Tiaroga cobitis | reverse complement strand
AAGCACTGTAAACAGTCTGCATTTGCACTTGAGCACACACCATTCATATTACGTACACATGCGTTCTCCTTCCATTCCCCGTGAGTTCCTCCGCGCTGTGGGAAATTGTGAACTGTGAGAGGCTTGCTGTAAAACATTAAAAACCCAACCACAGCCCTAAATTCCATGAGATGTTTGCTAACCCCATGCCTGTGTCTGAGAGAACTGTGGGGGCTCAGGGGGATGTGATGAATGGGCTGAAGGAGCATGATGAATGTGGCTGCCGGGGTCTGCGTAAATGTGTGTGTGAGGACGACCATCGGGGTTTGGGTATGCATGGCGGGTTAAGATAAAGCAGAGAGGAGAATCTCACACTAAACTGTGAGGGGGAAAAGAGAGGAGAGACAAGTGTGTGAGGAGACAAAGAAGTGGGGAGATGGGAAAAAGTTTGTAATCGATACTTTTCAATTTATATAATATAATAGAATAAGTTACTTTATATAGTTTATAATGATCTATTCAATAATCATAAATTTGATTAGTAAATACTTGATTAAACAAAAAGTCAAAATAGATGAAAATTGCTGGTAAAATGACTCCATTAAGTCAGTCTGTTCTGCTGTTGGACATCCATTTTTCACAATCCAATCAATTTCTGGCGAATAAATTCAAGTCCTACCCTTTTTCTCTTTTTTTTTTTACTTTGAAATTTGTTGTATTACGAAAGTAAAATGAATTGCAAATGTCATGTAAAAATTCTACATCATATTTGCCAAATCTTTTTTTTTTTCAAAAAAATAATAATGTGTATATAAATGTGTGATTATATATATATTATAGAGAGAGATTTTGTATACATACATACATATACATACCCCCAACACACACACACACACACACACATGCATTACGGTTAAAATATGAATGTTTTCAACATTGATAATAATAATAAAAGTTTCTTTAGCACCAAATCTTCAAAGCTTACAGGAATAAATTAAATATATTAAAATAGAAAACAGTTATTTTAAATTGTAACCAAATCTCACATTTTTACTGGTTTTAATTTAAAAGACGCAGCCTGGGTGATTATAAGAGACGTCTTTCAAAAACATTAATACATATACAGACCCTAAACTTTTGATCTGTAATGTATAGTATGGTAAAAAAAAAAAATCCAGATTGAGTGTCTTGAACAGGAAATGGATTTGGGTTACAGAGCTGTTCTTTTTGTGAAATCCTTGTTACTCTTGGTCACAGCTTCTCTTTTCTGTTACTGTCCAGATGAGGTAAAACGACTGCTGGGTTTTGTCTGCTTCATGGCCCCAGTTAACCTCCCTAACACGCTCTCTATTTATGAACGTTTATATGCAATATACATTCTGTAGTTGTCTGTTAGTGTTCTTGTTATATAAACCCTCCAGTTACATCTGTCTTTTCTCATTGTGCAACCTCAACTTTGTTTTATTAGGCCTTTATATTTTATTTAATATTTTATTATGTATACTCTATTCCAGAATATTCTGTAATCTTGGATCTATTATTGTAGTTTAACTTCCAACCGTTCACTCACACATATCTTTAAATGATGTTCCTGTGGGGTTGGCTGCTGGTCTCTGGCAGTAAGTCACAGTTCTTTATGTAGCATGGCAGGAGGGCCCTTTTTAAGGTTGTTATAAATTGGCAGTATGCAATAATAATTTCACCAGTCCTGCAGAACATCTTTGAAGGGTCGCTCTAAGGTGCACGATTCTGAGTTATATAGACAGCAGGTCAACAGGGGTGGGCTCTTCTTACGTAACCCCAGATTTGGCATGTCACACTAGTTAGCACATGGAAAATAAAGCAAACTCTCTCTTTATTCTCTTCTTCTTCTTCTTCTTCTTCTTTAAAAAAAAGTAAATACCAGTCAAACCTTTGGACACACCTATGGGTTCTTTACTATTATTTTCCACACTGTAATAATAGTTATGTCATCAAAACTATGAAATAAATGATAGATAGATTGATAGATAGATAGATAGATAGATAGATAGATAGATAGATAGATAGATAGATAGATAGATAGATAGATAGATAGATTGATTGATTGATTGATTGATTGATTGATTGATTGATTGATTGATAGATAGATAGATAGATAGATAGATAGAATAACATCAAGACATGTTTACCGTTTTCACAGATGGAGTTTAGACACTGTCTGGTTAAGTGAGATAAATGACTAGTTCCTCTGTTCTGCACATGGGAAAAGCAACAGCAATGCAGATCCCCAAAGTCTGCTTTCCACCAGACACTATAGAAAGGTATTTTATCATAGTTATCCTTTTAATAGATCCCCAGCTAATAGACATCCATACGTTTTCAACATTTGGAGTAAAAACGTTTTCTAAAAGCGTTCACACAGAGGTTTCCCCTATCATCTTCCACACTGATGTCAGATTGTGCGTATTATTTGTTCAGGTAGGAAACACTGCCGCCGTGTGGTGAAACTTCAAATGAAACCGTTTCGCAAGTGCAGATTGTGGAAATGCCAAATGGCGCTTCTGAGTTGCCGTATTATTCTCAACGCAGGAAATGTTATATCATTGGTTTTAAACAAAAAAAAAATTATGCTCATATTTAAAGAACACACGAATTTATTATTATTATTTACATTTATTTAAATGGCTTGTTGTAACTAATAAATGTATGAGTTTTATATTTGCAAAACTACCATATTCTTCTTCCATATAATAAAATAAAAAAAATAAAAAAAACGTAACCAGCAACAGTAGATTTTTTTATTTATCTAAGGTATAAACATTAACTGGAATAAAAGAGAAAAAAGTAAATAAATGACAGCACTTACTCGTCGAATAATATATCGAATATAACTCAATAAACAAAGCAAAATTAGATGTAAGAATACTGAAATATTACAATATTACTTTTATAATGTGATTTTTACTAATTAAAACTATAAGGTTAAAAAAAGTCACAAATTAAAAATAAATTAAAACGTCTCTGATTTTTGCATATTCATTGCCCAAAGCGGAAGTTTAATTGTGATGTCACGTTTACGTATTCCACGTCACGGAAGTCACAGACATGATTCATTTGCAGCCCAAACCAAGCGGATAACTTGGGTTGTCGGTCTTGTAATGTTGTAGTACTTCACAGGATATAGACTCAGGACTGCATTGGTCTAAAAGAGAGCCGATAACTCTCGAAATCGGAGGCGCTGAGTTGCTGGGCGAGCCCGCCTGCCGTTTTGCAGGCTAGCTCGCTAGTTAAGTAACGTCAGCCTGCAGCCTTGACGACGAACTGAGTAACTAATCTCAAGACAGCCATCGAGGCAGCCTGTAGTTATTTCATTTTACCGTCCTCTTGTATTGCGTAGCCATGGCAACTCGGCGACTAACCGATGCCTTCTTATTAATGCGGAACAATGCAATCCAAAACCGGCAGATTTTGGCTGAGCAAGTGAGTACATACGACCCCCGTCGTACTCTGAATACACGTAGCAATGCTGCGGTGAGTCTAACGTTCATTGTCCGAATTGAATGTTTTCGCGTGTGTGTGTGTGTGTTGGATTCTCAGCTAGCTAGACAACATCCCTAGCTAACGTTAGTGATGTTTGTTGATGTCAGTTGTCCAACAAACCTCCACTGTTTTGTTTGCTGTGTGCGGAGCTGGCAGGTCTGTGCTAAACGGCTAGCTGATCACAAAACAGTTTTCATACAGTCGCATTTTGATTTAACTCACACGGGAATGGCAATGAAATTAACGTTACTAAAAAGGTGATGGTCGTGCTAGTTTAAGTACGTTTAGATCATCAATGTATCTGCAGGGAACATCATGATGCCAGTGACCCCACAATAACGTTAACTTAAATCACCCCCTTAAATATAAAGCAGATGTATATTTTCCGATCCATTTATATTGTATTTTGAACAATATTAAGCATTATAGTATAAGGAGAAGTTCATTGGCTTTTATATTGTCATTCATTGTTGTAGCAAAAATAATTGATGAAAATATTAGCTGGGTAATATTTACCTCATATTAAGTCTTGTGTGTGTCACTTGAAATTATGAAATTGTAATGTCAAATCCAGTATACACTACCGTTCAAAAGTTTAATAAAAAAAACCTTATTCAGAGCAGCACCATCGACAGTATGAAAATGAGGCTGTGAGGAATAGACTTCCCGTGTTTCCAATGGCATCCGCTGTATAAAGCTCCTATATTACTTACAATTTTCCACATCTTATATTGTCGTTTTTTTATCAACTGAAATTTTTTGGAAAGATATTTTTCCCAGTGTTTCATGAGCAGAACAATCCAAAAATACATTAAATAACAGTACAGCCCATTGAAGAGATGCATGTCTGTCCCTCACAGCCTCGCTTTCATTCCCATTAAAAATCAAAGATGGTGCTGCTATGAAATGTGAATAAGGTATACTATCAAGTTATGTTTTTACCGTTCTAAAAATGAGACTCCAGAGGAAGGCAGTATGTTTTGTCTTCCTATCTTCCATAGATATTTCCTTCAGATTAGCTGTGTATCACATTTTTCTTTCTCTTTGATGCTGGTGGGCGGCCTGGTATCCAGCATGATTTTAAATAGTCCTGTATCTTTATAGGGCAGGGTTCCTCAAATCTTGCCCTGGAGTGGAGGGCCAATGCCCTGCAGAGTTTAGCTCCAACCCTGATCAAACACACCTGAGCAAGCTAATCCAGGTCTTCAGGATCACTAGAAAATCACAGGTAGGGGAGTTTGATCAGGATTTGAGCAGTGGCCCTCAGGGACTGGATTTGACAACCCCTGTATATAGGGTATTGATTGGGTCTTGACAGACACATCTGTCAGTGCGATATTTGTACCTGTGAAGAGTGACAAAGTCACTAGCACGGATGTCATTCCAATCATATATCATGCCTGCTTGTGTTTTGTCTGGTGTAGTGGCTCCATTCCTTACTATCTGCTTGCATGTTGATTTTTCCCTGTTTGCACTTGTGATCTAACTGAGCACTTCTCGCACTCGTCTTTCAAAAATCCTTACTGAATCTTCTGCTGTGCATTCATTGTTCAGATCTACAGTAATCGTGTCACTTTGTTGTTTTGGGTTAAAAATAGGATAATTTATCTATCAGCTTAATCATTTTACAAATTCAGTAACAAATTGAAAATGGGTTGATTTTTCCAAACCTTATGTCTAGTGAGTTTATGAATCAGTAGCAAAATTATACAGTGGGATTGAGATGTTATTGGGCTGGAATGGACAAATCTTTCATGCCTTGAACTTTATAGCAACGTTATGCATTTGATATAATTCACATAGTATTTTTATATGTATATGTATTTCCATATTCTACAATAACATATAAGTAACAATTTGCATTTTAGTTTTTTTTTTTCTTTTTTTTTTTTTCTTCTGATTTGTCCAGTTCTGCTGTCAGTCTTTTTGATGCTGATCACTTCTTTTTGTCTTGGGCTCCTCTGCTCTCACTCCTCTTGTCCCTCCCCTTCTCTTCTATCTCTCCTCTCATTGGATGGGACTTCACCGGGCTCTTCCAATCACATTAGGAGTTTGATGAGGTAACCTTGATGTTTTAACCTAAGTTTATGGGTAGATCTAAATCAACGTCCCATTGCTAATCTCCGCCCCCTTGATTACGGTTGCTAGTTTAGACTAGCTTTACAAACTTCCTGTTGGAAAGAATTAATTAATATTAATTTATCACCATAAAAATGTCGATCTACATGCTCATTTAAGAATGAGATAATGCATTTGAAACTATCCAAACACACAACTTACATAGACTTGCATTAGAAAAAAACAAGAGCTTGTCTGATAATAATGGAACAATAGTAGGATAATGTTCAGTGACATTAAGGCGGGGCTTAGTAAAGGGTCAGTTTTTGTGCAGAAATTGAACACCATCATTTATATCCTTCACTCCTCGTGGTTTTTGTTTATTAAATATTTTGCCTAATTTGATAATGCTTTTAGCTACCAATAATACCAGGGCTGGGTATCGATACAGGTGTCCCGATTCGATTCCAATTCACAAGAATTTCAATTCAAATCTAACTAATATAAATATAAAAGATTATTAAAGACAAGTAAACGGTCATTAATAATAAAAAAAGAACAAATAATCAAACTACAAGCAATAGCACAAATAAATACAGCAGAACAAAGATACGAATTAAATAATCAGTGCTTTTCAGATATTGCAGGTAGATTAACAGTAGTTTTCAGGTACAGAAATTGAATATAAAGTAATCAAATGTAAAACAACACTGCATGTAATCTTTATTGTACAAATTAAATAAAGGTTAATCCTTATAAAATGTACAAAAAAAAGTTATTCAGTGAAGAGCAGTGAGTGATTTCTTTGTCTTTGGTCATTTGATTATCATTAAAAACACAAGACAGCAGCAAGAATATTAGGCTGATGTCACTTAAAGACAAATGCACGGATCCAATATAATAATACACATGCGTTGTCTTTCTCTACTGTTTACGTTCACTTAAGCCATAACTATGTTTTACTAGGATACTCGCAAAGTGTGAATTTGCCCGTTCTAGCGCAAGGAGACGTTAAAGATAATTAATTATATTTTTTGCATGCTGTCTGAGATACACAGCTTTCTGTGTGCACTTTTGGATGTGTGCGAACTGCGAACACAACTTCTCACACATAGCGCGCTAGTTCTCTTTCGGGTCTTCTTACGTATGAAGGCGCACATGAATCCGCCATGTTAGGCACCGAATGAATGACGGAGTCCCCACTGTCGCGTAAGGTAAATAAGAGGATGACATCTAGCGGAGAAAACTAGTGATAATAAGACTAACATCAATCAGATATTATGTTCAAAGTTTTACGGAAATAAATACGGAAAAAAGATCAATTAGCCCTAAGTAATAAATAATGCAAATACATTTGACAGTTTTACCGTTTTTAAATCTATTGCACAGATATTCTCAACAAAGAAATGTGATGTTTGCTGTCTTGTTTCTCTGTCTGTTAGTTGGCTGATGATCGTATGGCCCTGGTGTCAGGCATCAGTTTGGATCCAGAGGCTGCTATCGGTGTCACGAAGAGACTCCCGCCTAAATGGGTGGAGGGAGTGGATGAGGTAATAAGATGATTGTTTTAAGTGTGCTTAAAAAGAAAGGATGGGATGCATTGTTGATCAGTTGTATGTTCCAGTTTCAAAACAAGTTAAGCTCTACCGACGGCATCTGTGGAATGCTGTAAATCACTAGAGAAAATCATTTAGACTCATCCCTTAGTTTGTACAAACAAAAACATGTGACCAGTAGGTTATAGCAGAAACATGCTGCTTGTATTATGATTAAACTACCATTTAAAATCTTGGGTTCATTAAGATTTTAAAAAAAGAACATATTACTTTCTTTCAGCAAGGACATATTAAATTTATAAAAAGTGACCGCAAAGACATTTATAATGTTACAAAAGATTCATCAAAGAATCCTGAAAAAATGTGTCACGGTTTCCACAAGAATATGAAGCAGCACAACTGTTTTCAACATTGATAATGATAGTGTTTCTTGAGCAGCAAATCCGCATATTAGAATGATTTCTGAAGGATCATGTGACACTGAAGACTGAAGAATTAATTCTTAGTGTATAAAAAAATTATTTAAAAACTAAAGAAGTTACTGGCAAGACTACTGTTCTAGGTGGATGATGCATTTTGTTATACATTGCAATCATGCAAATGGATGTATCAGTTAAAATAATTTCGGTATTTATCCTGAACCTATGGATATTTGACTTTCGTATACATAGTCTTCTATCCATATTCAGCCAAGAATGACATTTAGAAGTAACATTAAGATGTTAGTTCAGCTGGAATGTTAATTTCATCTCTGTTTAAGAGACAGACAGTGAATTCCTTGTTCCTACAGATTCAATATGAAATCACACGTATTCGTCAGAAGATGAAGGAACTGGCTAGTCTGCACGACAAACACATGAACCGTCCCACGCTGGATGACAGCAGTGAGGAGGAGCATGCCATCGAGATCACTACACAGGAAGTTACACAGGTATAATAACACGCACATAGATTATGTTGTATTATTACTGTGACATCTGTTAATAACTAAAGAGGTTAAAGTGGACACAGGAAAACTTCAGCAATTGATCACTGCACACATCATAAAACTAAACAATTTTCAACATCTGCATATGTGTGTGTAGATGTTTCACAGGTGCCAGCGGGCCGTGACGGGGCTGCAGACTCAGAGTCATCACTGTACAGAGCAGGAAAACAGGCTGTTGACCAATGTGGTGTCTTCATTGGCCCAGAGCCTTCAAGAACTGTCAATCAACTTCAGACACACACAGTCAAGCTACCTGAAACGTAGGTGTATGCACACAGAAACACAAAATACATGTTGACAGGGCTGTAAAGTGCGACATACACGTGCGATGAAAAAATCAGTCAGAAGCATACATGCGATACAGTTTTGCATGTGTGTGAGACAGCAGCTTTTTTGTGTGAATTGAGAGTTTGTTGTGTTCTTGTTTGTGTGTGAGGTTGATCTAGGACTGCACAATTAACTGAAATGAAACCAAAATCATGATTTGGCTTAGTGCGATTATGATATTGCAAAGTTTACACTACACCGGGCCGTTTACACTACATCATTTATACTTTTTACGTGTTTTGGCTGGTCATTTACCCGTCAACGCCGTTTTGGGAGCCTGAAAAGGTAAACTTTTGAAAACGGATTAAAATAGCGAATTTGTGAAAATAGTGACATCATAGGCATGCATATTACGTGTTCAGTCTATACAGGGTCCCCGCGGGTCCTTAAAGTCTTAAAACGTCTTAAATAAAATGTTCGCTTTTTAAAGGGACACTAAGTAACTTTTTAGTTAATTTATAATCTAAAATCAATATTTTTATTCATAAATATGTCCTCAATGGTGCACAAATACCTCTGCCAATTATCTGATTTATCCTCGTAAACAAAGAATTTATTATATTTATATACATGGGACGGGTAAGTCCACGGAGGCTTCCATGTAGTTCCGCCATCTTGAAAAACTATAATAGCAGAGAGGGACAAAAAGTACTAGGCCAACGCGTTTCCACAACACGTTTTCATTCAGAGCCGGCGTGACGTGACTGAACGCAGCAGAAGCGGAGGAGCAGAGCGGTGAGAGGCGCTTGTCACTGCCCCAGCAAGTTTAAAAGGCTGCATTGCAAATCCTCGTCGCCAGAAAAGTCCAAAATAGATCGTAAAAGGAAACGTGACCGGAGATTACAAAAAACACAAGTTAATGTCGGGATAGCTTTTTCCAGGTGGATAGAGCTAATGCAGGAGAAAGATTTCAAAAGAGACGCTGAAGTCCTGCTTTCTTCTCGACAGGCAAGTCAGTGTTACAGTCTTAATTACAAGCTTTTTTCATTGTTTGCTTGTGTACTTTATTTTATAGACAGATGAACATGTATAGTTAAAAGTTGATGATGATATCTAACAATGCACGTAGGCTACTTCAGAAAATATAACGAATAAAGAAGGCATAACTACTAATTACAATAGTTCATGTTTTTGACACTCATCATTTCATACTGTAACATTCATTTGTTCGTTGTGTCAATTTGAAGTTTGTTTGAAAAAACTCGACGAAGTGCTATTAGAAGACATCCTGTCATAGCTTTTTGGTACATAACGGCTACCGTAGATGCAACACGCATTTGAAAACGCGAGGCGCTGGAGAGCACAATTCGTTTGAATGCAAAATACAATTTCACCGCTAGATGGGAGTAATTCTTACTTAGTGTCCCTTTAAGGCCTGAAAAAGTCTTAAAATCAGAAATTTCCGATAAGGAGGTCTTAAATTTCACGTACGGGCCTTAAATTTCTTGTCCGACTCGTCATCCGTTAGTTTGTTTTGTTTTTTGAACAGTGCGCACCATTTGGGGGCAGCACTTTTCTATGTGGGTGCAACCTGCTTCATTCCATAGGTGACTAAAAATGAATGCGGCGCGTTGATGGTTTGCCACACCATTCTGTGTCGTGTCGCAGTGTTAATTCCGTTATTGAAAACCATGACGAAAAATGTTTGTTGACGACTTTTTTTCCCCTGACTAAGACAAGACCATGAGAGACGATACCCACGTCATTAAACGATAACTGTGACTACTGGTATTATATCAACACCTACAATATCGTTGACGAAAAAAGACGAGACTAAAGTGTGCTTAAAAAAATACAAACTTGACTAAAACCACTTTTTTGTCGAATAAAGGAGACAACAACACATTACAGACTGTGTTTACGAGCGAGCGTTCATGCTTACGGTTGCCAGATGTAAATAATTAAATCCCCAGTCAGAGCTTTTCTGTTAAAATAACACGTTTTCTAGCCGGTCTTGTCAATGGTATCTGGCAACCATGCTCGCGCGCGCGCTCTCTACACTGCTGAAGAAGCGCGGATGATCTGAAAACACAGACAAGTAAGCTGGAGTTCAGTGATCTTCATTTGATATTTTCTACTTAAATTAATTAAAGTGTCATTCAGTTGGTCTTTATTCTGTCATGAGCCGCTTGCGCTGTTTGTGCGACTAAATCTGCGATCAGTACAGGCAGATATCTAGCAGTGTTTTTAATGTTGATCATTTTATTGCTATTTTGCAACGAAAGCCACGGCAGAACTGCAGCACACAGCGGTGATTCGAGAACGAATCTGTGGCTTTGAACGAATCGTGAGATTCAATGACCCGTTCATAAATACAGCCACTTGCTTTGTTACCATAGACTGTGTTTGTTACTGAATGAATGAATGAATGACTCGATGCCGAATGACTCGCTCATAAAGACAGTGACTTACCGCCACCTACTGGCGATTTTAATTTAATGTTTAAAAGTATTACCTCGTTTTTACCATCATTGCATATTTATTGAACATTGTTTGATTTAAAGCATTATTTATTTTATAAAAGTATTTATAAAGGTAAAAAATGAACTGGAAAAAATCGATTAAAATGGGCAGATATTGTCCCTTAATGGAAAAGGTGTGACTGCAGTCTAAGTGCAAGAGGGGTTACGGCACTATAAAAGATTGGAGAACCACTGAACTAAGGAACAGGGATATGTAGAATTGCACAAGTGCTACTGCTAAAGAGTGCATTGTCAATACAGCCTGTTACCTGGATTCAAATGTCTCAAAAGCTTAATTGAATTGGCCTAAAGCGAAAAATTATAATGTCATTTTTTGTCTAAAGACTACATATAAAATAGCTACCAAAATTATTGTCGGTAACTGAAGTTTGACTTTGTCAACTAAAACTATGAAAGACAAAATGACTAAAATGTGACCAATAAGACCAATACGCATTTTCATCTAATCTAAGAGACTAAGACTAAGACTAAAAAAAAAATGGCTGCCAAAATTAACACTGTCGTGTTGAACATTTTCCTGTTTTTTTGTCGTGGTAAAGTCTTAAATTTGCCTTTTAGAGGACTTAAAAAGGTCTTAAAAGTCATTAAATTTGCTGTTAAAAAATGTGCAGATACCCTGCTATAGGTGCGTCAAAGAGTATAGAGGTACTTCTATACTCTTTGGGTGCGTAGTGTTTCTTTACAAATTGACATTGTCAACTACTGGCCTGGCAGCATAATACAATGTTCTTAGACATTTTCATGGTACGTGAAAAAAAAAAAGGCAAAGGAAAAACGTTTCCGTTTTTAGGACATTTTTGTTGTGTACCCTTACCCTTGTGTTCCTTAACTTCACTTCAACCTTAAATTGAGGCTCTTTGAAATACAAAATGCTGTCATTTTTCACTGTATGCTCAGTTCTTTGATTTGCTTTTATTTTCAGGCATGAAAAACCGTGAAGAAAGATCCAAGCACTTTTTTGACTCTGGTCCTCTTGTGGAGGAAGATGAAGATATTGCATTATATGACAGAGTGAGAATGTTGTACAAATACTCTACATATCCTTAATTCTTTCATCTCAAATTCCAAATATTTAAGTATTTATACTACATACATGTTTACATATTGGGGACCATATTGATAATAAGCCAATCAGTGTTTTGCTAATTTTATAATTTTGCACTATTGTTGGAAGCAGATAATATCCATTTTAAACACCATACTTTATTCCAAAACTATTAAACACTTATATTATAAGGTTTAGATGCCTAATGTCTTTAGCTTGTAAATTCTAAATTCCAGACTATTTGAGTAAATGCTTTATAGATTTATATTTTATATTGTCCATATATATATATTGTCCATATATATATATATATATATGTAATCATTATTGTCAATAAACAGTTGACATCTGTCTGTGTGTGACTAAGTGTCTTTCTCACTCTCTTAGGGATTTACAGATGACCAGCTAGTTCTGGTTCAGCAGAACTCAGTGATAGTAGAAGAGCGGGAGAGAGAAATTCGACAGATCGTTCAATCCATCTCTGACCTTAATGAGATATTTAGAGATCTAGCTGGAATGGTTGTTGAACAGGTCAGTGTTCTTTTTGATGGAATAAAATATTAAATAGAGCAGGTTCCATCCTTAACTTGTGCAATTTTAGATTCTTTATATATGTATAGGTACAGTATATACAGCTAGGGAGCTTATTGAGACGCACCCTGGGTCCCCAGGAGCAGGGTTGAAGACCTCTGCATTAATGTCAATGTATATATTCAATTTAGGGCACAGTCCTCGACAGAATCGACTTCAATGTCGAGCAAGCTTGTGTCAAAACAGACGAGGGGTTGCAGCAATTGCAAAAGGTGAGGCCCTTATCAAGCCTGATGATGTGTTAAGCAACATGTCAAGGGTTAATTGCTTGCATTTACTTTTTCAGTAACTTGTTGAGTAATATTAATGGACTACTATTATAATATACTACTAATATTACTTTTAAACTGTCATGTGGATATTGCATTGTAGAGATAAAAAGCACACTAAATGTTTCTCTTTTCTTTGTTAGGCTGAACAGTACCAGAAGAAAAACCGCAAGATGTTGGTCATTTTAATTCTCTTTGTCATAATTGTTATTCTAATACTTGTTCTGTTCGGGACAAAGTTTAGTTGAATCATTCCATGGCCTCTAGGAGGGATCTACCTGTATGTATGAGAAAAAACACGTATTTCTGTGTGTGTGTGTGTGTGTGTGTGTGTGTGTGTGTGTGTGTGTGTGTGTGTGTGTGTGTGTGTGTGTGTGAGAGAGAGAAGGTCTGCCTGCTGACATTCAAGACCATTCTTGAGGGTGGATTAATTGTTGAACGGATGGAGCTTAAGTTTTTAAAGTACTACACAACAAAATGAAGCAGATAAGGACGCCTACTGCTGGCCACCGAGTGCAGTGTCTGGAGACAGTTCATGGGTTTAATTCTCCAGTGAGAGGCAGTGTTAGTACCCAGGTTCCTTTCAGTTGGAGCCATCAAAGGGCCGGTTTTCTTCATTTGTCCCGCACAAGCACAGCACTTATGAGCATGGCTGCAAGATGGCAGCATGTTTGTCTGAACCGCCCTTGTCATCTAAGAGTAAACAAGACGATGGTAAAAGATAAGGTATCCTCAGAGGTCTGTAGCTCTCCTTGAACATGATCATATGTGCTTGGGTGAATCTTCAAAAGAATGTCCAGGTCATATTTCACCACAATAGAAAGAAATATGAAATTATATACAGCATTTCCTAAGAGTTTTGTTAATTCTTAATTTCCCATTATTTTTTTTAATTATTTCCATTGTGAATCACATTTCCCCTCTCAGTTATCAAAAGTACAGTTGCAGTATTACAGTATTTTTACTGTATAACAATTAAAAAAATCTGATGGAACGGAATCACAATTAACAATAATGTAAAGGAAAGTGGAATAAGCAGGAATGGGCTTAATGGACATCAAAATAAATTCACAATACAAACTCGTAATATATTCTTTTGAATTTGAGGTTAAATTTCACCTGAGTCTCACTTTCTTGGTTTCAGTGAGCATCTACAGTGAAACCTCAGAAACTATCTTACAGTGAAAGCTGCCTTTGAATCAGATCTTTGCTCGTAGGTTAGGATGTGTGTGTTTAATGTGACGTCACAAAGTCTGTGTTTTTCCGCAACTCAATCTTTTGTATGTTTGTGCGTGTGTGAGGAGATGCACTGACACTCAATCAACCATGGAGGAAGTTAAAGACCGAGGAATGAGGAACACATAGTCAAAGCATGTTCTTTCTACAAATCTTTTAGTTATGCTTTTTTTTATTTCTATTTGGTAAAATGTATAGCATTGGGATTATGACCGGACGGTAATGAATGAACTGAATGTTACATTGTCCTTTATGAGTGTTCATAACAAAGCGTTATTTTCTCTGCTCACGTCGGCGGAGGTGTATAATGTACCATCATGTGTTTGTCTATGTTTAAATGGCAGTGTTGTTGTCATGATATCAGTATCATTTCAGTGAAAAGCAGGAGTGATTCCTCAAGATTTTTTGCTTCACTCTCTGTTCCTTGCCTTAAAAAGTGGACATCTGTGTGTGTGCACCAAACTTGGATGTTTTTTAAAAGCTTTGCTTGTCCACGTTTCATTGGTGTTGTCACAACCGTATCTTTCAGTCTGACCTTTGATCTTAAACTGAACTTTGACCTTCAGTCCCAGACTGAAGTTCGGTCAGGTCTGCTGACTGACTGTACAACTACTGTCCCCTGTACAAGATGAAATTATTTATTTTAGATGCAAATACGTGTACAGAGTTTATGGAGTTCTATTGTTGTCTGTTGGTAGCAATGTCTGGAACCTGGGCTGTTTTTGTTATATTGTAATGATGATTTACTTTTTTCTGTCCTTTCAAAAATCAATTCTTGTTGGCTTTTGTAAAGGGTAGTTGCACCACTACTGTATGATGATGGGGTAAAATTATTACGTTGACCAAGATTCAGAGACAGTTTATTCTTATGTTATTTTAGAAGGTAAAGAGAAATTTAACTGCACATTCAAGGCTTAAATCCATTTCATGTGGTTTTCTCCATGGTTTTGGCGTGAAGCCCCGTGTGAATATTATATTTTTCTGCCATTACGGTACTACTGTATGCTATTTGAACCTTATGTAAACATGTTTTTAATGAAATTAAAACCAATATATATATAAAGACAAATGTTGTGTGTTATTTAATATATGTACCTAATAAATAAGCTATCTACACAATGGAGATGGTAATTTTTTTACCCAATTGTTTTAAACCTTTATCACCTTACTAAGACATCGTATTGATTATCAGTTGTCACTCCTACATCTCCCAATAATGGCTTATTGGGAGATGTATAGTGACAATATTTATATGCAGTTTTTGTAAGAAGTTGCTATTCTGTTATAAAGATCTCATTGTTTTATGCTGAATTTCATCTTACGCGTTGGCCGTAAATATCAGCAACTGCATCAAATTTCATATTTTTTGCTTTAGTTGGTCGTAGTTTAAAATGTTTAAGCCTCTTGCTATATCTTTAAATTATAAGTAACACTCAAATAAGGTTTCATTGTTGCACATTAGTTAGGCTATACATTAGAACATGAACTAACAATGAACAGTACTTGCATTTACTAATCTTATTTGATGTTCATTTCAACATGTATTAATACATTTTTAAAATCAAAAGTTGTATCTTACCATTAGGCATTAATGCATTGTGAATAATTATTTTTAGAGAATAACTCAGATTAATGAATGTTGTAAGGAATAGGCCTACATAGCACACTGTTAGTTCATTTTAGCAAATACTTTACTAATGTTAACAAATGAGACCCTACTGTAATGTTACCAAATGATAAAACATGACGTGGTTCTTTGATACAGGTATTGAATTGAATGATTACCATATTCGTACACCGTGAGATACTGCAACTAATGTTAGTAAGTACAGTATTACGTTTTGCATTTTTATTAGCACTTTATAGTTCGGAAACCACAGGAAAAAATATGTAGATTTAAATAAATAAATAAATAAATAAATAAATAAATAGCGCTCTCAGCACAAGGGCTCGCGAGACGAGCCGGAGGTTAAAGTGCATCTTCCTTCTGAAGAGAGACTGTCATTCGGCTGGAAGATGGCGAACGTACTGCTCGAGTTCAAGGCTTCTGCCGGGGACTCAGAGCCGCAGAACCGCCCGGTCCTCATCGTCGGCCAGCTCGCCAATCTGCAACTGATTAACTGGACCCAGGTGAAAGGGAAACTGCAGCCAGTGGTCACAAAAGAGGTACGTAATGTTTAATAAAAAGTAACTCCGCTTGTAAGCACAGAATGACGTTAGCTTACAGGCTAAAGTTCTGCCTGGGCTGTTAGTGTTGTGTGACAGACCGCTAATCTGCATATGGAAACGTCTGTTATAGATAATTATAAAAAAGATAATTTAAAATAATTTTAACGAATTAAGTTACTTTTCTTGACTGGCTCTTAATTTAATGAAATAATGACTCTTATTTTACAGTTCTGATTTCTTCCCACTAAAAAAAGGTACCATGGTATTACCCCGTCTATTGATATTGGACATGACATGGTTTTCTGAAGATATACAATAGTAATGACATTGTATTCTTTAAAATATAAAGACCACTGCAATATCATGGTATTTTTTGGCATACTATGGTATTCAGGTACTTCCAGTATTTAATACCACTTACAGCATGGTAATAGTAATACTGTGGTATTTTTGACATGGTAGCATGGCAATATCTTTTTACTTTACTGGGCGTGTCCAGCTGTTATATTCATTAACATATTTTGGAACAGATGTAAATACCAATGATTAAGAATATGATAATCATAAGGATGCACTGATACGAACATTTTGGCTTATTCCAATAACCGATAGTTCGAGTGGGGGTTCAATCTTCAGCTGGCTGGCAGCTGCCAGTCTGAGCCTGGCATGTCACGTGACCTGTCAGTGGCTGGCTAGTTGTCTGGCAGTCTGCCTTTGGCAAGTTTCAGAAACCATTGATTTTTGACAGTTTTTGTGTTCCTCCCTTTCTAGCTCATTTATTATGCATCTGTTGATATGATTATGTTCTTTAGTATGATTGCTGTTTTGAGGACTGTTATCCCAATATAACCAGTCAAATGGCCGTGATCAGACTGTCAGCTTACAGACGCTTGCTGGACGCTCATCCAGTCAGCCGCGGCTCATAGTGCGAGTATAACGCGTTGCCTGACACTCTCTACATTTCTAACATTTATATTATAATGGGTTTAGAATTTTTTTTTAGAATTGCCTTTACAGGGACTTTAAAGCCGATAACCGAAATATTGGTCAGTAAATGAAAATACAGATTTTTATTTAGTTATTGAGGCCCTGATTACAAAACCAAAAGTCTCACCATAAAAAGCCATGTCCCAAGCACACAATTATAATGTTCTCATTACAATTTTTTGTATCATAGATGTGCACTGCACATGTTGCACTTAACTGTAGTTTCCTTTTTTTGTAGTGAATCCAATTTCAAGCAATTCAAAACCATAATTGCGAACAGTGTGCATCTAAAGTGTCTCGGCTGAAGGAAATAATCCATTAATGATCGGCTTTAATATATTAATGATAACATTAAAGTGAACAGAAAATGGCCGTTATATCATGCATCACTAGATAATCCTCACAGGAATCTGCACATCTGATATTATTATTGTCATACAGCCAGTACTTTCTTACAATTTCAAGCACATCATGTTGTTTTGTAATGTTTGGTCAAATCTTAAAAGTGAACATTTATCATCATCATCATCATTAAGATTTCCTGATAGACCTGACACTCTGGATTGTTTTGATTTGCTGCCTGTGCATGTGATCTATAATATGATGGTATTTTTCTTCACACTGTAGACTAGGTTTTAGGTTCACAAGCAAATAATATTGCATTGTACTACCATTTTTTTGCCACACATTTTTGTTTATGTGCGCTGTATCTGTATTTGCATTCAGATATGGCAGGCAGCTTTGTCTTCTCTGAACCCCAACCCTACGGATAGTTGCCCGCTGTATTTGAGTCATGCCGCTGTGGCAGCCCTTCCTGCACGAGTCAGCCGTCACAACAGCCCATCATCTGCCCACTTCCTTACCCGTCTGGTCCGGACCTGTCTGCCTGCTGGCAACAACCGCTGCATTGTGGTCAGTCTCATGTCACACCACTATATGCTTATAACTCAAATTGTTCAAATAAACTAGGGAAATATGTCAACTGTTTCAGACTGCATTGGTTTTAATAGCTTGTTGTCATTTCCCTTTTCTTTTGCTCATGATTTCCATGTGATGTGAAAAATCTCTGTTTAGATGGATCTGTAACAGTAATTCATATGAAATTACATTTTAAAAAGTAAAAAAATAATAAATGGTAAACATAGCGTTTCAAAAGTGTAGTCACAACACGTTAAATGTTAGAATCAAGATACAATTTGTAGTTACTTTCTTTTGCGATCAGTATTATGCCACAAATGCTGTTGATGCAGCTTAAAACATTTCTTCAAATGTCACATTAGTTAAAATGGTCCGTTTATTATTGGCTTCTCAGATGGTGTGCGAGCGTTCTGAAGTGTTTGCATCAGCGTGTGCCATTTCCCGAGCTTTCCCGCTGTTCACCCGCCGCTCGGCGTCTTCTCGCAGGACAGAGAAGAAGCGCGTCGCTGTGGAGTTTGTGTCTGTGGGTCAGGACAACGGCCCCCTGGAGGTCTCCACACTGGAGGTAAAGTGTTCAGAAGTGTTCATGCCACAGATCATCAAGTTGGCTACTTACAATCAGCTCAAACCACTGTTACTAGTTCATCTATGTTTATGCATCAGTCTGTTATATCTGTATGAATGTTCAAGTGTTTGTTTCCAGTGCCTTGCCAATGCAGCGGATGGAGTTCGTCTGGCTGCTCGAATCGTGGACACTCCATGCAGCGAGATGAATACTGATGACTTCCTGGAGGCAAGCGTTTCTCCTCGATATCTGGATATTTCTGTGAAACACTGCTTTTAGTATTATTTATATACTGTTACGGATTATTTTAATATTTTGAATTGGTGTCTACTTTTATATTTTCAGATTTCATTTTAATTTTAGTTTGTTGTTGTAATTTTTAATTAGTGTTTTTTGGTAACGCTTTACAATAAGCTTCCATTAGTTAATGCATTAACTAACATTTAACAATACATTTGTTATAATATTTATTCATCTTTTTAATATTAGTTAATAAAAAATACAACTGTTCATTGTTCATGTTAGCTCAGTCCATTAAATAATATGAACAGATACAGCTTTTGATCTTATTATTGTATTAGTAAATGCTGAAATTGACCAAGATTAATAAATGGTTTGGAAATATATTTTCATTGATAGTTCATGTTAACTAATGTTGTTAAGAATAGTTAGGAACTCACACGCCTTAAAATTAGTCCAAATAGAGAGGCACTTTAAGAGAGTCCACACACTCCACCAAAGAAAAAGTCATCAAAGAAGCGAGATAAAATCAATGCTGTACTCTAGTAAAGGCAAACGTTTCAGTCACATGTGACCTTTATCAATGCCAAGCTTACAATCTTGCTTGGCATTGATAAAGGTCACATCATGTGACCGAAACGTTTGCCTTTTCTACCATACAGCATTGATTTTATCTCGCTTCTTTGATGGAGTGAACTAATGTCGATAACCTTGTTGTAAAGCGTTACGTTTTTTAGTTTTTTTTTTAGTTAGTTAGTTGTAGTTTTAATTCATTTTTATTTTAATTTCTCATTTTTAGTTAACAGTGACAACACTGAAATTGTTGAAGTGGACTTTTCCACTCATGATATTTTATGCAATCTTCTGCAGGAAATCAAGGCAGTGGGGAACGGCTTAGGCATCACACCAACTATAATTAGAGGAGAAGAACTGAAACAAAAGGGCTTTGGGGGTAATCATGAGTTTGTTCTTTAAAAAGTCAGCTGATTTTCTGACCTATGATGAAAAAGATGAGCTTGCGTTCTCAACACAAGATGAGTCAAAGGATATGTTACTTTACAACTGCTGACTTCGGGCTTATTCCTCCAGATGAGGTTTTTGTGGCACGTAAAGGAAAATTGTACATGTCTTTTTAAGCTTGAAAATGCAAGCGAGCATTACCCTGTGCATATGTTTATGTGCAAAATCCTTTTCTCTTCAGGCATCTATGGCGTTGGTAAAGCTGCCCAGCATCCTCCTGCATTGGCTGTTCTTAGCCACACCCCCTCAGGTGCCACACAGACCATTGCCTGGGTGGGCAAGGGCATTGTCTACGACACCGGGGGTCTCAGCATCAAGGGCAAAGTAAATACCACACCTCACCGTCAGCCTAGTGCACTAAAAGATGGGCAGAACGCTCAATACGTTTTGTTTTTTCTTAAAGGTGATGTAGTGTGTAATTTTTTTGAGGAGGTATTCATATTAAACCCATTCCAGTGTAATGTGTAGCGTTTACTAGAAGTGATACAAATTTCACAAAAAAATGCCATCAAGTGAGCAGACCAAAGACGGAGAAAATGACACTTCATCTTTAAACACAACGCTATATCTGCAATCACACCATTTAAGATTATTGGTTTTTACAACAACAACAAAAATCTTTTCCCTAGACCACAATGCCAGGAATGAAGAGAGACTGTGGAGGAGCCGCGGCCATTTTAGGAGCTTTTAAAGCTACTGTTAAACAGGTACTGCAAAAAGATTTTGTTGATTTGGCATGGTGAATACTAGTTGCATTAGTGTTTACATTACAAATGCAAATTGTAACCTGTTTACATCTGTATTTGGAATCGCATCACACAAAGCAGATGTTAATACCAGGTGTAACCTTAGCCCAGGTTTTAAACTGACGTTGACTTCTGTTTTGTCTCAGGGTTTTAAGGACAACCTTCATGCGGTCTTCTGCCTGGCTGAGAACTCAGTGGGACCTATAGCCACTCGACCAGATGATATACACACTCTGTACTCTGGAAAGTAAGTGTTGGCATGTCAACTACTGATGTATAACTGCTTGTGTCCTGTCCAGCAACTTGCACTTTGACTAAAACTAATGTGTGTTTCCATTGCTTCTCAGGACAGTGGAGATAAACAACACTGATGCTGAAGGGAGGCTGGTGCTCTCAGATGGTGTTGTGTATGCAAGCAAAGATCTCTCTGCGGACATCATACTGGACATGGCAACGCTGACCGGCGCTCAGGTGTGTTCGTGCTGACATATTAGTCTGTGAAGATCTTCTTTCTTAAGCCTGAAAAGATATTAACTCCATATTAAATTTCAAAGCAGTCATCTTCAATGAGATGTGTGAGTACAGGTTTTGACTAAGAACAAGATTTTGTATATTGACAAAGTGTTTGAGACAAGATTATCAGATAACACGTATTGCTGTTTTAAACCGCTTTATGGCTGTTGCACTTTGGATCTCAGCAAAAACTGGTTATATCTTAACTTAGTCTTGTGTGTTCATAATCATGTGATGGAACATTTTGTCGTCTTTTTTTTTTTTTAAGAGTTCACTCTGAATCACTTCTTTGTCATGCGGTTTAGTCACAGATCCTCACTGGTGCTGACAAAAATCCCTTTGAATATTATGATGGTCAGTGTTGCTGATGTACTTCTATTCAGAAATGCTGCATTAAATTGATCAAAAGGGACAGTAAAGGCATGTATAATGTTAGAAAATATTTATATTTCAAACATGCTATTCTTTAGAACTTTCTATTTCTCAAAGAATCCTGAATTTTTTTTATCACAGTTTCCACCAAGATATGAAGCAGCACAACTGTTTTCAACATTAACAATATTAAGAAATGTTTTTTTGAGCAGTGCTTTTTTTTAAATGTGCTTTGATCTGTATTGTGTGTATTGCATTTTATATCAACATGCAATTTCATTCTTATATGGAATTGCCACTTTTCTTTATCCATTTAATTCCCAGTCAAAAAACGTCAAGTCCCACACTACTCAAACATGCTGTTTTATGTTGCCTTTAATGTGTGCTGTTTCCTCCTGCAGGGAATCTCCACAGGGAAGTATCACGCTGCTGTGATGACCAACAGTGAGCAGTGGGAGGCGGCTTGTGTGAGAGCGGGCCGCAGCAGCGGAGACCTGGCACATCCTCTGGTCTACTGTCCCGAGCTTCACTTCAGTGAATTCACCTCAGCTGTGGCCGACATGAAGAACTCTGTGGCGGTGAGGAAAAAAAGGATGAGATGGTTGTGGAGTGAAAAAGGGAGTGTTTTGTTGTATTTTGTGTACTTTATTTATTTATTTATTTATTTTTCTACATTTATATTATTGTATTGCTGTCTGAACTATTGTCAGTTCTCCACAACCTAGGACAAAATTAGATTTAAATTGTCAATTTGCCTGAATTGACTTTAAGAGTCTTCTGTGTCCACAGGACCGTGAGAATGCGCAGAGCTCCTGTGCTGGCCTCTTCATTGGCTCTCATCTGGGTTTTGATTGGCCAGGCATTTGGGTACATGTGGACATCGCTTCACCTGTTCATGCTGTGAGTATATACTGAGCATAATTCGAAATTAAGCAAATTACTTCAAGAATTATTAATAACTCATCAATGTGGATTGTCAACAGGGGGAGCGAGCCACTGGTTTCGGTGTGGCCATGCTCTTGTCTCTGTTCGGCCAGGCATCTGAGGACCCCTTGCTCAACTCTGTGTCCCCGTTGGGGGCCGGCACAGTCAAACCTGGATCCGAAGACCAGATGGGGAGGGATTGCAAGAGGAGGAGACTCATCTAAGATGAATTCAACAGTTCTTAATCTTCAAAACAAAACATCAGTTACGCCTTGTACATGTTCTTTCACAAATGTTACATCTATTAGACACACACACACACACTCCTTGCCCTATACCATCCTGTACTGACCACCACAGATAACCTCCCTCAGTAAAGTTGACAGTACAGTTATGAATTTAAATAAAAGTGCAACGTTGTCTCAATGTTTCGTAATGTAGTACATGTAAATCTCTTTACTTGCTATAGGGAATGTTGCAAGGAGCACCTGATACTGCAAATACTGTACCAAGATCTTCGATGTCTTTTTTTAATCAGAAACCGTTTAAAATGCAATAATTAGATTTTATTTTCAAACATAAATGATGTCATAATCATAACGTCAGTGTAAGTGATGCTTTTGTTTTACATTAAATGTGTGCTGATGGCCATATCCACTTTTGATGCCAATCTTGTTGTATGGCAAATGAAGAATATGGAATGTGAATGATAAAACCTTTTAGAATAAATGGTTAAAAAAAGTTTGTTTAAGTTTGTTAATGCAATTATTCAAAGGTAACACAAAATCTACAGGTTGTGCAAAGGGGGAAAACATCACAATTTATAACCACCAATTAAATTCTATTACATACTGAAACTTTGATTTGTTATCATTCATACATACTACATCTTCCGCTTATTCGGGGCCGGGTCGCGGGGGCAGCAGTCTAAGCAGAGATGCGTAGACTTCCCTCTCCCCAGACACTACCTCCAGCTCTTCCGGGGGGACACCGAGGCGTTCCCAGGCCAATCGAGAGACATAATCCCTCCTTTCTTTGGGGATGCTCTTCTGCAAAGGGGACAGGACGACTGCACTGTATTGAGGGGAGGATGGATGGGGCCATGTATCGCGAGATCTTGGCCAACAACCTCCTTCCCTCAGTAAGAGCATTGAAGATGGGTCATGACAACGACCCGAAACACAACCAGGGCAACTAAGGAGTGGCTCCGTAAGAAGCATCTCAAGGTCCTGGAGTGTCCAAGCCAGTCTCCAGACCTGAACCCAATAGAAAATCTTTGGAGGGAGCTGAAAGTCCGTATTGCCCAGCGACAGCCCCGAAACCTGAAGGATCTGGAGAAGGTCTGTATGGAGGAGTGGGCCAAAATCCCTGCTGCAGTGTGTGCAAACCTGGTCAAGAACTACAGGAAACGTATGATCTCTGTAATTGCAAACAAAGGTTTCTGTACCAAATATTAAGGTCTGCTTTTCTGATGTATCAATTACTTAAAAATCATACAATGGGATCTTCTGGATTTTTGTTTTAGATTCCGTCACTCGTAGTTGAAGAGTATAAAAATTATAGACTTCTACATGCTCTGTAAGTGGGAAAACCTGCAAAATCGGCAGTGTATCAAATACTTGTTCTCCCCACTGTATGTGACTGATATATGATGCTTGTATTGACATTTTAAAGAATGTTCTGAAAAAAGTGATATTTAAATGTTAAATAATATACACTTTGAACTACACAGGACCACTCCTGATAGTCATTATCAGGCTGATTGTATAGAACAGTAATGAGAATAATCAAGAATTTTACATTTCTTCTATGATCAGGCTCAATCAGTAGATTTTCTTTTTCTGTCTTGTGAACTGAATAGAATGCCATGGTCTGGGGGAGAATAAAAGTCAATAGATTCTTCCACGGGTTCCACTTTAACAGGCAGCTCTGCTTCAGATTTGATTTCAGCCTTCTGAGGAACATCTTCCATCTTCACAACGATGTTCTCGCGAATTGTGATCTGCATGGGTGGCAGAGCAATGAAGCTCTGAATGATGTCTTCTCGTGATGCGCCGGGCTTCACTGTGAGCACCGATCTGATGACCTCGTCTTCAATGTTTGCCTCCACAACATTTCCCGTTTCTGGTTTAAGATCCAGGTGACCACTGATCCTCATTATGATGGCAGGGGGTTTATAATGCGTATTGCATGAGACACAATATACAGTGGGGCTTGACGGTGTCACGTCCTTGAGTGTATGTGAACGAGGACAAATGAATATATTATTAATGTTTACACCAATGATGTCACATTTAATAGTTTCTGTTGGCACTTGAACAGCAACTGCTGTACCTTGAGACGGGATGTTGACAATCTGTGTGTTTTTAGTAGTTGAAAGGGATGTTTTGCCCTTGAAATTTCCCACAGAGACGTTTGTGATGTTGTACCATTCTCCAACAGTAATGTTGTGCTCACACCAGACCGTTAGACTAATGTAGCCTGTAGTATCTGCGACAGTATACTCAGTTCTTGGAAGATATCGTCCATCCCATACAACACTGTTTCCCTTGCGCACCTCCTGGATAATCTTTGCATTGATGTTGACCTGTGCAATATGCAGAAAACAAGCAGATGCATATGGGACAGTGACATGACACTTTTTTCATGGTCTGTAGTTATTAAAAAAAAATACATTAAAATGTCCATTTATAAAAAAAATACTTAAACAAACCTCTTCAGTTTTTTTTTTTTTTTACATTTCTGAATGAAATTTATTAGGATTTTTTTTTTCATGGGTTAAAATAAAAATATATATAATTAATAATCTAGGTATGCAAATGTATATCTAGGTGCATAGAGTAACTGTCCCAAGAGACGATGATAAAAAATAAAGGGAAAAATCTTTAACAATCTTTTATACTTGTTTTTTTCCCCAATAATCTTAACAGACTTGCAGGAAGCTATTTTGTTGTGATAAAACAAGAAATGATATCAAGAGAGAGGAGCCCTGTGAATGGATATAATACATATCCAAGAATATGTTTAAATGGTAAGATATTAATAATCATAAATTACCTACCTTCTTTGATTTTGTATCCAGGTTTAGGAGTTCAAACAGTTGTACACATTGTGGTGTAGCAGACAAGCTGTTTTTAGATGTTTCCGCTCGTTCATGAACGCAGGACATTTTGGAGCTGTGTGTGTAAAACACCTTCCCTTTTCTGCTGGACTCCACAGATGGCTGTAATACGACATCATCTAGCGTAACTTGACTCCTGTCAAAAGGTTTTGATGTTTTAGACAGACATTTACAATAAATCTGACTACAGAGGTTAATGGGGAGTTGATACTGTATGTAGTTTAAAATGTTGCTTAATAAAACACCTCAGTGCATAGGCCTATATGGTGATTTGGCATTTTAGAAACATAGGATGCCTCTATTTTTGTGAGCGAAGACTTACCGGGTGGTTTCAGCATTCTGGAAGTGGATGTGATCTTCTGGTCTGAAGGCCACAACTTTGCTAACTTCACCTTCATGTTGAAGAATAGCATCAAAATAGGGCTTCTTGTTGTCTTTTATAGGGCTTACTTCACAAAGGAAACCCTTGACCTGATTCCTTAATTTTTTGGATGGACTTTGCTCTGCCATGTCTGATCACATGGATAACAGCTGTTACTTTCACTTTTCAAAGTTAAACAGTTGACATTATGCAAACACTTAAAATCTCTAAGCTGACCAGACATGATTATATGCTATGCTATATAGCCTATCTACACACACACACACACTCTTAAAAATAAATGTTCCAAAATAGGGTTTTCACAGCAATGCCACGGTGAACAGTTTTTAAAAGAACTATATTTTCTTTGTTTGAAGAACATTTGAAGAATCTACCTTTTTCTTTCCAAGTCTCTAGTCCGATTATTAATTGTTCCCTTTAAATGGTGTTTGTTAGACTCGTTATCACTGTCACTGGAACCACAGACACGCATGCAAACACACTGATAAAAACTGACTCAAAAACACCTCTTCTTTAGAAAGATAGAAAAATCTATAATAAAAAATTGTGTTGTAAACCACTTCTCAGATCAATGCTTCTGTTTAACTGAAAACAACTGGAGAAAGATATCTTAATACACAGATATTTATGTAAAAGAATAGCGGATAATATGCTTACCTGTTCTCACTTGTGTCTTATACGTTGTAAAAATGAAGTCTGGACTTTGCTCATTAGATGAAATGCAAACTTTATATAATGTTATGATCTTTAAATAGGTAGAAGCAGAGCCGTTGAAAAACAGTAGAAGTAGATAATAATGACGCCCAAATAATGTTGCGTGCCATTCGACCGTAAATGTAGCCTACTGTGAAGTTCAATCCCACAGTCAGATTCCAATCCCATTTAGAGAGAGAGAGAGAGAGAGAGAGAGAGAGAGAGAGAGAGAGAGAGAGAGAGAGAGAGAGAGAGAGAGAGAGAGAGAGAGAGAGAGAGAGAGAGAGAATGGTATTTATGGTATTTAGAAGCAAGAAAGCGTCTGACAAACAAACTTCAGTTCGAAGGGCACTGCAAACGGCGTAGGGAATAAGGGAACATCGATAGTACATCACTTCACAGGAAGTAGAGAGCGAAAATGAGAATCAGCGAAGTTCACTTCAACTGACGTGTAGTGTTCAGGGAGTAGGGAGCAGTGGACACTGCTTAGGGAACCTGTCGGACCATTGTTGTTATTGTTAACCATACTGAAACTGTTACACAATTGTTTTTATTCATTGAAATAAAGCTACAACAAAATTAAAATAAAGATGAAAAATTAACAATTAACTGAAATAAAATAAGTTTAAGTATTAAAATTACTGTAACTAAAACTGGAATAAAAAATAAATTAAATAGATCAATCGAAAATAAATATGAATAAATAATATAATAGTAAATAAATAATACTAACACCGTTTACACAATACATTTAAAAAAAAAATATTGTTTGCCTCATTATCCCAGTTTGTTTGACAAAAATTTGATACTAGAGAATTTACTGAGAGAGTAAGAGAGAGAGAGAGAGAGAGAGAGAGAGAGAGAGAGAGAGAGAGAGAGAGAGAGAGAATATGATATTTAGAAGCAAGAAGCGTCTGACAAACAACAAACTATTTTTTCGTTAAGAGATGCCCAATAAGAGAGCTAGTTTCGATACTTTCTCCACGCCTCCAGGCAGACACGAAGAATAAAACCGCAGTGCAGATTCATGTGAGGATCATATGACCGCCTGAGATTCAACATGGCTCGCGTGCTGCTCTTTTATCTGTTTACTCTGTCGGGTGTTTTCGCCGGACGGTATTTTAATGAGAACGAGCCCTGCTACAGACCCCAGCCGAGGAGAAACCTACAAGGAGTGAAGTATGACAGACCAGCATTTTTCTAAACTTTATCAAACTTACGTTGGATATGATTTATATATTCCTCAGTAGTGCAGAAATCCGACACTAGGGCTATGCCTCAAAATCTAGTGAGCTGCCTACCTAGACAGCAGTTTTGGGTATCGTATGTTTGTTCAGTCAGGCGACTTGCGAGTAAGTCACACTGTATCCTAGGCTAAATATACTTTAAACAAACCATACGTGTAGGCTTTAATAGTTTTACTTCTTTTGAAACCTGTTATTAAAAAAAAGGTAAAATAATATTCTACGTAATCTCATGTTGATAGGCAAAAAAATTGAAGTTATTTCCTGTAACTGTCTTTATGCTAATGAATTTCCTGTTGTGCTTGACTTACAGTTGATATATTACTATTATATTATATATATTTTTGATTCTGGCTCATATGGGTTATGTTCGGAATAACTGCCACTTTTACTATTTTTGTCAAATATAAAATTAAAACTGTTCAGTATTGACAACAGCATACTGTATCCCACAATGCAAAGCACTCAAATTGACTCGAATTCCAGCGTATTGCATGAATCAGTTTTTATCCATTATTTGGTCATCTCATTTTAATTTTTTGGCTCAATTGTCACCCAGTGTACTACAGGCGGCTCACGTCATGGCAATTCGGCACATGAAATTATTAAGAGAAAAACACAGCAGAGTGGTGAAAAGGTAGCCATCATGAGACCGTTTGACACCTGTTTCTATTATAATTATAAATGTCATGCCCTCAAGGTTCATTTCACATTTTTGGTTGTTAACTGAAGAACAGATGGCCTGTTGCATGAGGGTTTTTTTTGCTGGATTTTCCTACATGGCCCCTTGCTGCTTGCTGTGAATGCCCTTTCAGTGTTTTTGTGGTCAGTGATGAAGAATATACAGTATACCTACTAGATGGTTGAACAACTTTTTCTTGTATTTTTCAGGACTGGACCCCGCCCTTATGAATATATGAATTTAAAAGACGTCCCGAAAGAATGGGACTGGAGAAACATAGATGGCGTCAACTACGTCAGCACAACACGCAACCAACACATACCCCAGTACTGCGGCTCATGCTGGGCACATGGAAGTACTAGTGCGTTTGCAGGTGAGGGAAAAGCTGTTAAAAATGTTAAGAGGCAGTTCAACCAGGTTTGTGTGTGTGTGTGTGTGTGTCAAAAGAGGTTCAATAAGGGGTGCTCAACCAACTAAAAAGGAGGTATAACTAAAAATTGATTGGAGAAAAGGTGCAGCACTTACATTTTTTTGTTATTCTGGTTGAAAGTCTCTTCAATCCTGACTGCTAGCACTAAGATAAGCGCTCTTAATGTTTTTATATGCATATATATTGTCTGTGAAAGGTGTAGGACCATAAAATGTTCATCCAATCATTGCATTTGGTCCTACCTGCCTGTCAACGTATGTATTACCATACCTCTGCACACCTGGTCACGCAGACATCACGAGTGCTGTGCTTTGAGACATGAGGTAGTTTAACACAGTCTCTCGTGACGCTTTTGTTTGCTCCCTGTTGTACGCGTTCATGTGTTTTTTTAAAGCCAGCTTGCTATAGTCTCTTCGAAAATTGCCTACCCTACCTTTAAAAAAGGTTTACGGTTTGGCTTCATCAGACATTCAGGCCTTGAGAAGGGTCGTTACCTGTTTTTTAACCTGTTTTACTTGTTTTTTAACTAATAAAGTTCCTGTGAATCGCAAATGGAAATATTTAGCAATATGTCTTGGCTGTTTTTTCCCCATGAAAAACGAAAAAACATGGAACATCACCAGCCTTATTATAGCTTCATAATTCAAACAACCCTATTTTAGCCACATCAGGAAAAGCACAGAATGACATAGTGTAGGGTGATAGTAAAGAAAATCACAAGGTTGTTTAATCATTAAAAGTCCAATGGCCTGGATATGTTATATATGCAGTTATTTTTTCTGTTTACCACCTGACTCTCATGTGATCTGCAGTTATGAGGTGTTTTCCTGATCTACAAGTTTCTGCATGTTCGAGATTTACCATTTCAGCATATATGTGAACATCATACTTCCTCTTAATCTTTACTTTAAAGCTTTACTGACACTTTCCACAAATAGTGTGAAGTACATGTTAGATGAACTATTACATTAACCAACCATCAATATTAGGTAGGATAACATCATCTATTTTGTACGGAGCTCTGCACATGTCAAGCTGGGAAAAAATATATCGAATTAACAATTCATTCCCTTGTTTTATTAATTCGATCCCTCGTTTTATTAAACTGTGGCCACAAATGAAGGATTTGTTTCCTCATTTTACTAAATCCTGGTCATGTTGTAATAATTTGATACCTTGTTTTATTTGAATCAAAATAAGAGAATGAATTAGAACACCGTGGCCATGATTTACTAAAATGAGGGAACTAATCAATAAATTGTGGGAATTAATTTTTAATTTGTGGCTACGATTTGACTAAATTGAGGGAACAATTTAGTAAATCATGGCCATGAAATACTTAAACGAGGGAATGAATTCTTAATCCGTGGCCACAATATTTATATTTATATATTTTTGTCCACGTGATGTGCGGGGCTCCATAATTTTGGTAACAGTTTTGAAAAAAAAAAGTGCAGTTAAAATATTTTAAAACGTGTATAAATATTTTCTAAAGGTGAGGCAATTTTGTCAGCTTATGTGACTTGATTTGTTTTTTTATTTTAGATCGTATCAACATCAAACGGAAAGCGGCATGGCCATCTGCCTATCTCTCTGTCCAGAACGTGATTGACTGTGGCAACGCGGGTTCCTGCCATGGTGGAGATCATTCTGGCGTGTGGGAATATGCAAACACTAAAGGCATTCCTGATGAAACCTGCAACAACTACCAGGCCAAGGATCAGGGTAAAAAAGTTGTCTGGTTGAGCATCTTGCTTAATGCAGTCAGTGCTTGCAGTTATAATTTAATGTGCATTTCTGTTTTTTTTTGTGTTGTTTTTTTCAGATTGTAACATCTTTAATCAGTGTGGCACCTGCACAACCTTTGGCGTGTGCAATGTTGTAAAGAACTTCACTGTCTGGAAAGTTGGAGACTATGGCTCAGTCAGTGGGCGGGACAAGATGAAAGCTGAGATCTATTCTGGAGGACCCATCAGGTATACAGACTGGATTTGTACGATTAGGTTTTATATTTCAAACAACATTAGGAGATTTTTTTACACGTTGACACTTTGCCTTTGTAGTTGTGGGATCATGGCAACAGACAAGCTTGAT
This sequence comes from Tiaroga cobitis, assembly GCA_030578255.1. NCBI lineage: Eukaryota > Metazoa > Chordata > Actinopteri > Cypriniformes > Leuciscidae > Tiaroga > Tiaroga cobitis. The sequence goes on along the minus strand of CM060596.1, from coordinate 6,249,797 downwards.
GCGTACACTGGTGGCTTGTATTCTGAGTACGTACAGGATCCCGGTATAAACCACATCATATCTGTTGCTGGTTGGGGCGTTGATGAGAGTGGAGTGGAGTACTGGGTCGTCCGTAATTCTTGGGGAGAGCCATGGGTAAGCAAAACCTGAGAAGTTCTGCTGGTGAATCCCTCACACAAGTTTAGATGTTGAATGTATGTCCTGCTCTTTTGTTATTTAGGGAGAGAAAGGCTGGCTCAGAATTGTCACCAGTGCATACAAGGGCGGCAGTGGGAGCCAGTACAATCTCGCCATCGAAGAGGACTGCATGTACGGAGACCCCATCCTTCCCAAGAACTACTTGTAGATGCAGTGACGTGTTTTTCATAGAGACAGTGCAGTCTTCAATCAGTCCAAACTTGCCAAATTCTAAAGGGCATTTGTATCCGGGGCAAGAATGATTTTCTGATGCTGCCCAAGATCAGTTGCAGAGGTTTTAATAGTTTTTAATGAAGATCTCAGGAATGATTTATCAGAAATTGTACAGATTTGTTCTTGTAATTCTGCATTTGCTGGCCTCCTTTTTTTAAATGGTTTTCCTACACCACTTAATGAACACAAAGGGAAGAGCAATCCATTGTTGTTGTTTTTTATACTAGGACATTTCGCATTTTAGGATGTTTTAAAATGTTTCATGTTAAAATTATTAAATTAGATCATCTAATGACTTGTGTGCCGATACGTGCCTAAGTTTTGGGGTTTGCAATGGTGTATTAAAAGCGAAAGTACAGTTTGCTTCTTTTTTTGATGAGAATTTTGCTTTTAATCACACTCAATAAAAGTCTTATCAGGTTTTACTCCTTATTTTAATTCTGTTATTGTTGTTTTAGTTTAATCTGAGTGGTACGTTCTGAGGGCTGTTCCATAAAAACAAGATTAGAATACAAGCCAGGCTTATTTTGGTTAGTCAGACTTATTGTCGGCTGATTCCGTTTCATAAGCAAACTTAAAATAATTCAAACTCAGTTACTCTGGCAACTACTCTGCTGGGAAACTAACCTGGTCCAGGGCAAGCTAACTGTCAGCCTAAACCTCTTGCATACTGACGGTACAGAAAATCAACTTAAGGCTACAATGATGTAAGATTTAATTAGATTGTTTTAAAAATGTATGAATACATTTCTTTCTGATTTTGTTTGTCAGCTGTAGTACATTTTATGGTAATTAGAAGAACATTAGAATATTACAATCTAAAAAAAAAATCACAAAATTAAAAAAAATCACAAAATTCAAATAAATCACAAAAGCACAGACTAAATTTTAAATGGTAAGATGAATCTGAGCTTAGTAATTGGCCTACAGTATATTAGCCTTCATTTGATTACCTCACTACAATAGTCACTTTACAGTTATTGCTATCATAAAATGCATTTAAGCCTATTTTATGTGTATATATATATATAAAAAATATTTTTCAATGTACTTATGTCTTTCGTACTTAAGCTTGAGAACCTGTTTGCATTTGAAATGATGACACTTAATGATTGTAAGTGGTGGCATGAAACAGAAGTTACATAGTCGTATATGTTGTGACATATCCGAGCAAAACTGCTTCTTGAACAAGAACAAATGTAGGACGGGACTTGATTTTGTCCATGGATAACTTATTTTGATAAAAGATTATGAAGGCACATGAATTAAAAAATAATAATTATATGCAGAGATAAATAATTTAAAATAAATACTAGAATGTCCACAAAAAAAAAGTCAATTTTGATTTCATGGTGAATAATATTTCAATATACAAAGAGGAAAACCAACATCACAACTTGTTTAAAAGCAAAAAAGAGGCTCTGTTGTGACCTCAATACACACATTCAAAGTTCAGCATTCATGTCAATATTTTGCGAACAAAATATTTTGGTCAAGACAAAAGTTATGTACACTGAAATCGGCTGTCCGTCCATGAAGAGTGCTCCGGTCTGAGTGGATCCTTTCCCTTTTCAAACGTCCCACCAATTTCTAATGTGGTTTTAGTTCATCATGATAAAGTTGGATTTGCAGTGAGCTACAACACAAAATTATAGATTAGTACTCTAGGTGTAAATCTGCATAATTGTGAATTGCATGCAAGCAACTTTTTTATTTTTTTTTAAACGCGTGTGGGGAAAGAGTTAAATTGGTACTTCCTCAAAAAAAAAAAAAAAAAAAAAACATTCATGGTTCATTCAAATCTCATGAATCATATTTTTGTTAAAAAAACAAAAAACCTGTGGACAACTCACCAATGAACTCAGCTACAGGGTCATGTTCTCCCTCCGTGCGGATTGTTCCCGCTATGCTGTCGTTTTCTAGGATGGGCAAAAACAGCTGGACAAAGTCTGATGTATATGGAGGAGTTATCACATCCAGAACCTGTCCAAAATGAAAGCGGGACAAGAAGACTTTAGAGAACCAAGCTCGGACGTGAATAAAGCACACAATATGTATTCTATTAAGAAAATGACCTGAGCTTCACCTCTGTAACAAAGTATCTAATGAGTGAAATATCTGTGTTGAGCTTCTCCAGACATTTGCGGATGTAGCTGACCACTGGAAGAACATAACCTCGACTCAATAGGTGAACCATACGGTCCAGTAAGGTCTTTTTGAGCTCCAGCTGAAATGACAATCAGAATTTAGCTATGAATTTAAGCACTGGAGGTGGAAATAAAAATGCTTTTGATTTTGTAGTTTTTGCAGCCTGTCTCTTACAAACCTGCTCCATGACATCAAGCTGCGAGTGCTCGGTCTCAAACAGTTTGATGAGCAACTGCAACACCTGAGGATGGAGGAGCGGATGGCATGTGCTGATCTGAGAAATAAAGACAAATTTATTCTTAAAATATGGCGAATCAGTATCTTCATAATAATGGTTTGGGCAGTGACCAGTTGGTATCTTGTTGGTATGTTTGACCCCAAATATAATAGTTTGACATTGAGGTTAGGGTTACCTCATCCAGCAGTGCTAGATGGACAGGAGTGTGGTCTGTCTGTAACTGAAAGTAACGAGGCTCAGACACCGTCCAGTCGACCCACTTCAGCACTCCCATTGCTACCACTGAAAACCTGCACACAAATGTCAACTGTTTAGGCCTGCTTTCACAGACAGGGCTTCGATTAAGTCAGGATTAGCCCTTAGTTCAATTAGGACATTTAAGTTGCTTTCAGTGAAGACAGCTCAAACATGCATTTTAGTCTGGGACTAGGCATAAGCCTTGTCTGTGAAACCGGAGGTATATGTTATAAGTACACTACCATTCAAAAGTTTGGGATCAGTACGTTTTTTTAAAGCAAAGACACATTAACTTAATCAAAAGTGACAGTAAAGACATATTGTTACAAAATATTTCTATTTCAAATAAATGCTGTTCTTTTGAACTTTCTATTTATCCTTATTCATCCTAAAAATACTGCAAAAAGGATGCCCGTCTCCACAAAAATATTAAGCAGCAGAACTGTCAGCATACAATCAGTATATTAGAATGATTTCTGAAGGATCGTGTGACAATGAAGACGGGAGTAATGATGCTGAAAATCCATCTTTGCATCACAGGAATAAACTACATTTTAAAATATATTCAAATAGAAAAGTTATTTTAAACTGGAATAATATTCCATAATATTACACTTTTTAATATATTATAGATCAATTAAATGCAGCCTTGATGAGCATAAGAGACTTTTAAAAACATTTCAAAAATATTACTGACCCCAAACTTTTAAACGGTAATGCATATCACACCGCAGAACACTTCCCATATGCAGACGATATCAAGTGCTGTCACAATTAACAGCACTGAAGGTCATAGGTGCAATTACATTGTGCAAATTCCGCATCTGAGGAGATTATCCAGCTTGCTTTGGGTTTTACGTGCACAAGCATTAAAGGGATCCCAAAAATTCTGCCAACATTTACTCACCCTCACATTGTTCCAAACCGGTTTAAATTTCTTTCTTCAGCTGAACACAGAAGAAGATATTTTGAAGAATGTTGGAAACCAAACAGTTGATGGACCTCAATTACTTCCATAGCATTTTTCCCCCATACTATGCAAGTAATTGAGGTCCATAAGTAAGTAAGAAGAAAGAAATTCATACAGGTTTGGAACAACGTGAGGGTGACTAAATGATGATAGAGTTTTCATTTTTGGGTGAACTATCCCTTTAAAGATAAATGTGTTTGTACATACCTTATGCACTGGTATAATGTGCTGAGTTCTGCTACTAGCTCGGTAGCTCCCTTGTTTTCATTGCAGCAAAGATTATGAACCGTCTCTATGGCCTTTGAGGTGGACTTCAACTCATCCTTATTTATATTCACACGCTTGTTCTAGAAATAAGAGTCAGTTTATGTAATTAACCACAACATTTCTGGAAAACAAAAGGACTGACAAATAAGTTTTTAAATGTGTCAAAAGTGTGTATTTATTACACACCTTTTTCCATGTTTCCACAACACTAGCAGCGTACGCTAAGATGTGGATGTATTTGTGCTTGTGGTCTTGGTTGATTTTAGCTCCGGGTTTAAATAGCGATAGCATGAACAGATCCAAGAAGGCAGGAACTCTGATCTACATGTTGAGAAGAGCAGTTAGGTTAACATTGATTTAGTCAGTAGTACACTTTTCTGTAGGTTTTTGCTAAGCTAGGAACAAAGTGTTAGAAATATAGCAGATTTGTGAACTAGATTTGTGTCTGAAACATAGCAGATTTTTACAACTTAAAGGGTTAGTTCACCCAAAAATTTAAATTCTATCATCAATTACTCACTCTCATGTCACTCCAAATCCAGAAGACTTACATTCATCTTTGGAAGACAAATGAAGATGTTTTCAACGGAATCCTTCAGAAGACAGACTAAATTGCTCGATTCTTATGGATTTCTTTTACGATCTCTTTATGAACCGTCAGAGGTTTGGGTTCATTCGAATAGACTTTAAATGGAGGGACAGAAATCATCAAAAAGATCTTCATTTGTATTTCAAAGAAAAACAAAAGTCTTATGGGTTTGGAATGACATGAGGGTGAGTAATTAATGACAGTTTTCATTTTTTGATGAACTACCCTTTTAAACATGAATATACAATGGGTTAGAACAAGAAGTATTAAGGATTACGGCCACGTTCACACCAAGAACGAGAACTATAAAGATGTAGTTCTAAAGATCATTCTCAATATTAAAGAATAGCAGAGTTCACACCACAGCGATGATGATAACGGCACAGAGAAACTATACTGTATCGTTGGAATCACTTACAGACCGATTTCATCCAGCTGATGAACGGTAAAAACATTGTCAGACAATCAGAACACATCCTGCTGTAACAAGCACAAGCATTTCAAGTGGCAGACAAGCACGCGCTTAGAATAAACAGAACGATAACGTCGGCTTGTGTGGACGCCAATATAGTTATCTTTATAGTTCTCGTTTTTGGTGTGATGGGGCTTTTATTCTTCTCTGCATTTCTCCTTTGCTCTTGCTTGTTTCCTAATCTAGCTTTCTGATAAACCTGGCATTGTATACTATAAATATTGTTGGCTTCTGTTCCTCTGTAATAAGTCACTTTGGATAAAAGCATCTGCTAAATGCATAAATGTAAACGTAGATTCTGACCAGCTCTACAGGAGGTGGATCCATGCTGCTGAACATCTTGAATAGGACTGTGATGTCGGCTGGGTTCAGAGCCCCTTTGGACAGCATGGCACCAAGAGCCTGGCATGCACGAGGGTATGCAGCAGCTGTGCCCAGCGCTAATGTGATCTGACTGGCATCATGCCCCCTAGACATAATAATAACAATGTTATTGATTTGTTTGCTAACTGGAGGAACAATACGGCAGATCAAACCACTTTTTCTAAACAAATGCACCTCTCATGGGCAAATTTCTGTACTTCCTGTCCGATTCGCCGCATTGCAGAGCCACCCTGCTCCTCCTGAGCGAGGATGGACATCATAGCCTGAGCAAACAAGTATGTGTGCTCACCATGACACACCATCTTCTGCTCAAAACACACAAAAATGAGATCTGATTATAAAAATACAATCATAAACATAAACAGTGGCCTAAAAAAAAAAGAGTTTGCAATGCACACAGCGAATTCAGGCAGATTTTTCTCTAGGTTCTGTTCTCCTCCATCCAGTAGTGTGGCGAGAGAAGTTCGTAGGACTCTGGAGAAAACCTCCAACTGTTGGCAGGCTGTGGACACGCTTGTGATCTCTCCTTGGTATCCTGCATCTGAAATCAACTGCGCACAACATGCACAAACAAGAAATGTATTACCACTACATAAACTGATTCCAGCAATCTGAACATCTTTGACTCACTCTTTTACCTTGACAGTAAAGTTGAGCATCAGACAGTCTGGATGAGCCTCAGCCAGTTTGTAGAATAGATCTCTCCATGTTGTGTGTGCTATCATCTGCTCCAGCCATGCTGGTGTCTTAACAGAGACGAACACTGCATTCATTAGCCTGAACAACTCAATTAAAAGTTGCGATGAAACGGAAATACCGGTAGCCACAAATATTTTCTTCAGTGTGTGTAATAATGGATAATAAAAAAAAAAGTAGGACAGGGACTTGGACTCATGCATTGATCGTTGATTGGATTTTGAGATGTGGCCGTTACTGATTCATTCACAATTAGATCTATAACATGCATTTACCATATAGATATGGTGCATTTTCATTTCCTGTCATCTTTAATGTGAACACAAATCATGTCTGACTGGTGTTTTTGGAAATACAGTAACTAATATTAAAAAAACGCTCACCTCTCCCTCAACAGTGAAGATAGAATCAGCTTTCTGAGGGTCAAAGTGTTTGATCAATAGACTCTTTAAATGATTCTCTACACGCTCCTGCACCTGCGCGGGCTCCACACCTGCAAAGCAGACACAAAGTGTTTAGAGATGCTGACAGCTTTTTTATAATAGGTGTGACTCTCAATTCTCAAACTGTCTTATTCACACTGTATCAATTTAATCAGCTACTTTTCTTTTCCCGCCTTTACGTTGAACATCACCTGTAACCATGGTGACAGTGTCACGCGTCCAATCACAGCTCGAGTTCATCCGTTAATTTACCGACCGACGACAGAGGTGTGCAGAAATTCAAGTATAAATGCATTTGTATTGAATAATTGGGCAACATATTGACTGACCCATCTGGATGAGCCACTCCGCCAGTAGATTGACCGTCTGTGCAACAGCAGAGTAGTTCTCTGAGAGCAGCTGGATCACATGCTCAGGTGAACCACCTGCCTGGAAATACCTGCGCAGACAGGGACACAAATACAGCTGCACTCACCGACGGGATGTCTGACAAAGCTTTATCCATAGAAATCACCCCTCTCTCCATTTGGTTGACTTACGTTTTCAGGGTGTTAAACACAGTGGGCTCCATTATGTAGTCTCTGCTGGAGAATTTTTGCAGACACTCCTCCTGAACTTTTCCATCAGTCTCAGCATCCGCATATCCATCCTCCTGAAGCGATAGAAAACTGTTAAGCATCTTTTAGTGGCAAATCAAATTTAAGCTATTTAACGATATTTTAATGGTTCTCATTATCCTAGATCATGTGTGCATATTACAATCCAACATATTAACTATCGTTACTGAAATATTAAATTTAAGTTAATCATCTGGATTACAATTGTATTTACGGACATCTATGACAGCACTAGCAAAAAAAATATTGTTGGACGGTAACGTTACCATAGTAATAAATCGTTTTGTCCATGTAACGTTACTTTGTTTTATTTGGCATCATGGTAGAATCGTGGATTTTTAACGTACCACGTTATTATTTTAACTTATTTTTTTCTTATGCTATAAGAAAATGGTAAACATGGTACAACAACAGTATTTTACTAAGGGTATAAAAAGCACGTCTTGATTTTAAAGTAACGTTAGTAGTTAGGATATCAGATTATAATTATATTATCTTGGTGTGGCTAAACTACCGTGTTGCCGTCGTGACCCTCCCATTCTCCAACATTGCCGTAGTATTCTTCGTCCATGGAGGAAAATAAATGGAATTATTTTATAGGAGAAAAGCGACTGTTTACAAAATTCGTACGAGAACACCGACCGGCGCGTGTATAATACGTAATTTGGTAACGGAGTAGAGCGCCGCCTGCTGGGCTGGCGGAAACTACAAACTGCGAGAAGGACAGTTCATAGAATAAGCGACTAGAATGGCTAAGCCATTAACAATCTAAAATGGGGGGTACTAAATATTTATAAATAATAATCTTTTATTCTTAAATATGTTTTTTTTGAAATACAATAAGTCAATGTCATCATCAAGGTGTAATTATTGCCAAATCCGCTGTTGAAGGGGCACTAGACCGGCCTTGTCACGTGGTATTTGTTACCTTTTTCAGCGCTGTTCAAGCTGGACCAATCAACGTCGCCATTTATTACAGATTAAGGATATTTTTTATTGAGCTTGCTGAGGCAGATTTAGGGTGATTAGAATTTATGCAAGTGATAGATTTAAACGATTATTTATAAGAATACTTGTCTATGTTTAAATTTCACCTTAGGTTTTGAATCCGACCCAATGGGGCATTCAGCCTTCAGCGCCAAAAGTTATTTTCTTGTAACCAACGTGTTGTAAACTCCTAAACTGCCAGAAGAGCCATTTTGAGCGCTGGTTGAAATCATTCTGCTCACACAAACCAATGGAAACTTTAGTCAAAAGTCAAGTTTAGAGCCAAATGTAGTACACACTCTATGTTATGGTATCGAGAAACAATTGCGGCGGGATTACTTCCGATAAACTGCATTCTAGATGACAATTATTAAAAATACTCAAATACATCCAAGTTGTATGGTCTGCTCAACCAAAAATATTAATTAAATGGGATTTTTATAATAATTTCTTATTGCGAATTGTTTTGACTTTTGTGAAGAAGAAAAAAGAGAGGCTAAGTTGACTTGAAGGATGTTCTACTGCATTATATTATATTACTCGTATATGTACGGTTCTTCAGTCATATTAGATGTAGTCGATATCTCTCCAGCAGATGGCTCCGAATGAAAGTGTTGAGAAACACATTCAGTCCAGTAGGTGTCCATGCAGTCCATGTCGAGTTGATAGTGGCAAAGACTGAATAAAAGCTTTCCAGTCCCTACAAAAAAAGGCATGGGCTCTAAATAACCTACACTGTAGTAATCAAACTTAAAAAAAAAATTATCTAAAATAACAACCTTGTCTTAAAACCAGCATTGAAATGTCTAGTGTCATGAACTCGATATGTATTAGGCCCTTATTACTTTAAATGATAAACCTGATATTATTATTTTAAAACAATAATAAATGACAATGGCTACGACTTATAGAACCCCAGATTTTCTGTCAAGAATAATTGTTCAGATTCATTTTGTTTTAAGAATGTTTTTAAAATGATCAGCTAAATAAAACTACTTTAGGCTGTTAATACTGTAAAATCTAATTCTGCATGGATTTTAATGAGATGAGCTGAAAATCTAAATAACATTCATGAGTTGCCTATTGTGTGGTGTGTGTAACACTTCTCTGATGTCTGTGGCTCGTTGCTGACATCAGTTGATACATTAAAAATAGCCTCTGTTGTTCTGGTTTAAAGATCTAATAACATATAATATATAGAGTCTAATAACAAACTAAGCAGAACCTGGGAACTCAGCAGTTGCTGATGCATTACTACAAACCATCTGCAAGATGGTAACTTTAAAACAACTTATTTTGTCCATTTTAAACACTAAAATTAATGTTCTTCCAGTCTACGGCCGTTTTTCGAAGTGAACCTCTTTTATAGACTATGGGAACAGACAATAACATAGGCTTCTTATTTTCTTCTAAAGGTGACGGAAGATGTATCTAGAAAATTTGCTTGGTGAATGTATTAAAAACTGATGTAGAAGTTTCTGTCATGATTAACCATGTGTCTGCGAGAGATATGGTGAGTGCAGTTTAAGAGCTAGATCCAAAATCATATAGGACATGCAATGCAGAGTGCCACTGAAACCATCAGTTTGCAAATGATAAGTTCATTTAGCCTCTTTAGAAACATGTAGCAAATAGTATATTAGACCTTTAAGAACCACCATCACTGTAAGAGCAACTACATTATCCTTTATAGTTTGATTTGGGCCAAAAAACAGAGTTAGCCTTGTGAAAAGAGTGTGTGCATGTGTGTGTCACTCAGACAGTGTTACACTCTTCGTTTACTGCTGTAATTTGAATCTTTGTACAAAATGTACAGTAAGTGTGAGACATGGAAAAAAGCAACATATACACTGAAAACACTTCTTATAGAGTCAGGCAAGGGGGCGTTTGGTACTCAAATCTCACTCACTTATTGCTGCAGCGAGTCTGAATTGGAAAATAAAATACAAAAACAAAAAAAGTAAACATACTAAAATGTCATAGCTTAACATCTCCCCCCACCCCATCGCACGTCCGTAACATTATATGAGATAGATAACACCTGTACCACATTTTGCAGAAAAAACAACCGGATCAGATCGGTTAGACATTAGAGTTTTTGATTCAAATTATGGCGTTTTGGGAAAAAAGTATAAAATGACAAATAAATAAAACAAAAATAAATACTTTGTGTAACAAAGTGGACCATTAGAGCACCAAAAGCTGGCCCCTGCTTTCATGTGATTGGATAGCAGGACAGGAAGTGTGGTACAGAGAGGGTTACGATTGGTCATTGTCTGGTGATGGGCGGCTTCTTTTTTTTGTTAGTATGTCAGTTTGTAGAGCAGCTTTTTTCTTTTCTTTTTTTTTTTTTATAAAGAAATAAACATGAATACCATGGGAGGGGGATATGAACCCAATATCTGACTGTGCAGCTATCAAAACAATTTGTACACTTAATACATTGACAGATTCGCTGTCTTTTTCACTCTTTTTAGCAAAGGAATTTGGTTTTTGACGAAGAGACAAGCAATGTTTTTGCATTTGGATTATTTTCTCCTTCAGAGTTAAAGCTAAAAAAAAAAAAGAAGAAGAAGAAAAAGCCCCACACCCTGCCTCTAAAATGTTGACTATTGTTGTCGGCCAAAGAAAAGGCAATGAAAACCTGTAAAAAGCAAACAAATATATATAAATAATATATTTACACATAAATATATATATTTATATATACTGTATATAATGTTTCTTGCTTTATACTACACAGCATCAGGCATTTCGTCTTGATTCCTAAAATATAAACCAGAGGCAGGTTAAACGAATGAATATAAGAAACAGAGGGGGAAGGGGGACGTGACAGACAGCAGCTCGCCCCAAACTCCACTGATAAGCAGTGCTAGTAAAAGTTGCGCTCGGTCGTCGATCTGACACCGGCGTTGCATTTTTTTTTTCACTCTAGAGTTGTACGGGGAGGCCGGTTCTAGATCAGCACAAGGAGGGGCGGGCGGGGAGGCAACATCCACCCAGAGTCTGATGAGCAAACAGGCAATCGGGGAGGGGGGTTGGGGGGTCAGAGTTGAAGGGAATCGACAGAGGCAGGGCAGAGCCAAACAGCGCAATGAAACATATCTTACTTACATCTTAGCTCATTTTACACGTACAGTCGTGATCAAGGCACAGGGAGCTTCTACAAGTTACTTTTTTTCTTCAATAAAGTTGTACAAAATAATACATTTTACAGTCTGTACAAGAATAATAATCCAGCAGAGAAATCAAAAGACAGACCAAAAGCCAGGCTAAAGGGGAGGAGAGGAAGTTGGAGGGGAGGAAGGGGGAGAGAGAGAGAGAGAGAGAGAGAGAGAGAGAGAGAGAGAGAGAGAGAGAGAGAGAGAGAGAGAGAGAGAGAGAGAGAGAGAGAGAGAGAGAGAGAGAGAGAGAGAGACCATCCGTTAGACATCCTTCTTGAGTCTTGCGTCATAACTCTGTCTTACCCTCGGTCTGAAGAAGTCCCCACGTGTCAGAGTACAAGATTTTTTGCAGCAGGGGGGAGACAGACAGAGAGAAAGATAAGGGGAGGAGGGAAAAAAGAAACAGAAAGAGAGAAAGAGAGAGAGAGAGAGAGAGAGAGAGAGAGAGAGAGAGAGAGAGAGAGAGAGAGAGAGAGAGAGAGAGAGAGAGAGAGAGAGAGAGAGAGAGAGAGAGAGAGAGAGAGAGAGGAATGATACTCTAAAAAACAGGAGAGAGCAACCGGGAAAACTGGAGGTTTAAAATGGTGCATATTAGCACACACAAACTGGGTAAACTAACAAACAGAAAAAGGTTGTATTATTACATATATATATATATATATATATATATATATATATATATATATATATATATATATAGTTTGAATTTTTTTGCACTGCATTTAGTTCACTGTTCTGCATGAATCTGGCATTGCATGCGCTCGCCTCTCCTGCGATGTATCTAGAGAAGCAAGCCATGTGATGGGTCTTGTGTTCAAGTCATTCTCCGCTCCACACGCAATGCAACCTGGGTCAGTAAATGCTCCAAACCCTCCATTTTGTTGGAGAAAAAAAAGAAGACATTTTGCTCTACATTCTGCTTTTTGATTGTTTGTTTTTTTTAAACGTACGGTCCATCGTTTTGCTCTCAACCAGGGGGATCTGTCCACCTTTGGGGTGGGATGGGGTGTTGGGAAAGGGAAAATGGGGAAAAGTTGAGAGGGACACGCCAGGCTTGCACAGGCACTAAACGTTCAACAGGACCAAAACGTTGGAGGATAAGAATAGCGTGTGTATGTCTTGTGCGTGTGCATCAATATAAGTAACGTGTGTTTAGGCATATGATCGGAAAAAAGACAAGTTTGACGTGTAACATACATAGGACTGCGGGTCAGGAGTTTAGCTGGACGCATGTCTGTATGTGTACGAAATGGCTTCCTTGTCCTGAGCAGTCCTGGACAGTTTTTTTTTTCTTCCCTCTTTTCTCCCCCTCCCTCTCCCTCTCACATGTTTTGTTTTCCTCTCTCTCTTTTATTAACATTGGTAGTCCTTGGCTGTGTTAACAAGTCTTTTTGCCAAATATCACAGCCACGCTTTCATCAGTAACACAGTGCATCCCCTTGCCCCAGCCCCTAGTCACTCAGGATGGAGAAAGGCCATGTATGTGTGTGTGTGTGTGTGTGTCTGTATGTATACATATATGAATATATATACATACACATATATGTGTGTGTGTGTGTGTGTATATATATATATATAATATGCATGTGTGTGTAAGTGGTGGGGACTCATCAGTTTGAAGGTTTGTGGTTTGATAATGGGGCGTGATGTAGGGCAGGGGGGCCTAAAGAAAGTTCAGGTGGTGAGTTTGCGTCCCGTCATTCCTGCTGCGATCACAAGAGTTCGTACTGTCGTAGGTGCATGCGCTGGATGATGTCTCTGCAGTCGTTGAACACTCGGCGGATGTTTTCCGTGTCCACGGCGCAGGTGAAGTGGGGATAGCAGTAGTGCCGGCCGTCTCCACTCGCTGTACTGATCCTCTAAATAGACAAAACAAGAGAAACGGTAGTAATTTTATTAGGACCAGCAACATGACATGGTTTAAATCGCAATGCAAGGAAGTCTGACCCTTGCAATTCACTGAAGTAAACATCCTATATGAGCTTCTATATGTATAAACTAACATTTAGGGTCGTACGATTTTTTAAAAGTCTGTTTTTTTATTTTAAAAAAATACAGTAAAAACAATAATACTGTGAAATATTAAAATAGCTGTGTTCTATTATAATACATTCTAAAATGAAATATATTCCTGTGATGGCTAAGCTGGAATTTCAGCAGATGTTAATGCTACGATAAAGATAGTTCTAAATGTAAAATAATAGCAGAGTCCACACCGCAACTACAAAGATAACGATAACTTTAGCAAAAAAAAAAAAAAAAAAAAAATCCAGCCAATGAATGATGAAAACATTGACAACCAATCAGGATCCATCCTGCTTTAAATATCTTGAGCCTTTAAAGTGGCAGGCGACAAAAATGCAGTGCACACTTAGAATAAACAACGCTAACAGGCCTTTACTCCAGTCTTCAGTGTCACATGATCCTTCAGAAATCATTTGAATATCCTGATTTGGTGCTCAAGAAAAATTTCATATTATCAATGTTGAAAACAGTTGTGCTGCTTAAAGGTGGGGTATGTGATTTTCTTTTTTGACCATTTTTTCAAAATCACTTGAAATCCTATTCCTAACCCACTTACAGCCACTGAGTTAGAAGCACTGAAATGAAAATTAAGCAATTTAATCATCTGTGGAACGGGCAGGACTCGAAAAACTCCAGCCGATCATTTCCAAGACCACCTAGAATCATTGGACAGTAAGTGCGTCAATCAAACGGTCGTACCATCCCCCCCCTCCCCCCTCGAGCGAATCAGGGCCAGCGTTGGAGGAAAGGTAGGTAGGACGTTTTGAGTTGTGTATTTTTAAAATCTGCCGGCCGTTTTGCAAATCACATACCCAACCTTTAATATTTTTGTGGAAACCATGATTAATTTTTCTTCCAGGATTCTTTGATTAATATTTTTTTTAATGGGTATATTTTATAAATGGGTAACATTATAAATGTATTTACTGTCACTTTTGATCAATTTAACACATCCTTGCTGAATAAGTTTCGATTTCTTAAAAAAAAATAAAAAAAATAAGACTAACCCCCCAAAAAATTTAAAATACAGTTTCTTGGCCAGTACACACACAGTACAGTATATGGTAAATTTCCCTCAACTACCATAGTTCAGAACTTCAGGATGTGTTGCCATGATGATTTTGGTCCTATACAAGAATCAGACTCACCAAGAACTCGTCTCGGATGAAATATTTTGCTCTCGTAACTCGTGGATCTTCCCCTTGCTCTGGTGTTGCTGTTAGAAAGAAAGCAGATGGGTCTAATTAATAACACTGATGCCGTGATATCCACAGTATAACCAAAGTTTCCACTGTGTGGTTCAATTTTGGGTTGATACAATAATTTGTATTCAATTCAATTACATGGATGCAAAACTATTCAATTTTACTAACCATCATCTGGTGTAGTGTAGCGTGCAAACTCTGGGAAATAATCCTCGATTTTTGATTTTCCCGCCAAAACCTTCTCAGCCAGCAAGTCCTGCTTGTTTAGGAACAGAATGACAGAAATAGTTCGAAGCCACCTGAAAAGAAAATGAAGAGATTTGGGGAAAAAAAGGTAATCATAAAGCTATACTTTTGTATTTTTTTAAAAGAAAATGCAGAAGTACACTCATTAAGCCCTCTTCTCCTCTACACAGTGTTCTCAAGTTTTATCAAAAGCTTGGAGTGAGATCACATGCGGTTAGGGGAGGAGCCCTAACGGAGCCCCGCCCCCACCCATCCCCGCCCCCCAATTTTACCCATTGTTCATAATTAACCAGCACAAATTGAAATTATAACAATTGGTAAATCTGATAAATGACAGAGCAATTCATCACATCAAATATACTCTTTAATGTTATATTTCAAAATTACAAATATACAAAAATGACAAAAATATAACACATTGGAATTCCAAACAGTTTGGAAAAAAAAAATCTTTTTGCATTTTGAATTATTGTGTGGTGGGACATTGTGAACAAATGGACATATTAGAGTATGTGTGTGTGAGTGTGTGTTTGTGTACACAAGAGTACACAATCCAGCTTATGAAATGTGTTTTGTGTTGTAAGTGTTTGTTGCACATTTTGATGCCTTGCAACCTTTTTAGGGGGCTTACCCTTTGGTGCCCAGAATGATAAAATATAGTTTTGCTTTTTCCCTGACATCTTTGAAAAATACAAATCAAATGGCAATGATTAATGTATGTTTTGACAGGATATAAAATATTACCCAGAGCACTTTGCTTTAATACATGTAGCCTTAATGTAACTAGAAAGACTATTAATACAGTATAATATATAATTTTAAATAAAATGAAGAAATGCATCCTTATTCCTTCCCATACCCACTAACATTTCCCTTAGTTTTAGATAACGTAAGCTAGCCAAACTGAGCCAAAGCTTCTGGCCTGGTTGCAAAGTAGTTGTAGAGTTTTTGACTGCATCAATAATAATGTATAGGATTGGCTACCATATTTTCCGCACTATAAGGCACACTTAAAAGCCTTTAATTTTCTCAAAAAATGACATTGTGCCTTATAATCCGGAGCGCCTTATATATGGATGGTGAACACACGTTCACCAACACGGGGAGACAGTGCCGGGCGACTTACGCCATTATCTGCCAATGGATCGTGGATGCCTGGGCTGATATATCAGTCTCAACTGTGATCCGAGCTTTCACGAAGGCAGGAATAATCTCTTTATTCAGCCAGCTCACATAGCCGTATTTACTTCCTGTTTTCGGTCCAAGTCCACAGTAGTTGATTGTCAAGTTGCGCGCGATCAAACCTCCTCCGTGTGTTCAACATCTGATTCGGATGAACTATCCGTTTGAGCTGATATTCTCAGAACACCACACAGCACCGTCATCGGCTGACAGCTGACAGTCTGAGTCTCCACTGTTGCGTAGTTACCTGGTAGCTACCAATGATCGCGCGTGCGCACTCGACAATCGCCTACTGTGGATTTCGACCGAAAACAGGAAGAAAATAGCTCACGGGTATGTGAGCTGGCTGAATAAACATCACGGGTTAAGAGCTGGCTGAATAAACATCATTTTTATTCATATCTTTCACATTTACTGCAGTCAGATTCACCGTGTTCACTCAAATGGCTGTGCACTTGTAATGACACATTAAGGTTGTTAAGAGGCTAAAAGCAGGCTTAAAACTTGCCTCGTTTAAGTCAACAGGGTGCAAATTTTAAAAAGTGGACAACACGGTGTAGGCAACACCGGTTTTTGTCGTTGTTATCTGTACTGACATCACTCCAAATTTACAAAAAAATGAGCTCTATGTTAAAATTGACCAGAGTTTTCCTTTAACGTTTGAACAACGTTACCATGGGAGTGAACGGAGTTGCCAGAACGCTTAATAAAGTTTGACTTTATCTGACTGTTTTGTTGACATTCCCTTTAGCACATCTAGTGGATGCATAACGCAAACCCAGTCAAACATTTGACTGCAGTATCTTATGCGCCTTATAATCTGGTGCGCCCTATATATGAAAAATGTTCTAAAATAGGTCACTCATTGAAGGTGAGCCTTATAATCCGGTGCGCCTTATAGTGCGGAAAATACGGTATATATTAAATCTTCTAGCCTAAAAATGTTAGACGAGCTTTCTTCCAATTTACCTTCTCCATCACGACTTGTGTTCGCGCGATGTTGTTGGTTACCTAGTAACGAACGTACGGAGGCCGAGAATGTTCCGTCAACTTCCGCGTATTCACGGCTTCGCGCATCTATGATGCCTAGCTAGTAACGAACGCAATCTGGCCGAGATACGTGCTGGCGGCAGGAAACTTCACTTTGTGTGCCTGCGCCTCGAATACAACGTTATATATAAAGCTCGCAGGACAACTTGGTTGGCATTCCTTTTCAGCGTGAGAAATACACGGTGTGGCGTGTGAGCGTGTGAACTAGTTGAATTGCGTGTGTCTCACGGCCAATGCGTGAGACTTGAGAACCCTGCTCTACATGTGCAAGCATGTTTTAGGCATCCAAAAAGTACCTGTTATTCCAGATGTTCTTGAACAGGTTAAGTGCCTCCTGGAGTCTGTTGGTCTGATTGTCCTCTCTGAGCACCATGTTATAACTGCTGCTGGCTACCACGAAAATGATGGCTGTCACGTCTGTAACAGGAAAGAAAAGGATTTTAGCATACACTTTGAACCAGCAATGCAAACAATCCATCATAAGCTTAACAGGGCCTGAAATTTACACTCGGCAAGCAGCAAATGAGAGCAAAAACTGGCGTTGGTGAGTATATGAAAGGGGGTTAATCGCCAGTTGGCCGGTAACATTTTAATGAATTCTAACAATGTAATGTTGTGAGAACATAAACAAATGTGAACGACGCTCGCAACAGTTAACGGGCCAGTGCAGCATTGTCACAAAAGATTGAGCCTTGACAATTTAAATATTCAAGCGCGTTACTCGAAGTTTTTTTGTATGCAAACATCCAAAGCAAATTCATATACAATTATGTCAACCCATCTCTGGTAAACATGTATGCAATAAGGTACGAGAGGCTGTGCTGTATCACGGAGAAGGAAGACGCAACTGACAGATGACTATCAGCACGGGAAAACCCCTTAACAGTTAAAAGGACAAGATATCGCAGCGGACATTCAAACAGATTATTTTTTATTATGAATAAAGGACTGACCTGAAGGAAAATGCTATATCTACTGTTAATGCAGGTACACTCGCTTACTCGATCTCTCACAATACAATGAACAATATCAATGAGATCAAACATGTGTTTGCCAAGTTGCTAAGAGTGGTTGCTAGGGGTGTTGTGTAGTGATACATAGAACCGTTGGGTGAAGAAGTCATAGCCGTGTTTTATCGTGAATAAAACACAGCTATTGACCAATCAGAATCAAGGATTGGAACTAACCGTTTTATAAAGTCGGTTATGTCTTAGGGGAAAGGAAACAGTAAATGTGTATCATCATTTTAGATCTGTGCATTAGCTCTTAAAGTGTCAGCATCCTAATAGTCCTGCTGCTGTCTGTTTTAAATGTTAATCAAGAAACAAAAGGACAAAGATAAAATCACTCACTGCTCGACAGAATGACTTTTTTTTACTTTAATAAGAATTAATCTCGGTTTAATTTATACAGTGAAGACTATGAGGTTATTTTACATTTCTGTATCTGAAAAGTGAATTCTAACCGGTATCTAAAATTTTGGTGTCATAACTGTTTTCACAAAAACAGTTTAAAGGCAAGTTAAAAAAATGTACGGCTGGTAAATATTCTTAAGTCCCCGGGCATTGATAGGTGTGGCAAAAAGTTCGTTTTAGACCCTGATTACAACAAATTAATACTAATGAATAAACCAATATATTGGCCAGGCTAATAAGCTTTATGTCAGCTCTGTAAATAGATTAGGGCTGTTTTCGACTAAGGATTTTCATAGTCGAATCTGATTCGTTAGATTTTGACGTAGTCGACTGATAGTCGAACCTTTTTTTTTTTTTTTTTTTTTAGATAGCAGCTAGTTTTTTTCCATTTCAAACAAAAGAGCTAAAAAAAACTAAAAGAAAAACATGGTCTGTAACAAATACATTTTATTCATTTAAAGCCAGATAAACAGAACATATCACGCATATATCAAACATCAGAAAAGTTCACATAAAATAGGAACAAATTGGCTTCAAAAACAACAACGTGCCAAAACGTGCTTTGTTTTAAATAAATCACACACAGTAAACAAAACCTTAACAAAAAAACTTTGCAATGAACTTGCAATTTAGACGCGCAAACTGCGTGCCGGTGCGGTGAGACGTAGCCTACATGCTCGGGCAGATTCGGCTTGAAGTCATCCTCGGACGCGGCGTCGCGCGCGCTGTTACAAAAAAAGCCGTGCACAGAGCCAAGCGAAATGGGGTCTTGCTGGTCTTGCGCACCGCTCGTGCGGACGCGTCGAGTATAAACAAGGCTTTACTCCGTGTCAGCGCGCGCTCTGATCGGTAAGGGGCACAGACCTCTCCCGAATCATCTCCAGCAGTACCAGCCTCCGATCGCACCACTAACTCCGCCTCCGTTTCCCTCGTAAGATGATATTAGTATTTAAACATTCTCTATGATAAAAAATGTTTGTAAAAATATTTTAATAGCACAGTTTTGGCGGTTATAGAGTTCTAATGACGGTGTTCAACTATAACCGTCGGTCTCACGGTTACATGATAACCGTCACACCCCTATGGTTACATAACACTTCCCTACTGTTCGACTATGAGGTTCATAGTCGAATCAGACCTCTCCGAATCGAATCGTCGAATCCTCGACTATTAGAAGTCAGCCCTAAAATAGATACTTTTTTTTTTTTTGTGTGAATTTTGAATAAACATGATCATCAATTTATATTTTACACTGTAATAAAAGTACATCCTGCCTTTAATATCAGCACTGGCCATTCAAAAACCCTTCTCAATGGACCTTTATTATTATCATCATTATTATAAAGCAATAAAAGCACAAGTTACCATTAAAACACTGGATCCATTTCCTGCGTTCGTCTCTCTGTCCTCCAACATCAAACATACTGCAGAAAAAGAGAAAACGCATCAATCCAAAGCCCACATATATGATGGCATGGACCCGTTTACAACGAACACTTGTTTATGTAGTGTAACGTGTTCCCTTTTTCTACCCAATAAAAAAAAAAAAAAAAAAAAAAAACACAAAAAAAGAAGAAAAAGATTATGATGTTGACTGTTTATGTTTGCATGTATTTTTGTCTAAATATATAGTATATAAAAAAATTATGTATATACGTATGAAGGCCTCCTGGTCAAACTTACTGAAAATTAACTTTGTCCACTTGAAATCTTGTCTCAAAAATCCCGGAAGTCAGTACTCTGCATCGGAGCAAGTCCTGAAAGACAGAAGCAACAAAGAGAAGAGTTCAAAGTGCACTTACAACAAAAAAACATCTTTAAATCCTACGGAATAAAAGAACAATGCCTTTTAAGATGAGAACAAGAAAGGCCAATGATATAAGCTTCAATATCAATCATGTTTGAATCCCGGCATGTGGATTTTTGCAGGATCTTTACGCACCTGATCAGTGGGAGTATAGTCGCTCTGTTTCACAGTGTCAATCCTGTCCAGGAAACTAAAAAGAAAAAAGATATAACATTAACAACTGTCTAATATTTCTTCAACACTTCTTCATAATCAATAGGACTGATATGTTATTTGGAAGTAATGAGTAAACATAGAGCTGGATTTATTCCAAACAAGTCAAGACAAGGAAGAAGTGTTATGCACAACCCAGAGTTTATTCATTGCCGAACAAGCACCTTGCATCGGGAATGCATCCATTAAAAGGCATTACCACATGATTATATTTATTTGTCATACCATTCATCCTTAATAATCATTTTAAAAACTGTGATAAACCCAAGATATTTTATTGCGATATTGAACCAAAAGTTCATTTACAATAAAACACAATTTTCCTCCATCTATATTTGCAAAACTCCACACACACATTTTCAAATCACCAAACCACACAAGTCAACCATGGAGGGAAATAAATGGCAGCTGGCACAATGTGCAGCTGTGGAATAAGCCAGCAGGTGGCGCATGTTTGTGCTGGAGATCAAAGGAGGCAGGGTTCTGAGTCATAGTGATCAGAGAGCGCTCAGTCAGACACTGCTCTAGTCAATGGATCGGCTCTAGTGGGAGGAAACGGAGAGGGGAAGAGAGGGCAAAACAGAAGGAGGGAGGGGGATCAAGAAACGCTGTCTTAGTAAAGCTGCTATCCGGTGAAACGGCTGCAAGATGGTGGTGCGGCTCCAACTCGCCTCCTGGTTCTTTGTGCATGCAGCCAAGATCTTAGACACTCGTCGAAAATAAACATGCAGAAAGCGATTATCGATGTCCCCAATGAAACGCTTCTCATTCAGAACTAGTTACATTTTTATAGAATATCAATCATATGTATAATGATTATGATGATGACAAAAGACCATATAATACAATTTTCTTTCTATAATAGAACATACTCAACTAGCTGACCCTCAACTTTTTTTTTTCTGTTTTAGTTCCAACAAACAACAAAATATATATTTATTAGGGATGTGCGAGACTATTCGATTAAAGATACTGCTGCTGCTATTCAACTTTGAAATATAAGGGATAACAATAAATGGGCAAACTAGTATTTCTGTTTAAATTACCGTCATGTTAATGTTACATCTTGAAATTAATATATTATTATTATTATATTATTTTGAAAAGTATATATCTGCAGCGGTAGACAAAATCATTTAATTTTACCTTAGGTTTTGCCAGCGTTGGTTTTTTTCTCTCGCGGCCGGTTCAGAGAAATGTCCACTCAGAGAATGAGCAAGATGAGCGAGTATTTTGAGAGCTTACACAAAACTTTCCCATTTTCATGTCTAGTATTAAACTTGCTTATAGGCTTGTTATACTACAGGTTATGAGGGACAATATGGTATAACATTTTTATTAGATTAAAGGCCTCCTGAAATCAAAATGTAAGTTTTTAGCTTTTAGTATGATTATGTTAGCCCTAAGATTATGAATAAGCTGGTGTGCGCCAAAACTGACAAAATTCACATTTAGGAGATATAAACTTACAGTCTCTCACTTCCGCTAAAATGGATCACAGATTTTTATGACATCACCGCGGACTTCCGCTTCTAATCACATCTTCTGTCCAATCAAATGCTCTCTAGAATCTAAAGCGTCCCGCCCCCTATGCTACAAACACCACCTGGCCAAAGCGACCGTTGACACGTCATGGAGCAATATGGGTTGGAGACGTGTGTTCGGTTCCTCAAATGCTCAAGTTTTATTCCATTTTCCAACTGTACGTTGGTTAAAGGGATGCTTCACCTCTGGAAAGATGAATGTGTATTTAAAATGGGTCATTTACGTAGAAGAAATGTGAAATTATTTTTGAATTTGGAGCTTTCTAGACTGAGAAATGCCAGAAAATTTATTTTTGGCTAATGTGGATGAAAGACAACAACTCCCAGAATGCACTTGCTTCGCTGCCCTAGGAGGCCACGCCTACCGGAACAGCGCAGTAGTTAAACAACAAGTCTAGGCTACTAGTGAGTCTCCGTGATGAGTCTGCCCGGGATTTCGAGATCGCCCAAAATGCCCGGGATTCGGCTTTTGCGTTCTACAGTTGTCATTCATTATGTTTACTGTGGCGAGCAGGACGAGACTGAGGGCCGATGGAGAATGGCGCGAGGCCGAGGGCGTGATTACCGATGAGAGACACCTGTGAGACGCACCGGTCTCGTATCTCTCACGGAGGAGCGGGAATTTTCTTAGCAATGTTAAAACGCACATCAACGATCACTTGTTTAGCGTTCATGTAAAAACTACATTCAGATTCAGCAATCGGAATGAATTCAGTTAGATTGAAACAAAAGGTGTGCATGTAATCAATAAATGGCGACTGCAGAAAGCAAAAGCTGAATCCCGGACATCGACGGCCGGACATGTCCGGGAAAAAGAGGATGGTAACCCCCACTACTCAACTTTCTCCACAGAACAAGAGCCTGCTAGCTTAGCTTGCAAAAAAAGATGGCTGACACTATGTGTACATTCTGTGAGTGAGATCCCACCCTCTATGGGCGGGTTGAGAACATGCGGGACAGCCCCTACTACTGGCTGTAGTCTTTAGCCTCTGGCCAAAAAATCCTCCAATGAGGCAAAATGACAATTTTTGCGTCATTGGAGGATTTTTTCCAGACAAAAAATGCATAAATCTCTCGTCTCAGGGGGATATGAGGGTGGAAAGCACGGTAATTTGAAAATACTACAGGTTTTCTACTAATACAAAGCTTAAAGGGATAGTTCGGCCAAAAATGATATTTAAACCATGCATTACTCACCCTCAAGCCGTTCGAGATGCATATGTCAATCTTGTTTCAGACGAACACATTTTCAGTTATTTTAGAAAATGTCTTAGACCCTTCAGTGGATATAATGTGAAGCAATGGGGTCCACCTCCTTCAAGTCCCAAAATGTGCATACATCCTTCACAAAAGTAATCCATCCGGCTCCAGGGGGATAAACGAAGGCCTTCTGAGGGTAATCCGTGCGGTTTTGTCGTAAAAATATACATATTTAAAACTTTATAAATGAAAATATCTGACTTCCGGCAACGATCGACGCGCGTTCAAGGGGTGATGGAAGTCGGCGTACGAGGTAAGACGTAGCGTAGGAACTGTTGTGACGTAGAACGAACGCGCCAGCGCAGCCAGAGAGCAGAGCAAAACAAAACACGAAAGCGCGTGAACGCACGCGCGTCGATCGTTGCCGGAAGTCAGATATTTTCATTTATAAAGTTTTAAATATGTATATTTTTACGACAAAACCGCACGGATTACCCTCAGAAGGCCTTCGTTTATCCCCCTGGAGCCGGATGGATTACTTTTGTGAAGGATGTATGCACATTTTGGGACTTGAAGGAGGTGGACCCCATTGCTTCAGATTATATCCACTGAAGGGTCTAAGACATTTTCTAAAATAACTGAAAATGTGTTCGTCTGAAACAAGATTGACATATGCATCTCGAACGGCTTGAGGGTGAGTAATGCATGGGTTAAATATCATTTTTGGCCGAACTATCCCTTTAATGCTAAATTCTGAAGTATCCCTTTAAGAATGACATGGCTAGAATTTATTCACACCTCTACTATTGAATCCTCGGATTCACTTCCATGGTGCTGTCAAGTATGAACTGCAGTCTGTGAGGTAAACGCTATTGGCTATTTGAAAAGGGGGAGGAGCCATTCAATATGTCCCGCCTTAGCTTCCCGTTTCAGTGGAAATTACGTCAAGGCATCATACAAAGCTGCACGTTCCAAGGTACTTTAGTGGGCCTTTAAAGGAAAAACAATATGAATGAAACGTACTTGACAGCTGAACAGTTGCTATATTAACATTGTAATGAAGAAAATACACTTAAATAACATAGTTGTCAGACCGTCAAACTTTTCATACACGAGATGCTCGTTTAAACCCAGTCAAACAACACCTTAACGTTCTGAATTATCTGGACTAACCTTTATTTGAGGAAATCGGTTAATAATAGGCTATAGGGCTGGGTTTCGATTCAAATTTCAAGAATCGACTCGATTCCGATTCTCAAGATCTTGAATCGATTATCATTATTCGATTCGATCCGATTCGATTCGATCCGATCTGATCTTCGAGATTTAGATCAGTGTTTTTGACATATTGTTCAACATATTGCTACTATTATTATAGACATTCAACTGAGTATGGATGGTTGTAAAGAACAATCCCCCTTCCAGAGTGTTGATACAACTGCTTTCACAAACTTGCACTGGTGTAGACGACAGAGGACGCAGAGGTATATCAGCAGCAGTAGTAGGGCTGACGCAATATCCGCAATCTTGTAGTACCACACACTGACAAGTCAACCGCAGAGGATTGCAAGTAACCGCAGCAATATTCACGTTTTTTATAAGGCTATACCCTTCTTGTTTTGAACTTCATGCATGTGTATTAAATGTTAAACAAGTTCATAATGATAACAAGACTGTTTATCATGGTCATTTGTAGCCTACAGAGGCTTCCCACAGACAGTGAATGAGAGAGATCGCCAGAGCGCGTGCGTCTGTCTTTGAAGTCATATTCGTGGAAAGGTTGCCGTGTAAAAGGAAAGGAAAATATTTGTCTTATAGTCCTTTTAACGTTCACGTCACGGAAATGCGCGTCAGGAGCAGCGCTGGTCAGCTTCCCACAGCGCGAGGAAGCCGCGGGGAAATAAAATCAGCGCGTCGCGCATTGAATCAATGCCATATTGGTCTTTAATAAATGAAGCATCCGCTTCAGCGTTACCCATGCGACGCATTGCTGCTTAGCTGAGCCTTGAAAAGTGGAACTCAAGGTGTTAATTATTTTTAACTTTGTTTCATTATCTCTTTTAATGGAATCAGCTTTTCTGAACGTGTTCGTTGAATGAACGGTTTAATGACTCACTCAAAGTCCGTTGTCGTAACAATGTGCGCGCTGAGTGAAAGCCTTTCAATGCGCATATAGGGATCTCCCAGTCGCGGCAAGTTAAAGTTCACAGGGAAAATGTAAGCCTATTATTAAATCGATCCTCTGAGTTACGGATCGATCTTTAGAAATTAATATGAAAATCGATTCAGAATTGGTGAATCGATTTTTTCAACACAGCCCTAATAGGCTATTGGGTTTCAACTCCAGCGCTATTCAGTTGATTTTAATAAACATCTCTCTATAACGGCTAATGTTTCTTAAAGAGCAACGTGCAGGTTGGACACCCCTATATAGCACAGTGTATGTTGATGATAAAACAACTAGATTTTCTGAACTGGAGTAATATATATTTAGCCATTAACGATATTTTGAGATAAATTGTGATAAAAAACTTCCGCGTCTATAAAGCACTACCCGGAAGTGACGATGGGCGAGGGAGTCTGGTCAAGTTCAAACTCAGGTTACAATGGATGTGAATGAAGAAACCGAGTTCTCCGTTGTTGACAAGCATATGCCTATGGCCCACAGGTAGGGATGGGGCCGATCCGATCCAGTATCGTGACCGGGACCGATACCAGCGTAATTCATGTATCGGATTTTCCTGATCCAACCTGCGGAGATATCCGATATCCTGCTGAAATGACTCCAAAAGTGATTCCCGCCGGCTAGTCTGCCAGCTGGCTGCAAACTGTGGAATGGATTTCCTGAACGGAGGCGCGGCTCAATGAGACACAGAGACCCCCTCTCAGGAAATCCATTCCACAGTTTGCAGCCAGCAAGCAGAATAGCATTGAGCTGCCAACATGTTCGCTGTGTGTAAATACTTCACACTGGAAACACCGCAGAGCAAGACAGCAAAATGCAATGTTTGCAAAGCCGTATTAATTAAACCATCTGTCTGTGATGCAAAAAATCTCCAGGTCTATAATTCTCCGGAGTGAAATGTGCGCTACAAACGATCGAGTGCGTGGTGACAGACGCAGCAGTGAAGTCTGCTCTCTTCACCTGCACAAAACGCACCCAAGAACGAAAAGCCTTGTTTTTCCTAGAAGGAAAACAATGTCTTGACAGACTGGAATTCGTGCAACCAGCACAAACACAATCATTTACCATTATGACATCTCTAAAACTCGATCTAAAACTTTCTCTGTCTCTCACGACTGCTCTAACTACAGCTGAACATGCTTACGTCATATGACGTGTTGGCGTATTCCAGAGCTTAGCACATTTTCATCAAAATTTCTACATCAAATGAGATTTCATTAGTAATTTCTAGGTATGTAACGATTCACTCGCAACCGGTTGAAAATCGATAAAAATGTGTGACGATTCATGTCGGTTGAAATGTTAAACGAATCGCGATACACGTTTTACACAGCAGGGGCGTTTACTGTAGCCTATTGTGAAGTTGTGAACATCGCTTTACAGGCACAATAGCAGCAAGCACACACTGGCGCGAAGCTAGCGATTGTTTTCACTTCATTCATGAGCTTGTGTGAGCCAAGCTCAACTTCAATAGGAATGAACTGAAAAGGCTCGGTTTGCTCCGCCGTCAAACACATGGCGACGGCAAGCGTAGATGTTGACGTTGACTCATTCAAATCGGAGGTGTGGCGGCATTTTGACTTTCCGTAGACTAATAATAATCACCACCGTGAGAACCACAAGTCACCTCCGTTTTCATGTAAAAGGCATTAATACGACAAGTGCGAGAGCCACGGAGATCACAAGGTGCATCAGTGTTTCCGTGGCAACCATCTCTTTCTCTAAATGTGTACATGGATATATATTTTTTTATATATCTAATTTATTCATGGTTATGGCATATTTTTCTAAATGTGTTTTTTTTTTTTTTTTACTCTTGCTAGTTGCTAGTGTAATGATACAAATTATAACAAAATTAAAACCCCTCTAAATGTGGTACTAATGTTACATAGTCTTTTACTTCGGTACCAGTGCCCACCCTCTTGACCGGACAGACAGAA
Source organism: Tiaroga cobitis (assembly GCA_030578255.1). Classification (NCBI taxonomy): domain Eukaryota; kingdom Metazoa; phylum Chordata; class Actinopteri; order Cypriniformes; family Leuciscidae; genus Tiaroga; species Tiaroga cobitis. The sequence continues at coordinate 6,222,162 of CM060596.1, read as the reverse complement.
AGACTGAGTTGAAACAACCTTGAAGGGATTTTTTTTTTATTTCAATGTAGTTTTTTTATTTGACAAATATATTTTAAAATTAAAAAGAAATGTGCAGCATTTTGTCTGAGAAATAATAAAAGGGACACTTTTTCATTTATAATTTCTTAAATTAATCACTTCTTAAAAAAAAAACGTATCGTGAATCGTATCGCATCGTGAGTTGAGTGAATCGTTACATCCCTAGTAATTTCTACATATATGTTTTTAAAATACCTCTTCAGACAATATCAAGTATTAATTCAGTAATAAATTCAACCTGCACGTTGCTCTTTAAGTGAACGCTCAAGTTTAATATAAAATGATCATAATGCAAGGCAAGAACATCGTATGTGTCTGACCTATTTTTAGTTGCATTCAGTATGGGATTTGACTGTTCATAGATTAAGTAGTCTATTTCAAATGGATCGCATATACAGACAGTCTCCGGGGGGCGGGTTAGACTAGTCAACTAGACGGTTGCAAAATTTCCACTTAAACAGTATTGAAATTAGCCGTTGCGCACATCCCTAATATTTATGAAAATGAAATAGTTAAAATATTTTTCATAGCAAATGACTTATGAACTAGTTCTTTATAATAAATAATTAAAAAAAGACTTGAATCACAAATCTGCATCTTCAAAAGTAGGGCTGGGCGATATATCGATATAAAAAATATATCGATATATTTTTAAATGTGATATGGAATTAGACCATATCGCATATCGATAAAATTCAAATATGTGCTGTGATCCTTGCTCCAAGCAAGCTGCTGACCCGGAGCTCTCTGCACTGCTCCCCGTGCGTGAAAGCCATCAACAACCCGAATTTAAGCTCTAGCCCTGAAACAAAGCTCACAGAAATCTTCATTTTCCCGCAGCCACCTTATGGAGCTTTGATTTAAAAAAAAAAAAAAAAAGGTACTCCTGTTGTTATAAAGTATTTACGTTTACATTTTATTGTTATTTGAACAGCTGAGCATTTAATTATGAACCAGGTGAAGAAACCTGTTTATTATTTATTCATTTGATTTTGCACCTGTTCACTGAAATAGCCAGTTTCAATAAAACTAGGCTACTTGTAATGTCATATTTGGCTGAACATTTGCTCTCACTTTGCAGAAAAAATATCGAGATATATATCGTATATCGATATTCAGCCTAAATATATCGGGATATGACTTTTGGTCCATATCGCCCAGCCCTATTCAAAAGTACTAAAGAAAAGTCATTAAAGTATTGTAATTAGAATCATTCAAATTTCTCACAAATGCCAGCGAAAGTGTAACGCCCAAATCAAAGCATGAGGGAATCAGAGACAGTGAGAGAAATCTGCGCATGTGGATCCCCCCCGTCCAAGTCCTACAGGAATGTAACATACAGGGTTGAAATGTGACAGCAAAGCTGTAGGTCCCACACACAGCAGCATGGACTGCACTAGTGTGTGTGTGTGTGTGTGTGTGAGATAGTGAATGCATGCAACACGCACAGTAGGCCGTACAAATGTAAGTGCGGCATGTCACATAGAAGGGGGGGCTTAACCAGAAATAAAAAGAAGCAAACACTGAAAGACAGACGGGATTAAATGCAGACAGACAGATGGCTGAGGCTTTCACAGACAGTTGTATTGTGACCGCAGCCGTTGTCTAACACCATATCTCAATTATTGCCTTTCTTCCTATTAATAGAATGATTCCAACAATAGCCCAGCCAGCTAGTCAGACATAATACAACTCATGCCCCTCTGGGTACAATAGTTGAGAACGCATACAGCCTCCGCTGTCGTAATGCCAAGCAGAAGAGACCACTATAGTTGCGACAGAGTATATATAGCCCTGCACTCCAAAACCAGACTCAACTCAAGTGGAATTGGAGAATTCAAACGGCCGCACGGCAGGAAGTTTGTGAAATTGTTGCACGTCGAGGTCTGCCAACAGTTGCAGAGATTCTAGCTTGGAGCAGTGTATAGCACAGACACTTGAAAGCATGTGATAGATGTTAAAAGTCTTAACACACAGGATATTAGCACATATTGAGTTGTTCTTATAGCATGCAGTGTAGACATGATTAGGCAGCAACTTCAATTAAAATAAAATTGTAAAAACACTTCAAGCAGTAAATGGATGGTCTGGCCAAACACACACACACACACACACACACACACACACAACGCATCACATGAGTCAAATGACTTGGCCTACACAGAATTTCTGTTCAGCTACCTTTATTTATATATAAAGTATGCAGCTCACTCATGCTTTAAACAATTCACAGCAGGAACAATGCAATAAAGCAAGTAAAAGTGTAGCAACATTACAATATTATATATATCCCATATTTTTGTCCCATCAACCCTCAAAACATAGCATAAAATGTTAAAGGGTTAGTTCACCCAAAAATGAAAATTAAGTCATTAATTACTCACCCCCATGCTGTACCAACCCCGTAAGACCTTCGTTCGTCTTCGGAACACAAATGAAGATATTTATGATTAAATGTGAGAGGTTGATCACTCCTCCATAGGCTCCCTAAAAGATTGAAACCTGACGTCCCAGAAAGTAAATTTAGAAAATGTTTAAATATTCCATGTCGCAACAGTGGCTCAACTATAAGTTTATCAAGCGACGAGAATACTTTTTGTGCGAAAAAACAAACAAAAATAACGAAAATTCGACTATTCCTTTTCTTCCTTGTAGGCCTGAAACGAGACTTCAAGAGATTTCCACGACGCATGCGTGAGAATTGCGATCTCCTTCAACTACTTCAGTTAAGTTCTCGCGCATGCGTCATGGAAATCTCTTGAAGTCTCGTTTCAGGCCTACAAGGAAGAAAAGGAATAGTCGAATAAAGTCGTTATTTTTGTTTGTTTTTTTTCGCACAAAAAGTATTCTCGTCGCTTGATAAACTTATAGTTGAGCCACTGTTGCGACATGGAATATTTAAACATTTTCTTCATTGACTTTCTGGGCCGTCAGGTTTCAATCTCTAAGGCAGCCTATGGAGGAGTGATCCAGCTGTCACATTTAATCATAAATATCTTCATTTGTGTTCCAAAGACGAACGAAGGTCTTACGGGGTTGGTACAGCATGAGGGTCAGTAATTAATGACTTAATTTTCATTTTTGGGTGAACTAACCCTTTAAGAATTATTTTAAAAAGCAGTCAAAGATTTTGGATGGATCTAATTGTTTTATTAAACTGCATCTTACTAAACACTACACACAATCAACTGTATTTATACTTTATTGACTACAAAAAGTGGATTAATTTAAAATATAAAATCACCAAAAATGAAAAGAAAAATGTTGTCAAATAAAACATTTTAATCAATTGATTATTACTTGTAATTATTAAGATAACAAAACAGATTGCAGCAAAGAGTATGGATTAAAATAACTGTTTACTTACATTTACTACATACAATAGTTATTAGTGCAATGTAGTAAGAAGCAATAAAGTATTTATACTATACATATATAATATGTCAGTGGTATCCTATCCACTGACATATTAGTTGTTTGTAAATCACCCCCCTTTTTTTTTTTACTTTGTCATTTTTTAGTTTCTCTAACTTTTTTTTATACTTTCATCTCTGTTGCTTTCTCATCTAAACTATACTTCTTTTTTTTTTGCTATAATGCTTATTGTTTTAACACACACAGAGACTCTCTCTCACACACACACTTGGAGGAATCTAACAAGAATCTACTGACAGTTTTTTGGAGAAAATTTTAATTATGATATTAATTAAAATCACGAATTAAATGCGGTGCCATTTGTAAACCTAAATATTCTTAAATCACAGAAACTGTCTTATCTATGGCAGCAATAATATTTGATTGATCCTCAGCAACTTTTTATTTTTCAAATCTGCATTCTGGACTGAACAGAAGACAGAGTTTGAGCCAAACAGCTGTTCTGGGAGAGACGCCGATGGCACCATCTAGTCATTTATCAAATGTCCAAAATATTATATGTTTGGTGCATTGCTGTTGTGTTAAGTGGTTACAGTGCTAAAAATGATTCAGACCTGCATAAACTTCAACAGTTGATAAAAGATGGCAAACAGTATCCCAAACAAACAAAAGCTTTACTGATGATTTTGAAACTATTACAGCATGTCTACACCAGACACGAGTGTGCGGCGTACAAAGAGTACGTGATGTACAAACACCGCCTGGTAAAAGTAAAGTGCACGGCTAATACCACAAACATGCAAAGTCACTTGGAACGCCATCACCCTGATCTAATTGAAAATGTTTAATTTACTTAAAATGTTCAATTCAATTTACAGACTGAAAAACTTTTTGCACTGTTTTCTAACCGTTTAGACTTGAACACAGAGAGAAACCCTGCACTTTATCGCATACGCGATAGTCACCTCGCAGGATGTGCGATGTCAAGTATAGGGATCGCACTTGATCGGTTCCGGTTCGGACCGCACGTGATTCGTGGATTAATTGCAAAGTTTAACCATCATAGAGTGACAAAAACACATGCAAATGATAAAGTCCTGTCAGTTTAAACAACAAGCACAAGACGACTGGAACTCGCGCTCTCTGTTTTCTGTGCTGCACCCACAGATGTGAACACCGCAATCAGGCCTCTTTCTCTTCTTTTGAGCTTAAACAGACACATGCACGCAAAATTAAGTCAAAATCCCTATCTCAGCGAGTATCCTCGCAAAAACAGTCAGTTATGCGCTATAAACAATTAAGAAAGAAAACGAATGCATATTATTTTGGATTGTGCATTTGTCTTAAAGTGACAGCTGCCTAATATACCCGCAGCTTTCTGTGTCACCAACGTTAATCAAACAATAAAAGAGAAAATCCCTTTTGTAGCTTTAACACAGATACATTGTATTAATTATTATATTTAATTTATACAGTGAAGACTATGCAGTGTTATTTTACACCTGATTGTTCAATGTCTGTACCTGAATACAGTTAGATTTGCCTGGAAAACAAAGCACTGCTTATTTCATTTGTATATTTGTTCTATTGTATTTATCTATGCTTGTAATTTGTTTATTATTTTCTAAGCAAATGCAATCTCAGAAAGAAAAAAAAAAAAAAGAAAAAAAAAAAAAAATCACCCCCCAATCATTCTAGAATGATTCATTCTTTACAAATAGAGCTATTCAAATCCTCTGGTGGAATTGTTTTCATTTTACAGAAAAACAAAATATCAAAATGTCAGTTTTTTCCAATATCTTGACTTGCAGCCCTAATTTGCAGTCACCAAAAGCAACTTAAATAAAAATGTATTATTTATAGTTATGTTTTATAAATTATAAATACATGAAATCAATAAATAATAATAGTTCTCAGTTGTTCAGTTCCACAAATTAATACTTAAAAACAAAAATATTTGCATTTACAATGGAACACAGCGTTTAAAATTTAATTAAAAAAATACAAATATTTAAAATATGAATACAAAATTAAATAACGCAAGTCTCCTGATGACTAAAAAGTAAAGCCAAGAAAAAAAGAAAACATGCAAAGAGAAAAACCTATTCATAGAGAGTGCCGACGGTGTATTAACATGGAAAAGCTGATAATATCCTCATCGCTTACTAATCTGGTTAATGTTACAGCTCATCTAGTTAACAGTAGAGTATTAAGAGTGTGGATTAGGCAGCTTCCGGGGCCAATACAGCAAACACTCTTTAGGCTCAGTGTGTGTGTGTGTGTGTGTGTGCGTGGCACGATACGGTACAGAGGATATCTAACGGCAAGCCTTTCAGAAACAACAGTGGCGTTCAACAACAAACTTTCATTGTTTAAAAAAAATTGACTTGCATTGGTTGTGCCTGTTTTATTTTATCTGTTTAAAAAAGATATAATAAAAAGGAAATACAAATAATAATACAAATAAAAAGTTCAAATTCAACTTACAAAAAGATACCTATATTTATCTCAGCAAATGTTAATTCAACGACAACTTGGAATAAATCGATAGCCTCCACCGCATTTTATCTCTCTTACACACACACTTCTGAAAGTTTGCAACGCCAGAGTAAGGGAGCAGCAGAAACCGGGAGAGAGGGAGCGGTGGAAGAGAAAGAAAAGAGAGAAGGCTGTGTCTGACATTACAGCGGCGCTCCAAAAATAGCTCCCTGGCGCCCTGGCCTCCAGCTCGGTTGTCATAGCGACAGAACCACAGGCGCTATAAATAGACTATCAGCTCCAAATCTTGTGTGACTGGAGAGAGGCCAGAGAGAGACAGAAAGAGAAAGAGTGAAGAGAAAAAGAAAGACACAGGGAGTGGAGCGATAGAGAGAGAGAGAGAGAGAGAGAGAGAGAGAGAGAGAGAGAGAGAGAGAGAGAGAGAGAGAGAGAGAGAGAGAGAGAGAGAGAGAGAGAGAGAGAGAGAGAGAGAGAGAGAGAGAGAGAGAGGGGCCAGTCAAGAAAGAACAAGAGCAAAAACAGGTCTGGTTTCGCAAAAGAGGGATAGGGGAAGAAAAGGGAGAGAAAGAGAGACGCTCAAAGAGACTGAAAGAAACATGGCGGATGCTTCAGGAATTTTTTCTCTCCATGCACTGGGCTTGTGTTTAGGAACTACGGACAAGCAAGAATGCAATGTTTATCTGGTTTACAAAAAACTTGTAGAATATATATGTGTGTACATAGTAGTAGTATATATATTTTTTGCTTTCTTTTAAAATAGACAACCTTAATGAAACATGTTTTCCTCTCTGAAACGCATGCAAGCAAGAATGCGACATTTCTTTGGTTTCTGAAAAATAGAAACCTTTTTATTTAAAAACCTTCAGATTTCTCTGAAAACAGGCAGCCATGAAACATTTCATGATATTTACAAAATGCACATCAAGAATGCAACATATCTCTGGATTACAAAAAAAGTTTGTAGAAAATTCTTTTTCTTTTTTAACTTTTGCTGAAAACATAACCCCAATAAAACTTTATTTTTTTTTTTACCACAAAAAGTATCTGGTTTAAAAAATGATAGATAGCTCCAAGAAAACTGTTTCTTTGTACTACACACATGAAAATTCTATGTTACCACTTGAAATCATGTATTCATGTAATTTTGTAATGCCAATGTGTGAACAGCTTGTAACGAAACTAAAAAAAAAAAAAAAAAAAAAAAACGAGACCTTCCCCGACTTCCTATGTTCTCTATGAAAGCCTGTAGACTGATTTTTATTTGAAGGACTGGAGCCGTTTTCACCGGGATTCAGAAAGGATGTGACGATTACGCGCAGTCCAGAGAACCTCTCTTCCATTCAGTTACTGGTGAAATGAATGCTTATACAATATTCAGGATAATGCCGCAAGAGCTATTCTGTACTGTAGGGGTGTGCGATATCACGATTTTTGATCGCGGACGATTAAAATGTCTCCACGATCTGCTTTTGAAGAAATATCGTAGTATCGTGCTAGTGCATTATATCAGTTCAGTTCTGGCGCCTCCGTCTCAACATACTGTACAACGCGACGTACTTGCACATCACACGTTAATGCAGAGGTACGGGACACTGCAATTCACAAAAGTTCATTATTTGCTTGTGCTTTAAAGCCTTGCCGGTTAAACATTTCATTCGCGTGCTGATGCGCTGTTCAAACATGCGCTTTCCTGAGCGTGTACACCTGCAATAAAAGCCTGTCAAACAGCACCTAGTTACTGGACTAAGTTATCTTTCGAGTCTTATTGTGCTAATACCGTCAAATACACACAAGGTTTACATAAACACAGTTGGTTATAAGAAGGTATGTAACGATTCACTCGCAACCGGTTGAAAATCGATAAAAAATGTGTGACGATTCAAGTCGGTTGAAACGTTAAACGAATCGCGATACACGTTTTAAACAGCAGGGGCGTTTACTGTTGCCTATTGTGAAGTTGTGAACCTCACTTTACAGGCACAATAGCAGCAAGCACACACTGGCGTGAAGCTAGCGAGTGTTTTCACTTCATTCATGGAACTTGAGCTTGTGTGAGCGGCGAGCCAAGCTCAACTTCCATAGGAATGAACTGAAAACGCTCGGTTTGCTCCGCTCGCACCGCGCCAGTGTGTGCCATAGACTGGTGTGCGCGCGCCGTCAAACACATGGAGACGGCAAGCGTAAATGTTGACGTTGACGCATTCAAATCGGAGGTGTGGCGGCATTTTGACTTTCCGTAGACTAATAATAATCACCACCGTGAGAACCACAAGTCACCTCCGTTTTCATGTAAAAGGCATTAATACGACAAGTGCGAAAGCCACGGAGATCACAAGGTGCATCAGTGTTTCCGTGGCAACCATCTCTTTCTCTAAATGTGTACATGGATATATTTTTTTTATATATATATATATATATATATAATTTATTGATGGTTATGGCATATTTTTCTAAATGTGTGGTTTTTTTTAACTCTTGCTAGTGTAATGATACAAATTATAACAAAATTAAAACCCCTCTAAATGTGGTACTAATGTTACATAGTCTTTTACTTAGGTACCAGTGCCCACCCTCTTGACCGGACAGACAGAAAGACTGAGTTGAAACAACCTTGAAGGGATTTTTTTTTTATTTCAATGTAGTTTTTTTATTTGACAAATATATTTTAAAATTAAAAAGAAATGTGCAGCATTCTGTCTGAGAAATAATAAAAGGGACACTTTTTCATTTATAATTTCTTAAATTAATCATTTGTTAAAAAAATCGTGAGAAAATCGTATCGTGAAACCAGTATCGTGAATCGTATCGCATCGTGAGTTGAGTGAATCGTTACATCCCTAGTTATAAGTGAAAGCAAACATTTGAGAGAAAATCAGGTGCGTGTCATATATGCGTGCCGGTCTTAAAGTGACAGTAGCCCATAGTAAACATGCTGCCGCTTGTCCTTAAAGGAATAGTTAGGGTTGGGTATCGTTTGAATTTGAACGATTCCGATCCCGATTCCGGTTCCTAACGATTCTCGATTCCGAATCTTTTAAGAGGCAGGGTCAAAAAAGTTTAGGATATTTTAAATGAGGGTTCGTTGGGGTTCAGCGGTTTCTTTTTCCGGTCGGCGGACTGTGAATCGAAACTAGGAATCGAAATTTAAACTTTTGAACGATTCCGGGAAAATCGCAAAGCTAGTCCCGGTTCCAATCAATACTCAATACTCGATACCCAAGCCTAAGATTAGTTCACCCAAAAATTTTAATTCTGTCATAATTTACTCACTCTCATGTTGTTACGAACCTGTATTAAAATAATGTGGCTAACCAAACATTTCGGAAAAAATATACTATGGGAGTCAATGGGGACCGGGACCTGTTTGGTTCCCCACATTCTTCAAAATAACTTTTATTTTCAACAGAAGAAATACATTTATTTGGGTTTAAAACAACTTGAGAGAGTAAATAATTAAATAAACATAATTGAAATAAATGACAATTTTCATTTTAGTCGGAATTATCCCTTTAATGTTAATTAAACAACAAAAAGCAAAGAGAAAATCACTCTGCTCTTGACTGAGAACTTAGTAGCTTTAATAAGAATTGACGTATAATTTATACAGTAAAGTCTATGTAGTGTTTTATTTTTAAAATTGTTCATTAAATTTCTTTCTTGAATGCTACTGTACACCTGTAGCTGAAAAAAATAAAAGCACTGTTTGTTTAATTTGTATATTATGTTGTGTATATGTAATGTGCATCTTTGTTCTTATTTTTTTATAACAAAAAAAAAAAAAAAGACAAAGATTTTTATCTTCGCCACTTTGGCCTAAATGTCTACCATTCTTTTTTTATTTTATATTTTGTGATCTTGTAAGGCTTTGTTTGTAAAATAGGGACATTAGTTTGGCTGTAATGCTCAGTCACTTGCAAAATAGTAAAACCAACATGCAAAAATTAATCCTGATAAAATCGTGAATCGTGATTTTCTTGAAAAAAATTAGGGCTGCACGATTTGGGGAAAATGTCATATTGCGATTATTGAGGTCAATATTGCGATATGCGATTGCGATATAATAAACAAGTGGTTTCATGAGTCAACTTGCTTGGTTCTAAAGCAAAATGCACAGACAGATTAGAGATAATTCTGAAATGTGTATTTCTCAACTCAAACTAGCAACAACAACTAAATGATTGATAACACCTATAATGATCAATAAGCCATTGATGTCTGGATAAAAAATAATTTAATTTTAATTTAAGTGAACTTCAAACAATCCTCACATAAACCCATAATAAATGTCATATTTACCTGTGCTCTTCCTGTCTACAGGTAGGACATATACAGACATTGAATAAAGTTATCAAACAGTCTGCGCTGCATAAATTATAAATTATATGGACTAAAATCCTATTTAAAGCTACACAAGTTCTTTGGTCAAGAGCAGTGAGTGTTTTTCTCTGTTCCCTTTGTTCTTTGATTAACTTTACTCTGACAGAAAGCATTATTGGATGCTGGCCCTTTAAAGGTTCTCTAAGCGATGTCGGGTAACGTCACTTCTTGTTGACGTTTAAAGTATTGTCAAACAAAACGGAGGCTAGCTAGACCCTCCCTTCTCCTCATCCGCGCACTAACCCCCCAAACCCCGCCCCCAAGTCCTTCTTGTCGGTGATTGGCTGGAACTGTTTGTCATGTTTTGTGGAGCGGGTTAACCCAGTTTGTTTTAGTTGCTGTTTGTGGAGCCTGGGCTGTCTACAGAGATCGCGTTTCTTTACAGTGTGTTCAGGGGACAGGCAGCCATCGGTTAGTGATGAGATGTTTGCTGGATGTGACAAAAAATGTTTTGGCCTAAAAAACGCGTGACATCGCTTAGAGCACCTTTAAGAGTTGCTGACAGAGACGCGGATCTCACACGCGCCTTCAGTGTTTCCCCTACAATGTATTTAGCAGCGGCGCAGCGCCGCCACTGGATTTTCAGCGCCGCTGCAAAATCTTCACATGATCAGTAATATCACGACATCCACTTACACACCTAAAAACGTTGCCATAAGGGGCCGTTCACATGCAAATTCGTTATTTCAAATGTAGGCGCGGGGGAACCGCGCTCGTTTCTGTTCATGGTTGCATAGCAACGACAGACGCCACGGGAAAGAGCAAGCGCTTTTAGAAAGGAGAAAGCGGCGCTCTCCATGAGGACGAGGAAGTAGCAGCAAAGAATTAATTGATTTCTAGCCCTTGCATTAGCTTTACTACTAGATATATTTATGGAGATGAGAAATAAAAAGCCGCCCTGTACAGCTATGATCAGCTGTTCGGCCGAGCTTTCGATGTTGTTACGGAAAGACCGAAGCTGATCGGTTGGTTTTTGTCACATGGCGTGTTGAGATGAGATGTTACGATGTTTTCATCTCGCCACGCGCGCCTACAATTTCAATAACGCATTTGCGCGCAAAAAACGCGATATGTGAACGGCCCCTAAAGTGGACTCGGGTGTGGTTGTATCCGGGAAGTTTTACGAGCAGGAGTACATGAGCACAGTCTCGGACCGACACCCGAGTGCTGTTATTAGTCCGCCAGAAAAGCAGATCTAGGCTTATTCTTGGCTGGATAACTCTTTTAAAAAGTCTTTTAAAATGAAATACGAACACAGTTTTGGATTAAATAAAAGTACAGTCAAGTCAAATAAAACACTTGTTTGTTCACTTCATTCATTGTGCATTAAATAATGTTAACTTAAAACTGATTTTAAAAATGTTAAAATTAAAATTTTAAAAAATTAAGTGCTCACAGATTGGGTGTGGCCTAAATTTTTCAATAAATTCTAAATAATCATTTTCTGGGTTGTGCCATTTTCCCCTATCAATATCTACCTTATAGCTGAAAATGAACACAAAACAAAAATGTGAAAAATCCTGTCTAAAATTATAAAATGAAGGTTTCTGTTTGTGACCAGTTCAAGGTGCGTGCTTCAATAATCACTTTGAATCTGTTGATGCTATGTCGTATTTGCATGTCTCAAAATGTCAATTTCTATCCACAAAACTTGCCAGAAGTCATGGTTTAAGGGTTTATTTAAAAAAAAAAGTTCTTCCGGAGGTACATGTCCACGAACCCCGACTTGTTTTGACTTGTCTCGCTGAATGGTTTAAATTTAAAGCATTCGCATGAATAAGAGCGGGATCATGTAACACTAGCCAAAGGATGTCAAAAAATAACAGATGCTGCGTTAACAGCCCTAATTTGTTTATTTCATATAAAATCGCAGTATTTCGCGTCATATAATCGCATAGGCTTGACATCGCGATTACGATTGCGATATGATTAATCGTGTAGCACTAAAAAAAATCGTGATATATTTTTTCCCATAGACGCACACACCGGTTACATCACTTGGTTACATCACAGTTAGAGAACAGACACTACAGTTATAAACTAAACAAGTCTGCTCAATTTAGCGTAAGCCGAACGAGTCGCAGATCAGCAACAGGAATCGTGTTTCATTTTTTAGCACGGTGTATGCCGTGCTTATTCGTTATGTTAATAAAAGTTCTAGGTTTAATATAAGAGAGTGTCTCAATGTACTGTTTTGTTGTGTTTTTCACTAAGAATAATAATGAACCCACCATTCAAGCAATTCCTGCTAATTTGAAAGCAAAAGTAAAATGCGCACGGCCGCTTGGGCATTCACAAGCGATTGAAAAGAGAGGTGGAAAAGAGGGAAAAACTCCAACATACGTTTTAATTACCTCATCTGTTGACATGATGCCGGTGAATCGCAGAGCTGGTACAAACATATCTATATCGCTACGGTGTCGCTTATAACAAGGGTTTCTGAATTCAACACAGCCCCTTTAACTGAAAAAATAAACCCTAATAAAAATAAACCTCTATCCACTGGATTGACACTTATGAAACGCAACAAAAATGGATGAATGCAATTTCTTTTCTAACAAGATTTTTTTTTTTATATAGTAAGCTGTTTTTTTGTTTTGTTTTTTACTTTCTCTGAAAACTTTAAACCCTTTCATTATGCAAGCAAAATGCAAACTAGCAAGAAAATTTCTCTAGTTTCCGAAAATATAGAAAGCTCCATGAAAATACTGTCTGCATGCTTTCTGTAATAATAGATGTGCAATAATAAAAATGTCTTATGTTTTCTCTATTTGAACACCTCTTGCACACCTGAACAGTTGCAGGCAGGTGCGTTGGATAAAGAATATAAAACAAAAGAAAAAATCCTGCATACTGCTGTTGCCTGCAAGAAATCTCATTTTTACTGAGATAGCAACATTTCAGTCAAAAGACCTTTGTCAGGAATTAAAAAAAAAAAAATCAAAAAAATCCATGCACTTGATTTGCATTTACAAAGTGTAAACAGGCAGGAATGCACCATTTCTCCGTTTTATGGAAATATAGAAAGCTTGTAGATAACATCAAAGGAACATTTTTTTCTTTTCTCCACACACTGTATTTATGCAAACGAAATGCAAAAAAGGAGGAATACAAAGTTTCTTTAGTTTATGAGAACAGAAAGCTTTGTGTAAAGAAAATATTGCTTTATACGCAATTATTACACACTCGTCCTGAATACACTAGGACCACAAATAAACATTTCTTCTCTGGTTTACAAAAATACAGAAAGCTTGTAGAAACAGTCATCTTTCTTTGATAATATATACATGCTTCCTCTGAAAACAGCATAACCCTAATGAAACTATTCTCATTGTTTTTTTTTTCTATCTCAGCCATTTTCTGTGACTGCAGTGACGCTACTAGCAGATGCAGGAAGAACTAGTAAGGAGGGAGGGGGGGGGGGGGGGGGGGGGGGGGGGGGGGATGTTGCGGGATAAACAAAAACTGTGATAAGTCTGTATTATTCCCTTGCTTTTTGTAGTGATTTTTTTGTTCGTCTCCGCATCAATGATAACATTATTGAGCCCACAATACTGCTGCAGCTTGAACGTACAAAGAAACGGAGATGAATGAAAACTAACGCATACACACACACACGTTCAATATGGACACATGGCCATGTGACAGGAAGAGCCTTGAAAACGCTCAGACAGAAAAATGAGCTCATAACACAGGACGAGCAGTTGACAACACTAGTTTTCTTGCTGAACGCGTGTGCGGGCTTGAAACAGCACCGTCATTCTCCTCCGTCCCTCTTTGCAGTCTGGGAGTTGCCCTCCAAACCCTCGCAAGTAGCCACCATTATCACTTCAAGCTCATTTTTCTCCTCCAAAATGAGAGATGCATTATTTGCAAAACTTGCGGATCTTCTCTGTCTCTCAAAGCGTCTCCTTCTGCTGAGAGTGAGTGAACCAGAGAGTTAAAAATAGCTCTCTCTCTCTCTGCACTACGTTTACATAAGCGGGGGGGGGGGGGGGGGGGGGGGGGGGGGGCTGCACTTCCGGTTTAAACGGCTCAGGCCAGCGTCTGATCCACAACAACCACCAGTGGATGTGGGAGAAGACAGGACACACGCACACATATGCGCCACAATGCAGGAAACCTTTCAATGTATACCCAACCGTGTTCAACATTCATACTTCCATGCCTTCTTAAAGTGAACCCGGACTAGTGTGGCATGTTGGCCTTATAAGATTAACGTGGGCGTCAGCTATAAAAAGGTGATACAAAAACACTGTAAAACATTTATTAAAAAAAAGCCGAAAATCCGTTCACTCGTAGGCCGCCGTAGTTATTTACGTCTCAATGCATTCTGGGTAGTGACGTGTAAAGGTTGTAGTCGGTTGAGCCTAGCCGCTGTAGCCGCTTCGTTTATTGTTTTTCCAACGTATCGGCTAGCTAGCTAAGTTTTGACAGTAGTGAGATGAATTTTCAGTTTGAACCCGAGCGCACCGTAGGCTTAAATCAAGAGAATAACGCGGTGTCTGTGCGGCAACTGGTTGCCAATGCCAAGCGAGAACGACCGCGTTTGCTGTAAAGAGATCAGTATAGTCAGTAACGTTATAGTCTTAGATTTAAGATTTTAAATATGTAGTGCAAGGCATTTCAGTGCAATGGTAATTATTAATATTGTAATTGTAAGATTGAAAATGTACATGAGGTAGATGAGCAGAATAGTGTTGACTTTGTAAAGGGGGTTGCACACCGGGTCCGGACGAGAAGCGCAGCGCCGCGCAGCGTCTGTGACAATTCGAGGTATCGCACATCGGACGCGCACTTTGTCAGTTTATGGCCAGCAATATTGTTATGTTTAAGGAAGGACATTATGGAATTAAGATCATGTCTGTATTATGATTGTACTGTACAATTAAATACAATCGTTGCTTATTAGTCTGAAGTCTAAATTCACTTTACCTAGAATATCACCTGAAAATCCGGGTAACATCAGGAATTTTCATTCAACCAGCTGATTTCTGTAAATAAATGTAAAACTAAATGTATATTGCTGCACAGGGTGAGGTCAGTATATACATTAACAACGATTTGAGACAAATAAATGTAAATTTAATATAAAACTATGTAAATGGTGCTCTGTGGCGCGGCAGGATTTTGAACAAGGTCCGAGAGGGCATTTCTATGCGTTCAACATAGTGACTGCTTAGGGAAAATAAAGCAAACGACGGCGGTAGATGACTTATTAAATTATTTATACCGATTGTACGATCGTCTGATCTATAGAGCCTACCCTGGACAGCTGCTGACAAAAAAGTGGAGCTCTTTACAGCAAACGCTCTCGTTCTCGCTTGGCATTGGCAAACTGCCGCAGACACCATCTATTTTGCCCCACTCTCGCTTCAACTCTCTGATAATCTTCATTTTCATGTAACTCTTGAGTAGGCCTATCGTTTTCCGCGTTATTCTCTTGATTTAAGCCTACGGTGCGCTTGGGTTCAAACTGAAAAGGCTGAACGGCAGACGTGTTTATCTCGCTACTGTCAAAACTTGGCATAGCCTGGCAAGCCAGACCTACATCAAGATGTTAGGTCTGGGAACTCACAATTGGCATATCTCAATCCGAGCGGCGGGATAAACGGTTGTCTTTCAATATCCATCTGCACGCCATAGGATAGTACTAACCAACCAGAGCAACGAATGGCTTTGGCTGAGTGAGTCCCATGCGTTTTCCCACCAGCGGAGCTATTGATATATTAAACTTTTGCCGTATCCGGTCGTCAAAACTCCGAACACATCTTCCTTTTTTAAGAATGACTTAAGTGACGTTCTCTTAACTCCAAGTCATCCAGAGTCGCGGCCAAAGCCGAATTGAAAGACCGCTGTTCGCCAGCAGCATCTTGTTTGTTTTCAAGTAGCAGGGAAATCACCTGTGGAAATCACGGCGCAGAACCGTCACAACTCTGCCGTCATTGTGTTAAGCCCGCCCACCAACTCTATACACGATGTGATTGGCCTGACCAGAGTTGGGTTTTTCCACTTCGAAAGCCAACGGAGAGTTGCTAGACCACACTGGCTGCAAAATAATTTTTGCTGCCGCTAGGGTGCGTCTAGATTTCTAGGCTAAACTTGGCAAGCTACAACCTTTAAACGTCACTACCCAGAATGCATTGAGACGTAAATAACTATGGCGGCCTACGAGTGAACGGATTTTCGGCTTTTTTTAATAAAATCAAAAACATTTGGAGTGTTTTTGTATCACTTTTTTATAGCTGACGCCCACGTTAATCTTATAAGGCCAACATTCCGCACTAGTCGGGGTTCACTTTAAAGAGTCTCTGTCTAGCACTCATCAGTCTCTCTTTTTCACGTTCTGTCACTTCTGCCCTAATCACATTTCTATTTCCCTCCCTCTTGAATGCATAAATCCGTCCGATACATGCAACGTGCTAAGAAAGTCACGCAAACAATTTTACATCAAGTCAAGAGAGTCGAGTGCAACCAATCTGACCAACTATTACATGTATATTCCCATGCGAATCAGCTTGGTTAAAATTGCTCTCATTTAGCTTTCAAATACAAATAATTCTGCACAATTAAAAAGCAATTCAAACCCAGCATTCAAAAGAATCAGAATACTCACTACTGTGCGCAGTCGATCAGTTGATATTCGTTGGATCTTTCGAAGCAAGCTCTCACCCCTTCATCCTGCCACAGGGTCTTTGTGTGTTCATAAAATTCCTGTTGGGAAGACAAGTGGAAGAGAGGACAAACCCATTAACTAGCTGTCGGAATCCAGGCAAATCTTTTACACCTCTGTAGCTTGGCCACATCATTTTTCTCTTTAGAGCATGCTAACCTGTATAAAAATAAAACCCACCACCACTGACTGGTCCATTTCAGACTGGTTCGGTTTCTGATTTCAACTATTTTGAATCTAAATTGTCATTAAAAAAAATCTATAGTCAAATTGTATGTAAATTATATAGTCGAAAGTCTTACGGGTTTGGAACGACATGAGGCTGAGTAATCAATGACTGAATTTTAATTTTTGGGAGAACTATCCCGTTAAGGCCAAAGTTAATGTGGGTGGGAATAATTAACCCAACATGCTTTTTCTTTTTTTGCATCCTATGCACTTTTTAATAATACAGCAGAATTTTATAATTTATCGTATTTGCCAAAAAAGTCCCAAAGAGTATCATTCGCACTAGAGCTGTGTTGAAAAAAATCGATTCACCAATTCTGAATCGATTTTCATATAAATTTCTAAAGATCGATCCGTAACTCAGAGGATCGATTTAATAATAGGCTTACATTTTTCCTTTGAACTTTAACTTGCTGCGACTGGGAGATCCCTATATGCGCATTGAAAGGCTTTCACTCAGCGCGCACATTGTTGCGACAACGGACTTTGAGTGAGTCACTAAACTGTTCATTCAACGAACACGTTCAGAAAAACTGATTCATTAAAAGAGATAATGAAACAAGGTGTTAATTATTTTTAACTTTGAGTTCCACTTTTCAAGGCTCAGCTGAGCAGCAATGCGTCGCATGGGTAACGCTGAAAATGCTTCATTTATTAAAGACCAATATGGCATTGATTCAATGCGCGACGCGCTGATTTTACTTCCCCGCGGCTTCCTCGCGCTGTGGGAAGCTGACCAGCGCTGCTGCTGACGCGCATTTCCGTGACGTGAACGTTAAAAGGACTATACGACAAATATTTCGCTTTCCTTTTACACGGCAACCTTTCCACGAATATGACTTCAAAGACAGACGCAGGTAATCGCACGCGCTCTGCCGATCTCTCACTCACTGTCTGTGGGAAGCCGTAGGCTACAAATCATCATGATAAACAGTCTTGTTATCATTATGAACTTGTTCAACATTCAATACACATGCATGAAGTTCAAAACAAGAAGGGTATAGTCTTATAAAAAACGTGAATATTGCTGCGGTTACTTGCAATCCTCTGCGGTTGACTTGTCAGTGTGTGGTACTATAAGATTGCGGATATTGCGTCAGCCCTACTACTGCTGCTGATATACCTCTGCGTCCTCTGTCGTCTACACCAGTGCAAGTTTGTGAAAGCAGTTGTATCAACACTCTGGAAGGGGGATTGTTCTTTACAACCATCCATACTCAGTTGAATGTCTATAATAATAGTATCAATATGTTGCATACAGTCCTTCAGGTAACAGCTGAAAAAAAATGCTTTTTTCAAAAACACTGATCTAAATCTCGAAGATCAGATCGGATCGAATCGAATCGAATCGAATGATGATAATCGATTCAAGATCTTGAGAATCGGAATCGAATCGATTCTTGAAATTTGAATCGAAACCCAGCCCTAATTCGCACCAGGTCAAACTTGCATTGTTGAGAGAAAAACACAGACACGTGTTTCAAGTCGCATCGGTGTAAAAATCACTTTTTATTATTAGCCTACATTAGGAAATATTGTAAAATACCGATAAATAAAAAGTTAAACATTATAAACACTATTGACATGTAGGCCTTTTTTTACTTCCCCTAACTCCACAAACAATCCTTTCAATTAATGGTATTCAGAACAAAACAAGAATTAAAATACAAGTATAAAGTAAAAAATAAATTAGTGACATTCACCAAAAATAAATTTTATTTTAAACTGATTTATTTAAATCGCAACTAGCGTTGGGCTTGCTTGCACACCTTTCATTCGGTCCAAATGTTTCCATATTTGCGATGTAACACCTGGATGCTAAACTATTATTTATGTAAAGAAGGCTTTGTACTTCAGACAAGAAATAAGCGGAGAAATAAGTTTTGAATAACAGCAAGTCGACAGTAGGGGGATGACTGACCGGCACAGCCTTCACGTTGTACAACAGACAAATTAAATTAAGCAGAATAATTTTTTGTGATTAATTTACTGGACTTTATTTTGATAATGAACAGGCTGCATGTGTGTGGGCGTGAGGCATCGACGCGATCACTTTCCTCATAGCAGCGGAAACAACTTAATACTCTGTCATTTATGGTCATACAGATAAGAGCAAGGTATTTAAAACAGATAGTAAAGTGTATTTTAATTTGTGTATATTCAAAATAACCACAAAATGTCATGCTATTGTAAAATAAAGAAAACAAACAGGATGCGCTTTCAGCCGTCTCAGTTTAAACATCTTTCTGGAGCACGTCACAAAAATGAACCAAAACACTGCGATTACTTGACGCACAGACATGAGAATTATATCTAGAAACCTTTAGGTGCCTAATTAATAAAAGTCTACGTTTTGGTCGGCGCCGATAGCCTCGTGGGCAAGTGCGCCGACATGTAGCACCGTTGTGCTTCGGGCAACCCGAGTTCGAGTCCCAGCTCGTGGACCTTTCCCGTCCCCCCTCTCTCACCTCACTTCCTGTCTAGCTACTGTCCTATCCTAATAAAAGGCAAAAAAATATTTTTGTCTACATTTTGATTATTTGACGTTAAAAGCATTATATAAGTCACTTTGAAATATAAATTGCAGCACGTTTCAGATGATACAAATGTGACTTGTAGTCCAGGAAATATGGTATAACAAATTATTTTGCTGACCCTCTGGCTATGGGTCACGGACCCCACTTTGAGAACCTCTGCTTTAAAGACAAACAATAAAGCCAAATTAAATGACTTCATTTTACAAGCTGTAGAGGACAATAATGGAGGTAGATGTTAACATTATACGCATCAGTTAAGCTCTTCTGCTTTCTTCTTTCGGATAATATTCATAACATTTTTTTTTTTTAATCACCAAACAACATACGCACCTCATGTATAACAAAAGCCACATTTATAGAGGAGTTCAAGACAGAACTAAACGGTTCTGACCACCCACTGTGATTCAGATGTGGTGGTGAAATATGAATGAGCATTTGAAATGAAAGAACTTTTAACAGTAAAATATATAAGTAGGCTAAAACTGTTCTCCATTATTATATAAATGAAAATGGATAAGTATTTAGGGACCAGTTTTTACTAGTGTTTCGAACATTAAGCTTTTTGAATGCACTTGGCAACAGTGGCTGTTTGGTAAAATGACAGATCCTCTTACTAAAAAAAAAACATTATTGAGATCTACAATGAAATGGCAAAAAAGAAAAACACCTACATTTTCAGCTATTTTGCCCAGCCCTAGCATGAGTAATGCGAAAGCATTTTGTGTGCGTTATTTTTATTCATCTCATCAACATCTGTTTTTCTCTCTGTCCTTATGCTACTCTTCACCAGTTTCCTCCTAGCTCGATAGCTTCACAGCAAGTTTATTTTTTAATGGAAATATTACAACTCAGCCATGCAACAGTGCTAAAATAGTAGTCATTTACAAACAATGGGACTTTATATCCTAAAGTGACATGACTGAGTTTTAAATGTCAATAATTGCTTTGCTTTTTATTTTTGTCTCTTCCTTGCAACACAATCAACCAGTCAGACTGGTTCCCAGCGGGCCCTGGGGCCACCGAGGGAGAGAGAGAGAGAGAGAGAGAGAGAGGGTGGGGCACTATCTTCTTTGTACTAATGCTAAAACTCCAACCACTTCCTGCATTCAATTCTGAAGTTTAACAGTTAACGATCAACTCGGAATCACGCAGTTATCCAGACGATCCGGTGACGCATCCAGTTTTTAGGTGTCAAAAATTCCAATCCGTTGTTTTCGATCATTCTAGTAATGTTCATGTAATGATGTAGCTAACTATTTAAAACCTTGTCTAAACCAGCAGGTGAGCTGTGTGTTCTCTATTTTTAAGTCCATAGGGCCACCAAGTTTGAGTCACCCGTAATTAAATCTTGAGCTGGCCCATTGGCGCAGGTCAGGGCGGCTCTCCACTGCCCTTTCCCTAGACACAGAGCACCTGTCTAGGTGATGAGGGACCAGGGAGGTCCTGGGTGACCAGGTGTGTCTCTCAGGTGAGGCCCTCTTAAGGGAGAGTTTAGAGGTTATTACAAGTAATCAGTCGTAATGAACGCCACACCATTACACCCGAGAGTCACAGGTACACACACCCACATTTCCCTCAGGTGGGGTTCTTTTTCAATTCACCAATGTGTTGTCCCCAAGTAAAGAATCGCTGCTAATTATAATTGCACAAAGCACACAAGGCAATACGACCGAGGAGAACACTCAAAACAAACTTGTGCGGTCTGACAAGATCCACGACAATTAGCCAATTAGAATTAAATGCATGTAACACTTATTTTTTAGATGTACATACAGTGCTCACACACTTCTTTGCCTTTTCTACATTTACACTTGATCTGTCTTTAATAAAAAAAGTCTTGTTTTTTATGACTAAATACGTCTGTTCAGCTGAAAAAGGCGGAACGTAACACTGAGACGGTGCAAAGACTCTGGGGTGATAATACCTTTCTACTCACCGTTGTGAACTCAAAGTCCTTCTGATTGGCCAAGTTGAGGATGTAATCAATTCGAAATTTATTCGCTTGACAGGCTAACGGAACTGAAGGTACCAACATGGACATTGCTGTCACAATAGTCTGTAAAGGAACAAAGACAGTCAGAGTTTCAGTTGAGTTCACATTTGTACATATTGAGATTACGAGTTAAACTCAAGAACCTTCAACACTTACCTCTATAGCTTCTTTTATATTATTCTTGATGTCTTGAATTTTCTGTTTTTTCTCTCTGTAAAAAAAATAACGCTTGGTTACTTCAGATCAATTCATTTTTAGGAAACGTAATAAAATAGCTTTACCCCCGGTTTCATAGACAAGGCTTTAGCTTAGTCCTGGACTAAAATGCATGTTTAAACTGAAAACAACTTGGTATGTCATAACTTGTCATAAATGGTATGAATTAAATAACTTGATACTACTTAGGGTTGGAAGTTACAGCAACTTTTTTTTTTTTTAAATCACAGTATGAATCATTTCATATCATTATAATACACCACAACAAAGGTATTTTGCTGGAAATTCAACAAAAAATGGTTTTATATTTATATTATGAGTTGAAGTCTATGTTTGAATAATCCATTGAATTAAGTGGCCTACTTTACAAATTAAGGTGCTTTATTGCTATAATTACTTCTCTTTATGATGTCGATAATAATAAGTCTCACATTATAGAACACTGGAATTAAAAACAAAAGACTTGTAACTAATATTATAAAACTGACGGTTCAGACTCTAAACATTCTTATTGGATGAGCTGCAATGGCTGCAAGTTGTTATAAATTAGCAAAAATACAAACGTGACCATACATAAACTGAATACCATTTTAAATGCATGCAAATTATGTATTAGTACATGATTTGTATATCATGCACAAATATATCTACCACAGCATACATGGTATAACTATATATCTAACATTACACAAACCACCAAGCCCTAGCATTAATAATTCAGGTTTCCTGACTTTTTCCTGATTTTTAGTAATCAAATTATAACTTCTTGTCTTATTTCTGAAACCAAGATTTTACCTACGTCGAAATCCTGATCCATATTTTTGTAGCCTCTGTAGTATTTTTGCACACCTCTACTACACTGATCGAGGAGTAGATTAGTGAACTAGTGGATTATAGCAACTTTACGGAAGGTAATATCAAAACTGGTTTTAGACCATCCAAGCATTTCTAGATAGTAAACTACTTTTTGAAATAAAGTCAGCATTTAATTATAGTGGGATTTTCAGTGAGCAATATTCAAAGTACATTAATAAGAAGTCCTATCATGAAACAAAAAGCACTCCATTTCACAATAAATAGATATACACTAAGGTTATACATATATCACTCTGAAATATATCAAGAGGACAACACAATAACATAAGGCACACCTTTACCACAATGATTTGAATTTCAACATCCCCAAATCTTCAAAAGGAGGAGTGAGACCATCACCGAAAAACATTACACCAAGATGATGCTGCACTTGCCAACAAAATGGCATGATGAATGAAACGGGGTTTGTTTATGCTCTATTTCATACTTGACTGTATGCGGTTTATGGACGCAATAAAAAAAAAACTAGTTGAACTTAAGCAGAATCAAAAAAAGTACATAGATGTGAAAGCCATACTTACTCAGCATTGAAGCCATTGACATGTAAAATGCGCATCTGTTTGACTATGGTGCTTTTCCCCGATTCTCCAGCCCCTGAGAGATGAGGAAAAGAAAGATATAAATCACAAGAGATGTGGGAAGGGGGTAGTCAGATATCACCTGATTCAACAGGAATAATTCATTACATTTCACAGCAGCATTTCTTTTATAAGACAAACTAAACAGAAAATTCATACTAAAATCCAAAGCACAAACTGTTTATGAATTATATTATTATTATCATTAATAATGCCATCATAACAATCATATTCATAAATCAAGTAAACCTAAACTAAAAAGTAACTGGTACCTATCCATCAAATCAAATAATGTTAAAGAACCGTCTAGAAACACTGCCTATTTTCTCTTAGAGGCATAGTTGTCAAACACTGACAAAGCCGAATGATTCTACAATTTATGGTCAATAGCGCACAGTTGAGAAGAGTTAACTTCTCCCCTGTGGATGTGAAGCACAAGCTACAGAAGCACCTCAGATTTAGGCTTTCAGTTCAGATGCATGACGAGAACCTTTATCACAACACATATTCTGTTACCAGGCTCCAATTGTGTCAAATAATTGTGTCTGTTTGCATACAGGAATTGCACTTTTGTGCTCCAATTACACTGGTACACATCCCTAAATCATATATCATTACGACACACTTCAATCATGGGTATCTAGATATATACCCGGGCCGTTTCCTCACTTAAATACCAGACATTATGATTTAGAGTGCTTCGCTATGTTGAATACATGGGATTTTGATTTAGAACAGGGTACTTTTAGGCCAGTTGTGTATAGCTCAAGCATGCTAAACAAATAAGTTGTTGGAGAACTGAGTTTTATCAAAGTAAGTAAGACCAGACCCGTCTCTTAAACAGAGACTAAATCAAATCAAACCAATGTTAAAACATTTTCATCCCTGGCTACGAAAAGTCTATGCAATTGAAATGCTTACATCAGATTCAAGGTAGCAAGGCAAGTAGTGTTAGACCAATATGGGGTTTTTAATGGCCCAATATCTAGAGGAACAGAGTGGTTGAAATAATGCTGATATAAACATACTACAGATTAATGAAAGCAAATAAGACAAAATTTCTATAATTTTTTTCAGTATTTACTCAATTCACACAAAAAAAAAGTAAAAAACAAAAAAACAAAATGTGTATCATCTATCAGTAGATTTCGGAAATGACAATATAAGCGAAATTACCATTTCTATTAATCGCCTGGTTAACACAACGGTCTAGAACTAACCTAAGATAATAATGTTCAAAGCATATGAAAAAAAAATATTAAATGATCGAATCAGTTTGTTTCAAATTAAAAGTGTAAAATTATAAGGGAGGAAATATCATTATCAATTTGGGGATGCCCAGAATGTTAAGACATAAAATTGAACTATGCAAACAACCCTCCATATAAAATACCATAATGATTCAAAATGTCTTGAGATATACAGCATGTCAAAAAGTGATGCACTAATCTCCCAAACAACTTAATTCAGAAATGTTTATATAAAGTGATTTTATTTCTATCTACATCAACGGGCACATTGTTACTTTGATAGTAGAAACAATCCTAAACTCGTGAACACAAGCCTACAGAAACACGTAATGTGTTTGCATACATCTCTATGAGATAGTATGTAAGTGAATTATAAAATCATGTGAGACCAAACATTTCCATAATGCAAACCGTATTGAACACAAATCAGATGGGAATGAATGAAGAGATTGAGTGGTGTTAGATGAAGCACCACAGGCCTCCAGCCCTAGCCCTGAGGTGTCCACTACTACGGCACAAGAATCCCAATCGAAGCGCGTGTACCTACATCACTTACTCGAACAAATGAATCAAATTCTCACAAAACGCTACGTGTGACAGACCCCGGTGACGTCACACGCCTCAGTCCAGCAGTGACAGAAGAACCTCAGCTTTCAGACCAACCTACCTAACAGTAGTAGTCGATGAGTTGCCCTGTAGATCTGTTTGTCTTTCTGGAGCTGTTTCTCTATCTTTTTGTTAGCTTCTCGCTGGACCTTCTCCTCATTTCTCTGCTCCTCAGTTTTACTGTTGCCCAAACAACCCATTTTCCCGAAAACCCAAGAAAAGTTTTGGGGTGGGGTGAATCTACCGTATGAATAAATGATCCAAATTCCTTGATTGGCCTCCGATCAGAACACTTTGATGGAAAACCGGGACATTTATACTTGTATGCACATGACTCCCATGGATTGAGTTGATACGGGCAGGGGAGCACGGGGAAATATGAAAGCTATGGGTGACTAGTATCGGTGAGAATAGGTGCTGGTGAAAACACACTAGGCCAGCCTACAGACGGCCGAGTCCTGTCGAGCGCTTGCTGCTATAAAATATGAGATTTCTGTGTATGGATGTGCATCCAGCGAAGCCTTCGACGTTACATGAAGGATTTCGGCTTTCCCACGACGGCGATTTAGCAAATTTCCCGTGGCGAATCCATGGTCGGTGTCCCGATATGACGACTGACTCCTATTAAAATCATGAATAGCTCCACAAAACGCGATTCTTTTCGGTATCTTGCTGTCGAATCCGTTCGCCGATGCAACGACACGGGCAGAACGAGATAGAAAGGATGGCTACGAATTAAAAAAATAAATATTTCCACCAAAATGACGGCATGTGGATCATTCCGCCCAGCGCCGTGGCCGACATGAACCTTTTAACTCCGTTACGAAACGACGTTTGTCTGCGAGGAAAAATACGGTGGTGCTGCTGAAAAATTCCCCTCAGATTGACGCTATTTTCCCTCCTGTTCTGCTTATGGTGACTGATCGCTTTTTTTTCGGCTTGTCCAAATCAAACGAGGCCCTTCGCCGCCTTCTCCGTTACTGTAATTTGAATTTCTGCTCACATCCGTAGGCTTTGCTTTGACGCGAGCGGCGATCCTTAACGGTTCTTACAACCGCAGATGCAAATGTGACCGATTCCGTCGATATTTCACCGGTTATCGCAGTCCGAGTCCGCTGTCAGGCTACGCTTTGTATCCCTCTTGAATTCGGGTGGTAGATCATGTGCATTTGGATACGTGAAGATAAATCCGATACCACAACGACAACGATGGATCCCCTACGGACGGAGCGCGTTGAATCCCCAATTGTGGCGAATGAATCCTTTTCGAGGGTGTATTTTTAGCGATTATTTCCTTTTCTCAGTGAATTGTACATTGAGATAGAGAGAGCGTTGAAGAGATGGGTGGGGCAAACAGCTCTCATTGAACCCTGAGTACGGGCTAATCACATGACAGCCAGAAAACGTCAGCAAGCGGCGATTCTGCGGAGAAAAGGCGCCCTCTTTGAAGACATGAATCATACGTGATAAAGTTCGCGATTCACCCGATCCATCTTTGACTACTATTTACAGTTATCGCTGATTATATGTAGGCAGTGCGATATACTCTTATGTTTAACGGATATGTTTCTGAACCACAGCTTCAACTTTAAATTATGTATATGCACATCTTGCATAGGGATTGGGAACCGAGAACTGTTTCCGTTAAAAAAAATGCCGGGGGCGAATAATAATTGTTAATGAATAATGGTTCTTGAACGTGCATTGTGCCTCCGAGGCGGATGAAACAGTTTTTAAATACTCTGACCAGTGTAGGTTCGATTCCCGAAATTATTACTCTTAAGAGTCGGTTCTTTGTATTGAATCACTAACACACAGCGCGACTAGTGCGTTATGATTCCCAAACGAATGACTCGGTTCTTTTTAGTGAATCAAACATTTATAAAATCGCACGCCGCACTTACTGAACGTGTACGAAAACGTAAACATAATATGTTTGTTGTAATATAAATAAATAACATATTTTCAAAATTATTTTCATTTTCTGGCACTGCTATGCAATACGAGCTCTTCTTTCGACGTAAAAAATGACAAATATAATAAGTCAGCATTTAGAAATTACAAAAAGAATGTTTGAATTTAAGTGTTCGTCGTTTGTTAAAATTTGTCCATTCATAATGCTGAGGACTATTTCAGTGAGTGTTAATTAAAACTCCCCCTTATCAACTTTAAGAATTAACTGATGCATTTGTGTGAGAAGGCACTTAATTATTAATCACTGCAGTGTAAATTAATGTAATTGCTCATAGGAGCAAAAAAGAGAGAATACGTTAGTTAGGTTAATTTTGTTAATATTGTGCAAACAATTTGAAGGTGTATTTTACAGCCACTGATTTAAGCATGATTGCAACAATATGCAACCAGAAGTAAAACCTGCATGTTGCAAAGCCATGTCACAACCAAAGGTGTCCAAACTCCTGTTCATTAACATGGATTAAAGTGCTTGTGTTATAATTAAAAGCTTCATACATCAGTATTTACTATTTAGATTTTCCATTTAACTGAAAACGTTAAATACCCTTTGTGAAGATTTACTTGTGCAATATATGAAATTCTGAATCAACAAACCAAAATAAATCAGAAATAGCTACTATAAAACAATCTATGACACCAGCATTTATCAGCTATTCTGACAATTAATGACAACGTTCATTAGACTAAACAGGATAGCAAGGACTTCTTAGGGGTTTAAAACAATGGCTACAATCTAAATTAAAACTGAATAAAATAGGCTCAGGTTTTTCTCCAAAATGATTTTAATAAAAACTAAGCATATGCAGTGTATTACTTTTTCGGTGTAAATATTACACATTACATTCATCAGACATGCTAGAAAGAAAATATACACTTGCATATATCTGGCAATAAACCGTATTTATACTTTATAAATTGTTTTGTGTACACCCCATGCATTAGGTGTGAATTATAGTCTAGAGATACAGAGCTGTTTTTTATTATTATTTGCCTTCAGCTAATAAAAGAAAATACAAGGCACTGACATTTCATTCAAGCTATAGTAACAGTCTAAAGCCAAACATGTATCTGGTGCCTTGATGTGTCAACTGAAGTCATAGATTTTTCAAATATATTTATATTGCTCAAAACAAGGCTTTAAATAGTGACATGATAACCAGAGAGTAAACCAAATAATCAATGTGATGTCAACACATGAGATAAACTACTTTTTGGCAGTGACCGAATTGGAAAATTACGTTTCATTGAGCTATTTTTCGACACACTGTGGTCTATTTTTGATCCCTTAATCTTGTGGTGTTCGGGAGCAGAGACTAAACAGACTCATTTGGAAACAAAGTCTGGTTTTACAGTGAGGTTGTATTAAAAGTTAAAAATCAACACAAAGTTAACTACACAAGCCACCATCTCCAGTTTAAGTTCTTCAGTGGACACCCAATTAAATTCCATTCTGAGACTAAACCAAAGTTATCACCTTTAAATAAGGATGGATGATATATAACTCTTGGGTTTGGGTGATCTATCTCCAGAAGGTGGCAGCATTTCTCTAATATTTGATCTCCAGCAGACTTGTTTTTTGTGGAACTGTAAAAAACTATCCTAATTGATAAAAGACTGAAAAAATGTGACAGTAAAAACCTGTTAAAGGGTTAGTTCACCCAAAAATGAAAATTAAGTCATTAATTACTCACCCCCATGCTGTACCAACCCCGTAAGACCTTCGTTCATCTTCGGAACACAAATGAAGATATTTTTGATTAAATGTGAGAGGTTGATCACTCCTCCATAGGCTGCCTAAGGGAATGAATCCTGACGTCCCAGAAAGTCAATGAAGAAAATGTTTAAATATTCCATGTCACAACAGTGGCTCAACTATAAGTTTATCAAGCGACGAGAATACTTTTTGTGCGAAAAAACAAACAAAAATAACGACTTTATTCGACTATTCCTTTTCTTCCTTGTAGGCCTGAAACGAGACTTCAAGAGATTTCCACGACGCACGCGCGAGAACTTAACTGAAGTAGTTGAAGGAGATCGCAATTCTCGCGCATGCGTCGTGGAAATCTCTTGAAGCCTCGTTTCAGGCCTACAAGGAAGAAAAGGAATAGTCGAATAAAGTCGTTATTTTTGTTTGTTTTTTCGCACAAAAAGTATTCTCGTCGCTTGATAAACTTATAGTTGACCCACTGTTGTGACATGGAATATTTAAACATTTTCTTCATTGACTTTCTGGGCCGTCAGGATTCATTCCCTTAGGGAGCCTATGGAGGAGTGATCCAGCTGTCACATTTAATCATAAATATCTTCATTTGTGTTCCGAAGACGAACGAAGGTCTTACGGGATTGGTACAGCATGGGGGTGAGTAATTAATGACTTAATTTTCATTTTTGGGTGAACTAACCCTTTAATAGGTTAACAGTAAGTTTCCTTACTATATACAGTGAAAAAATATAATAGATCAAACCTTACATTTGATGTAATTTTACAGTAAAATACGCTTCAATTTAGATTTTGAAAGTGTATAATTTACAGTGAAAACCCGTAAATTGGCATTCCCATAATTCCCTTTCTTCTTAGTTTTTTTCTAATCAGTTATGTACATTAGGGGTTTATGGTACGTCTAATGTTGTTAAATTAAATGTTTATTGCATTTTTTATGTCATGTCTGTTAGCATGATGGTGTTGAGTATTTGTGTGAATTACACTGTGTATTTACTACCTTGTGGAAAAGCTGCTTGTGATGATCTTTGATTCATCATGTGACTTTCACATCACCCCCTGTTTATGGTTGTTGTCAGTGTGTTATAAAGGTACAAAACAGATATTAGTATAGGTTGTTATATTATTAGCATTATATCAGTTAATGAAATAAATGTTTTACTGTAAATTTAAGTGAAATCTGTAAAACCAAATATTTTACTATCGTATTTTGTAAATTTCTGGCAACATGCAGCTGCCAGTTTTTTACCATAAATATCATGGATTTGTATTTTTTTACAGTTAACATTTCAAAATTGAAGCGTTTATTCACGCTGTGGTAAACGGAAGCTCAACCAATGAGGTTCATTCTCGTGTTACGCACGACGTTTGAGCTTTCGCGAGAACCAATGAGGTTCCTTCTTGTTCATTCTCATATTTTTACTTCACGGCCACTCCACTCGTTGAAGTCGAGCGACCGTGGTGTAGTTCGTTTATAGCCTACCGTTAGCTTTTTACTTCTGGCGACTGCATTTAGGCTTTCAAAGTCATTGAAGTTGTTCATCTGTGAAAGTGATTTTGATGGACAAAACATGTAAACTTTTGTTGATCACAGAGCTTGTTTTTTGCGATAATACAAAAGCCTATGGAAAAATCCTATTGGGTTTTTTTTTGTTGAGGGAACCAGTGTGATGCTAACTGCCGATTGGCCTATAAGTGACGTCATACCTGCACCACTCTATATCAGACAATATTTCTGTGGCCACATTTGCTCTGATAAACTTCTATCTACTTTCAAACTGAGGTTAAAATCACATCCGTTAAACGCTGTGGGTGATCTTCCTTGAAGGGGATTCGAATGCAACTGTGTCTGTTTTATGTCTTGTTTTCTATTTATTTTCTTTAAATATTTTTTCTTTTTCTTTTCCTCTTCTTTATGTATTGATGTCGTTTGTGATTGTAAAGCCCTTTAAGCAACCTGTGTTGTATTAAACTGTGCTATAAAAGAATGAGAAAGAAAGAAAGAAAGAAAAATACTGAGCTGTGGTGCAACAACAACAATTTTAATTCTGGCTCCAACAGCTTTGTCAATAGTAGGGATGCACCGATATGAAAATTTTGGCCGATACCGATAATTCTTTATATTTGAAAGCTGATAACAGTTATATTGGCCGATAAATCTAAATCCAAAGTTTTAAATAATTTTGAGAGCCTGATTACAAAAACAAAAATCTCACCATTAAAAACCATGTCCCAAACACATAATGTTCTCATCTCATGATCATTTAATGTAGCCGATATTACAGACTTACGCTGCACATGTTGCTCTGAACTGTATTTTCCTTTTTGAAGTGATTTCAATAATATTTCAAGCAATTCAAAACCATCATGTTGAACAGTGCACATCTGAAGCGTCTCAGCTGAAGATAATAATCCAAAAATGTTCTTATCAGGCCGATAACGATAACATTAAAAATGAACATATCAGCCGATATCGATATGGTGGCTGATATATCGTGCATCCCTACATTCTGCTTTCATTTCAGAGTTCATTTCATTTCAGAATTTTTTTGTGTAAAATAAATGTTTTTCTTTGTCTCATTTGTCTCAAAATTACTTATTTATTATTAATTAATTAATTGTATTATTTATTATTCTTGTTTTATTTGCCAAAATTCATTTGTATTATGCATTATTCTGCCTTTATTTGGTATATATTGTGTAATGTTTTGTTTTATGTGTTGAGTTTGATCACAAAATGAAATGAACAGAACTTGTGCTTGAGATGTGTAAGACATGAGTTTTATAGCTCGTTGAAAAAGTAGAACGAAAAATGTTTTGCTTACTCAATATTTGTAAAAACTACTCTTTTTAAAGAAAAAATAAGTAGTGTTTGCAGGGCATTCTGGGTCTCCCAGAAGTCTCTGTGATGTTCTTGTCCCTCCTTTAATTCTCTATGGGTTTTTTTAGCCCGTTTTTTTCATTGGACAGTGAGCACTATAGCACTGTTACACATGAGGTTTAATACAGTCAAACCTGTAACTCAGTGTTATGTCACATTATATAAGACAGTCCCTTTCAAAGAAAGAGGTAATTCTTGGAATTAGTCGCCTTCTCCTTGTCTATTGTTATATTAAGAACTGCATGCCCTCCTCAAGATTTTAAGATCCACTGAGACTGGAGCAGCGATAAAGTTTTGGCATGCATTATGGACGATTTGGCTTAATTGTTTGTAGCCAGAGGTTAACAGCCACAGACTCTATTAAAAACTGTATGCGGTATGTGTTAAATGTTTTTTCTATTTCATCCTTCATGAGAGGATGTGATTCTGTTTAAGTGAGAAATAACACCATGCAATCGCTTAAACTAAGATATTACTCTTGGGCTTGCGGCTGTGAGCAGTGAGTTCCAGCTTCAACAAGAGGCAGCAGTCAAAAGCGGCCACATCAAAAGAGTTAAGCTACAAAAAAATTCATTGAGGTTGATTCTGCATTAAAATGACAAATTATTAATAAAGCCCAAAAGCAGAAAGAAGGCATTCTATTGACACTTATAACCGCACTTCCTTTTTAGACGAGCCCACATATCACACAAACACTACCAGTCAAGCCCAATAAAACACAAACACACAGATCGTTTTCCAACATTCTAAGGTTGCAACAATCAGCTTTGTGTGTGTGTGTCATCTGTTTTTGAACCGAGCTCCCGCATGACTGGAGTATTTTGGTCACAGTGCTTAACAGTTTCTTCGTTTGTGTCGTCGGGCTGCCCTCCTTTGCTTGTGTAACTTGTTAATAAAAAGAAGAACAGCTCTCATAAAGGTAGCGGCATATGAGGCCTTGTGTAATACTACTTTATCATACCGTTGATGGCTGCTCTAACGCTGTTTACACCTCCAGTAAGTAAAGCCAAGGGAGGAAATCCAAGAATTCAACGAGTTTGAGAAAAAATAAGGCATTGATGCTAGGAATTTCTTGGGATTCATAACACACCTTTAAATATAGAATCAACATCTATTCCAGTCGGATGGGCATAAATACATCGCATCTTTTGGTTTACAGAAGATATTCACTTGTTTTTTTATCCAAAGAGGAAGTTAAGCCATGCGACTACTGCAGAATGTATATGCCACAAGCACTGCAGTTTCAGAAAATAAAATGGTCTTCGGAAAACATTTTCACTTCACCTTTGTACAATTTTAGACTTGAATCAGCAGATTGTCTAGATGTACCAGTATGTTCTGCAAAAAGATTATTGCATTTTTTAGTCATACTCTAATTGACTCTTGTTACTAATTATTTTACTCTTTGCACACACACACACACACACACACACACACAACACGTAGAGCCAGTTTAGCTGCCACAGATTAGATCTTGACCAGATGTTTTCACTGTTATGACAGTTCATGACAATCACAGAACCAGGTTTAATTCGAGTTAAAGTGCTCAGTCCGTATGAAACTCAAAATTACTTTAAATGCTCGTTTTGCACTATATATTTAGAGAACATATTCAGAATAGTGGTCAATTAATATGCATTATTCAGTGAAAATCCAAAAACTAGGGTGACCAGTATCCACCAGAATGCCACAAAACAACAGACACTTTGCATGGACAGAGAAACAAATAGGACCTGAAACTTTAAAAACAAGTGGCCAGAGGGTAACACAAATTTTTGAACACTTAAAAAAAAACACTTAAAAGAGAGATACCACAAACAACTCCTCTTCTAATGCATAAAAGGTTTTGGCAACATTAACTGAAAAGGAATGCATTGATGCAACTTGTGAATTCCACTAAAATAGTGTATTATCTGGATACTTTTAGAATTATTTCGCATTCTATGACTGTGACAAACTAATTCTAATCATCATTCTAATATTGTATACTAATTAGGATGAATATGAAGATTAGGATGTGTACAATATTTTAATTTTGCTTTAAAAAAAATTCTGGTTATTTGCTTATGTCTTCATAAAACAGAAGACAGAAGGAGCGGGACAAGGAGTAACTTCATAAAACACTTGACGTGGATTAAACTCCACCCATAAGAATTACAGAACTAATTCCTCCACCTATCAAAATCAAAACTACGATTTAGACAACCTTATAAACTGAAGAATCAATGTAAGTTATGGAATAAAAATAAAAGCTTCACGTTTCTGCTTTTAAACCCTCTGCCTTGCCTAGATTGCATCTGCATATCCATATGTGTATTACTGTAAATGCATTTTCTGTTTTTTTTACACAAATCAACAGTAGGCCATGCTCTCCATTGTAAACTATTTAACTCAAAATAGTCTTTTCAGCCATGATGCCCTGCAAAAATATGTACTTTGTATTAGGTCTAATGATGAAGAGAGGAAAAAGAGGATATGTGACTGAGTAAAGTGAATTTAATATTTGTTTTATCATTTTAAAATGTATAAATTAAATATCAATACACTGTAAAAAAAAAAGAAGAAAAAAAAAAGTTGCTGCCTGAAATTTTGAAGTACAATCAACTTGAATGTTGAAAACTTAAATGACATTAAACTGACTTCAAAAATAGTGGAATCTAGTATATTGCTTATAAAAAAAGTTTATTTTTTTTAAGTCATGATGTCCTGCAAAAATATGTACTTTGTATTAGGTCTAGAAAATTAGGGGAGAAAAAATAGGAAATGTGACTGAGTAAAGTCAATTAATTTTTTTTTAAATCATTTAAAAATGCATATAATGCCATACAATATCAATTAACAGATTACATACACTCACTGGAAAAAAAGAAAAGAAAAAAGTTGTTGCCTTCAATTTTTTGGTCCCACTTTATATTAAGTGGCTTTAAGTACTATGTACTTACAATGAAATGAATAATTTGATACAATTGACTTATTGTGTACATATGTTTTTACATTGTACATATGTTTTGAAAATACTTGCATGTAATTACAGCTGTAATTAATTTATGACCCTTCCCTTACACCTTAACCCACCCTTAAACCCACCCATACCACCACACACCTGTCCCTAACCTTACACGTATCACACCTCAATAGCAGCAAAAGTGTTTTAATACAACCTGAACACAATAAGTACATTGTACTTATTTTTCGATGTATTTAAAGCCACTTAATATAAAGTGGGACCAATTTTTAAGTACAATCAACTTAATTTCAACTTAAATTACATTAAACTGGCTTTAAAAAAATTGTTGAACCTAGTATGTTGCTTATAAAAAAAGTTGAAAATTGCTTAACTTATTTTGATGAGTTAAAGTAATGCAAAAACATGTTATCATAACTTATTGATCATATGATTTTTACAGTATACGCAGTAGGTCTATGTCAAAATTATTGAATGTTATTAGGCTAGTATTTGTTACACACAGTGGAGAAGGTCAACTCCCTACCGTGATACAACCCAAAATCCCAACTTTGATGCATTTAAAACTAGTTTTTATCTTGTGCTCATTTTGTTTTAGACACACAAAAATCACGCCACTAATATCGCCAATGCTAATAAAACTACTGCTACAGTATTAAGGTTGAAATGACGGTTACCACGGTAACGTGTTTTAAGGGGCCAGCCACAAACTTTGCGTTAGCTGCATCACCATCATCAGCTTGTGGCTGCTCTTATTTACCTCGACTCCCCGCAGATAAAGTAGTCGCACCATCTCAGAAACTCGTCTCTTACCTAATAACAGCAGCCTGTGCGTTTGCTTGTACTCTCTCTTCTCCGCTTTCAGGCTCTTGTCAATGTTTCGACTCCGTTTATTCTCCGCTTTGACCCGCGCCCTCTCCTCCTCTCGTCGCCGTTCCCGGAGCTGCGGGTCACAACTGCCCGAGTGGCCGGACTCGGCATCTATCCCGGGGTTCGCACCGGTCCGTCCGCTGGTGTATGTGATGGTCGAATGTGATAACCTAGATCTGAAGCTGTGACACATCCCCATGGCCAATGCTGGGATCGAACCGTGAGGTGATTAACATCCGAATGGAATAGTCTTGTAGGATAAGAACACCATGATGATGATGATGATGATGATGATGATGGATATCCAGGTCAGGTGGAGAGAAGGCTCGCTATTCCCTTACAGCCTTATCGCTCAGGCTTTCCAAAGGTGTCATTTAGCCTCATCAGATTTTCCCTCAGGTTCTGATATTTACGAGTGGATTGGAGTGAACTTTGACCTGACACGCATAGCGTACTTTTCACTGTTTGTTATTCTTGCTCTACTGTTTCTGGACCCCGCTCCAAGTCCCTCCTTGTCCGCCGGAGCTCTCGCTTGCTGATCTGAGATCAGTTCTCTCTGCCGTAACTTTTGCACAGCGTTACATTTTCACGAGCAGCAGGGGGAGTCACTCACTTCGTGACGTTGTTTAAATATTTGTGGCTTCACAGATTATTTTAAGGGAGATGGAAAAACTTTTTTTAAAATTAATTACATGATATTATAATTGTGATTAAATTCCGTAAACATAGAAATAAATATTTATATAAATTTCTAATAGAACTTACACTTATTGAGTGAAAGGTTGCCTAGAATTTATTTCAATTATTCCCCCCTGCCTGGCGGTAATATTATCTTGGTTGTTATTCATGTTGTTCATTGTCAATAAAAAAAGGTCACTCAGTGACGTCACTTGGAAAAATGCAATCACAATTTTACAGTTTTGTAAACAATTTATTCCCTTTATCTATTTATAATTGTATTATATGATTGTTATTATTAATATATATATATAATTTGTTATAATCTATTTTATTGTATTCTATTTTATATTGTTTTATAATGTAAATTGTTATTACAAACGATAGATAGATAGATAGATAGATAGATAGATAGATAGATAGATAGATAGATAGATAGACATGACTCAGTAAACATCCTGTATGTAGAGGGTGCAAAAATTAAGTTGTAATAATAAAATACTGTAGGTGGCGCTATTGTACACCATCATGCAAGTTCATGACAAACTTGACAGAAAGCATCATAAAAAGAAGCATCATACTCGTTCAGACTGAGTACATGTGTGTGTGTGTGTGTGTGTGTGTGTGTGTGTGTGTGAAAGAGAGAGAGAGAGAAAGAGAGAGAGAGAGAGAGAGAGAGAGAGAGAGAGAGAGAGAGAGAGAGAGAGAGAGACAGAGCATAATGATTTATTTTCTATACGTTGTGTCTTGTTATTAATCCAAAGCTTTAGACAGATGTCACATGTGGAATGAAATAGTCTGAATAAGAGACTGAATAAATAAAAGTGAAGCTGACTCTCTTGTCCTTTATCGTTTGCTTTCTCTCATTCCCCCTCTTGTTGCTCTTTCTGTTTGATTTCCCTTACTAATAAAATGACTTGAAATGATGAAAGGACTCATTGTAACTGCAGATCAGACACAGTTTGTACAAACACCACAGCACTTTGCTTAATAAATGACCGCTCTCCTGTTTCTTGGAAGGTTGAATAACTCGCACAATAGCTTGCCTTCTGTTCTTAATCTGTCCTACAACATGCCTCGTGAATTGACATTATCTACAACAGTGCCTTCGCTTCACACTTTCCTTTGAGTCTTTTGAACAACTAAGTACTTGTGGTTTATCTTAACTTATATTATTTATGGTTGTTTGGACTTTGACAGTCAAGAATCTTCTTAATGAATGATGTAAAGATGAATTACTGAGTTCATGTTTAAATGTAGGGGCAAAAAATAAAATAAAAAGTTCTTGTGAAAACTACTTTGTGCACAACAGGGGCATCTGTTGGTAAAATATAAATCTGCATGTATGCTGGCCTCCAAATTACAATTCCAGACCAATAAGATATAAAAAATATATACTGTGCAGAAATGCCAACTTCAACATATATACACTGTAACTCATGTGGCCGGAAACACTGAGACAATGAGCATGTGGTCTGTCTGTCTCTCTGACGGTCTGTCACTGCATTGCGACTGATAGGGCTTGTAAGAGTCTTATCATTAAACACCAGAGACAGTGACTGATCGAAGCTCATGATGATAGGACTTTGCACCCTGCATTTTACATATTAAAATGTTTAAACTATCCTTAAATACTTAATAAATACATAAGTACTTGATCATTCATAGTGTGTTAAACTTTGACCCTAACACATAGTTGTTGTTCTTCAATGAAAACCAACAGTCTCTTCTGCTGATTTGCTAATTCAGTGTCACAATGACAAGTACGTTATGTGGCATCGTGTGGCATATGGGTGACTCCCTCTTAATGATGTCATCACTGGTATTACACACACAGTGGGCACCTCAGACTCACGGTCAGGCTATTCCTGCTCTTTCAGCTTGCCTTATTCATCATTATGCGTGAGATTGTTCATCTACAGATCGGACAGTGTGGGAATCAGATCGGCTCTAAGGTGCGATGGCTCAAAATATGTATTTTTGTGTATACTTTTATGATTAGTAGCTGCTGTACCATCTTCAACTTAAACTTGATTCTGACTCTTATGCATGATTAACAGACAATTGGGCATGCATTTCTTTATTATAAGTATTCATTTGTAGTTTATTTATTAGTTTGTTTTTCTCATACAATTCTTTTATTATTATTGTAATTTTTTGGAGTTTACTGTCATTTTGAACAGTATTCTGCTAATGGCTAAATATTGCAGCAATGGCTTCAGTTATAAGCTATAGCAAAAACGTTTTTGTACTTCTAAAATTTATTTTTAAACTGAATAAATATTTGAAGTTATACTACGTGCGGTGAGGTCATAGGGTGTTCACCCTAGTGTGGTCTTCTACTGTAAGATAAGAGACAGAGCCTCCTCTGACGGGCTAGGCCTTCTTTATCATAGAACTGGCCTGTGAATTTCAGAGCGATAGATGCAGTAGAATTGTAGTTTTACAGTTTTTTACAGTCGCTAGGACATATTTCTCAATACTTAGGTCACTTTTTCAAAACTCTTCACACAGTGAGCACAACAGAAGTATATGTGGGCTAAACTGTGGATCATTTATCATTGCTTTGGCACAAAATGCATTCAATGACTACATCTTTCAAATTACATTAATTCTTTTCTCACTTCGACACAACAACCGCCAAAACTCTGTGTACTTACAGGCCAATTTGCACATGCTTACATACTGTTTTCAAAACTAAACTGTTAAACTTACGTTCAAAACAATAAAATAATACAAAACTGAATAAGACAGCAATTTGCTACAGTTCAACAGTAATATTTTAATGAAATATATTTTAAATCTTACAATTAAATGCTATAAAAACAATTGGACAATTAGACCAACCACAGCTGATTCCTATTGTATCTGTATCGGTGAATGGTGTGTATACAAATTCTTGTATTTTGAAATTAGTCTGTGCAACAACAACAAAACTACATCAAAAATATATTGAAGCATACTGCATCATGTCTTATTCATTCCAGTAACATATATTGCAGTGAATTCTAAACAGTAGAGAGGTGTGCTTGTTTTACAGAAGAAAATATTGTATAATGCTACCTGTTGTTAGTGTTTTTTAGGTCATTGTTTAGTGGGTGACAAAGTGTGTTTGTTGGCTGTCAACCTTTGCTAGTGTGATGGAAGAATATGTTGATTTGAGACATGTATAAAGTGATTTGGTAGTTTTAGTGCATTTTGAAAGTGAAATTAACTGCTGTGGCGAGCTGAAAGTTGGTTTGGAGAACTGTGTGAAGAGTTTTGAAAAAGTGACCTAAGTATTGAGAAATGTGTCCTAGCGACTGTAAAAAACTGTAAGAAAATGGCATCCGGAAGAACAAGTGCAAGTCATTTAAACTCAACACAAGTCAGTTGTTGAATGTCTTGACTGTTTTTTTTTTGTTTTTTTTTTAATCTAAGGTTTCCTTCAGTACTGAAGATATCAGTTTGATCAGGTCAAAATGTAAATAAATGGGAGAAATTTGACTAAGTTGCGGGTGGCAGTGGTTCAGTGGTTCATGTAGGTTGTCTACAAACCGGAAGGTTGGTGGATCAATCCCCGGTTCCACCTGTCGAGGTGTCCATGAGCAAGAGACCTAACCCCAGCTGCTCCTAACGAGCTGGATGGCGCCTTGCATGGCTGACACTGAATGGGTGAATGTGAGGCAATGTGTAAAGCGCTTTGGTGGCCATTGGGTCGGTGAAAGCGCTATATAAATGCAATCCATTTTCCAAGTTTCAAGCTAAAAAATGTGTTAATGTGTTCGCAGTTCTGGGAGGTGATCAGTGAAGAACATGGGATTAACAGAGCAGGAACATATGAGGGCGACATGGACCTTCAGCTGCAGAGGATCAATGTGTACTTCAATGAAGCACATGGTATGCACATTACCATATTATCTTAAAATATGTCTGTGCCATTGTTTTGTCTGAAGATGCACACCAGTAACGTTTTTTTTCCCCATAAGGCACATTTGTAAAAGCTACTTAAATGCCCTAATTCGGGGGTAGGCAAGTTCGGTCCTAGAGAGCCGCTGTCCTGCAAAATTTAGTACCAACCCTAATCAAACACACCTGAACAAGCTAATCAATGTCTTCAGGATTACTAAGGCTATGGGCAGGAGATTTTTTTTTTTCAGTGTTGGAGCCAAACTCTGCAGGACAGCGGCTCTCTAGGACCGAACTTGCCTACCCCTGCCCTAATTTAACTAAAGTCTAATCCTGGCTTAATCTAAGCCCTCTCTGTGAAACCAGGCCTACATGTTTTCTGTTTGTGTTCAATGGATACAAAAAGTTTTTTGTAATCAAATGCAATGACATACATTTTTAGCGCATACCGGTAAATAAATGTCTATATTATATAACATATTATATGCGTGTAACATTAAGACTAGTATTGGGTTGTATTTGGGGATTTTCTTTTGTATTGCATTGCTTTTCTTTTCTTTTTTTGCAATCACTGGCAATGCATCTCGTGTTAATTTAATGCATTTTTGTTATTACTGTAAATGGTGTGTTTTATATTGTAAGAACCATTCTCAGCTGTCTTTATCTGGTAAGTGGGGCAGTCGAGGTGCACAGTAACTTCCTATAACAAAATTCTAAGTGACTGAGATGTGTCATTGCCTGTCAGGTGGCAAATATGTTCCAAGAGCATTGTTAGTGGACCTGGAGCCAGGCACTATGGACAGCGTGAGGAGCAGCCACATAGGACAGCTCTTCAGACCGGATAATTTTATACATGGTGAGTCAATAATCATCTACAATATGACCACAATTTAAGTAACCACCACTTAACTCAAACTCTAAAATTGATTGATAGAAGACAATTTTTAAACCTGGCACCATAATGTCATTCCTGATGCTGTTTTCTCTCTGTAAATATAAAGGAAATTCTGGAGCTGGCAATAACTGGGCCAAAGGTCACTATACTGAGGGCGCAGAACTTGTGGAGCAGGTTGTGGATCGTGTCCGTAATGAAGCGGAGAGCTGCGACTGCTTGCAGGGGTTCCAGTTCGTCCACTCTCTAGGTGGTGGCACTGGTTCAGGAATGGGTACCTTGATTATCAATAAGATCCGAGAGGAGTACCCTGACCGCATCATGAATAGTTTCAGCATAATGCCCTCGCCGAAGGTCTCCGATACTGTAGTGGAGCCGTATAACGCGACCCTATCAGTTCACCAGCTGATTGAGAATACAGATGAGACGTTTTGTATTGATAACGAAGCGCTGTATGATATCTGTTTCCGCACTCTCAAGCTCACAACGCCAACTTATGGAGATCTCAACCACCTCGTATCCCTCACCATGAGCGGGGTCACCACCTCCCTCCGCTTCCCAGGTCAACTGAACGCTGACCTTCGGAAGTTGGCCGTCAATATGGTGCCCTTCCCACGTCTCCATTTCTTCATGCCTGGTTTCGCTCCTCTCACAGCACGTGGTAGCCAACAATACAGTGCCCTAACGGTGCCCGAGCTCACCCAGCAGATGTTCGACGCCCGTAACATGATGACCGCGTGCGACCCGCGTCGAGGACGCTATCTGACAGTGGCGGGCATTTTCCGTGGTCGCATGTCCACTAAGGAGGTTGATGAGCAGATGCTCGCCATTCAGCAGAAGAACAGCAATTACTTCGTGGATTGGATCCCTCACAACGTCAAAGTCGTTGTTTGTGATATCCCGCCACGAGGCCTCAAAATGGCCTCCACATTCATCGGAAACAACACCGCCATCCAGGAGATATTCAAGCGCATAGGGGAGCAGTTTTCGGTCATGTTCCGACGCAAGGCCTTCCTGCATTGGTACACGGGGGAGGGCATGGATGAGCTGGAGTTCACGGAGGCAGAGAGCAACATGAATGATCTGGTTTCAGAATACCAGCAATATCAGGATGCCACAGCCGATATGGATTACGACGCTGAAGATGAAGTGACAGAAGAGGAGGGTCTGCCATCAATAGTACACAGCACTCGAGCAGAGGTTAAGACTGAGTCGGTCACTGAAACTTCTGACAGCGAATGACGCGAGGGCTTTAGTGAATATGGCACGAGTGGATGTGATGGCACGTCAAGAGTGAGATCATTCAGTGGCCACAAAAAGTATTTAGACACTTAAGATACCCTTAAAATGGATGTTATGAATTGCATTGCATTAGATAAAGGGGCATCTGAACTTCAAATATGATAATTGCAGTGTCCAAAGTGTCATTTTGAACATCTCTTCAACATTTACAACCTATTGAAATGTATTTTTGTTTTTATATTTTATGTAATTCAATGACACTGTTCCTCAAGTGTTCAAATACTTTTTGGAGCCACTTTA
Organism: Tiaroga cobitis; assembly: GCA_030578255.1. Taxonomy (NCBI): domain Eukaryota; kingdom Metazoa; phylum Chordata; class Actinopteri; order Cypriniformes; family Leuciscidae; genus Tiaroga; species Tiaroga cobitis. Next base: position 6,179,484 of record CM060596.1, on the reverse strand, counting down.
CATAGCAAACTGTGAAATATTTCTGATCTGAAAATTATGAATTACACACAAGACATAGAATAGATTAAAAATTCAAAAAGAATTTTCTAATATTTTAAATATCTTTTCGAACAGATGTACACTACTGTTCAAAGGTTTGGGGTCGGTCAGATTTTTGTAATTTGTTAAAAGTCTCTTATGCTCTTCAAGGCCTCCTTTATTTGATCAAAAATACAGTAAACAGTAATAATGTGTGAACTTATTATCAATGTTGAAATGAGTTGTACTGCTTAATATTTTTGTGGAAACCTTGATACTTTCAAAAGAACAGCATTTCTTTGAAATTAAAATCTTTTGTAACATTATAAATGTCACCTTTGATCAATTCAATGCATCCACACTGAAGAAAGTATTAATTAACTGAACTGAACCCAAACTAACAGTAGATTATGAGTTCTATGTATGTATAGTATATTGTAAAGCTATATACACACAAAATGTTGATTGTATTGTCACTGGAGAACACAATACAATTTCTGAATGTTCTGTAATAATGAAAATCTACAGACATTTAAGTGAAAGAAACAAAGTCAAAACTGGTTTTCATTTGTGTGGTGTAATACTATATAGAGGCTTAAATTCTAATGTTTTTTTTTATATTCAACAGGCTACATTTCTGTTTTTGTTAGTTTGCTCATCCTTTAATAAAAGCATGTTATTAATATAAAACAATTCAAAAATAAAATTTATATATTTGATGTATCTGCATTGTTCTTTATTTATAATGCTAAGAACTTGGATTTTCCTTTTCATTGTCAATTATGTCATGCACACATCAGTTTTCATTTATGAAATAATTATTTTTTTACCAGTAAGCAACAAACTATTCAATTTAAGATGTTTTACATAATGCAAACACTGTAATTTTAATAAAATACTAAATATCTGGAAATCCTGCTACTTTTTATCACAAAGTAAAACCTGATGTATACTGTAATACCCTTGCCTAGTCTGTGAATAATACTTGCCTAGCCTGTGAAATATCAATTATATACAAAGAGCATTGATAAGCCAAATCTGTCCACATCTTATGCAGCAAACATTTTACTAAAGCTTTAAATAACTACCACAGCCAAGTGTGGACATTGTCAGTACTACTTACATATTAACAAGCAAAACTGACATGATAAATTAAATGTAATGCACACATTTTGCCCAATGCATGGTTGCACTTTAGACCAAGAACACACAGAGAGAGTGAAGACTGTTTTAATTTGAGACTCATAATTTATTATCAAAAGAATACAGCTATTTTCATTCAATCAACATAACTGCGGGTCTTGTTGTAAATCCGACAGAGAATGTATATGGAGAAGTAGGGATTGCAGGGTGTAATTGCAGTTCCTACAAAAAAAGAAGAAAAGAACATCAATCATAACACATATCTTACATACAACATGGGACTAAAAAGGTAGGTCTAAATGGTCAGTTAATGCGTCAATTTCTACAACAGCAGAACAGTTCAGATAAACACTTGCATGGTTTAAAGGCATAAAGAACTCACATTACGCAGTCTTGATTTTAGTGACCTTCACATTGGTTTCTGCGTTTTTAAGCGCCTCAAGTCTGATCTGTGGCTTCAGTGCTGCCCGCACGACCCTGGCGCAGATAGCCGAGTACCTGATGTAACTGGAATGACAAAAACAAATATTAAGTTACAGAACAACAAAAAAAAAAAAACCCTGCTCTTACGAATATGTGAATTTTGATTCAAATTCAAAATGACACTAACGTTACTACTAAAGTAAAATACATAGCTGTATAGAGCAAGGCCAAACCAAATTAACAGCAGCTTTATAACTTCACGGACCACAGAGGGTACAGCAATTAAAATAGAAATTACACAGCTTTTACGTTGTTTAATGTTAATGGTACCTCAGCCCTGCTTGTCTCCAGTAAGCGACCATTTTTCCGTGCAAATGTGTGTCTTTCGTCCGTCAAGCGCTGCTGTGGGATTTGATCAAGGACGAGGACAAGGCCTGTGCGTACACCGGAACTCACGTCATAGGGCAGCGTACAGTCGCATTGGCTGGCAAACCTGCCAATCATTTACTCTGTCTACGGAGTAGAGCACATTTTTTAATTATTATTTTAATTATAGTTAAATAAAAACTTTGCAACAAATGTAGATTTAAAAGAAAAATCTGCTACAGGTTTTGTGGCATTTAAAAGGGATTAATATATTAGTATTAGATATAAATATTAGCGTGAAAAAAGTCCCTTTAAACTCTCACTCTCTTTATCTCGTTATATATAATATTTAATATAAAATGCAAACGTATTTTGAGTATACATGTAATATTTAAACAGTCGTATTTATAGTCATATAATTCTACGTACAATAATATATAATCATTACATAACAATTTATTTAAATCAGAAGGCCATTTTATTTTTTAGGAACGACACGATTTGACGGGTGGTTTTGTTGCACTTTGTTTGCGTAAGATTTCATAAAATCCGATTGTTCATAAACACTTATGACCCATCAATATTCGATTTAATAATAATAATAATAATAATAATAATAATAATAATAATACATGCTTTAAAAAATTCATTTACATTAATTGAACCCTACATTATTGTTTAAAATCATGTATAAAATGTAGTTAATTTTGTTAAAAAAACATTTTATGTATATGGAACCTCCCTAGTATTATAAACGTATAATGTATTTTTTTCTTAAAACATACCACCACCCATTTGTCAACAACGTGACATTTGATTTTTTATTATTAATGCCATAAACCAGAACAATACAATGAGACATATTCATTGAAAGTAAAATAAATAAAGATAACTTAAGTAAAATATAATAAAAATAACACTGTGCAAGAGGACAAGGACAAAATTATAATAGACAAAAAAAAAAAGAAAAGGGTGCCACTTTATACAGTAACATACCTGCTTAAAATGTTATGAGCTCTAATTGCCTTTTTACTTGTGCAATTACACGAAACAGAACAATAAAGCTTGAAATAATTTTTAAAGTAAGAAAATTTGGTTTGGAATCAGACCATTTCATTTTATGAATGTGAAACTTTAGTGTGCCTTATCTTTCTCAATTCCATGATCATTGAAGTTTATTATGTCAAATTCACTCAGCTGCAAAACAATTTTCAATTTAATCAAAAGCTCCACATCAATCCATATTTCTAATGTAGTTGTTTGAGACTCTTATTTTGTAAAATAGTTAAGAACGTGACAGAACGGAAGACTCATGATACGCCATGACGTCGGTCATGTTCTTGTGACGTGATGATGTCATGCGGCCTGGGTTAGAGAAGAGGAAGCAGAAAAAACAACAACAAGCCTGTTGAGTCAGTGACAGATAGAAGACACACTGAGGTGACCAGTCCAGACTAGTAGTCACAAAATCAATCCTTGCTGTCGTCCCGAGGGCAAAATGTCTTTGTTTGGGAAGTTATTTGGTAGCAGTGGAAAAGGGGGTAAATCCTCAAGCCCTCAAGAGGCTATCCAGCGACTGCGAGAAACAGAAGAAATGTTGACCAAGAAACAGGAATTCCTGGAGAAAAAGATCGACCAGGAGCTTGTTACAGCCAAGAGGAACGGAACGAAGAACAAAAGAGGTGAGAGATGAACTGGCTCACCTCTCATAGATTAGCTGGTTAAATCAGGTTAGGTTGGAAGTGTGAAATGAGCTGTGTAAGTTAGTGTGTGTGGTTGTCACAGCCTCACGTGCTTGTTAGTTTAGCTTTATGGACTCTTTATTTTTTATGTTGTGTATTAGACAAATTAATGAACTAAAGCATGTATATTGTAATCGAATTAACGGACTAATGAACAGAACTAGTCATTCAGAGCTGTCGTAGATAACTGGGATATATGTGAAATGTTTTGTTTAGGTTTAGGATGATAATTTTCCTTTAATTTGATCAATTCTCTCCATCAGTTCACCTTTGACCTGCCCTGGTATCCATGGTCATGATAGTTGACTCAGGGACTTTCCTCCAGAAGAGCTTCAAACAAAAATAAAGGCAATAACATACAAAATTATTCATCAATGTTATCCTGTAAATGCAGCCGTAAGTAGATATATGCATACCGTATGTGACAAATTTACTTTCTGCAATACATCAGATATGTACCCAAACTTTTCTGAAAAACTAAATTACATAATTAATCTTTTAATTATTTTACATGCAGAAGTCAAGAATAGCCCAAAACCCCCTCATATATTACCTTCTGTGACATGAGAGCGCAAAATAAGGAAACCATACATATTCGAAAGATTTTCAAATTCATGTTGTGGCCCACGTTAACTTTGTTTGCTTGATTTAATGTGTTTATTCTGTATAATAATAGTTTTATTGTTCTTTCTCACATTCTCTGAACTGTTAAATATGCTCTGTCCTTTTATTTTCTGATTTGACTGTTACTAGTACTTAACTAAATACATTTTTAAAAAGTACTAGAAACTGACCGTCTGCTCAACATAAAATCAAAAAAATTGTGATTGATCAATATACCTTTGCCATGGTTTCCATTAGTGTCCCTTTCAGACTGCAAATGATGTAAACACAATTACAACAAGCACATTTATAAGGCTGTTTTTTTTCTGTCCCATCGATACTACTAGGGAAATCCAGAGATAGCTTCATAAATGATTTCAGGACAATGTCAGGGCCACATTACAGAGCCATCTCTGTTGTGAAGCCTGTAACTCAACCCCACATTTAAAGTCCCCAGAACAGAGGTAATCAATAATTGATCTGATTATCCTGCGAGGGCTTCTGGGACACGACAGGTGACGAAGCTGATGGTTTATGACTGCTAGGGGTGTGGGACTGATGTGTGGTCATAGTTCACAGTTCCAATGCCTTCATGGAAAAAGTGTTCGTGTCATTACCTTTACGTCAGGTCACAGGTGACGTCTTTGGAATGGCCTTTTTTGAACGTACTCATGATGTAAGAGTTTGTTGAGGGGTTTATTATATTGCAGTTTGCAAACCTGATACATTCAGGTCACATTCCACACATTGCACAAAAACAGCTGCTGTTTTTTCTTCTACATGTAAATTGACAACTCAAATCACTTTTTTGTCAATGTTTAGAATTCAAATCTGTTGAAAGTAAAACTGTAACATGTTTGTGTACTGACTTTTTATGGGTGATTTTCACAAAGAGCATAGTCTGAAAAATACTTTTTTTAGGAGCATTATGTTGTTTTGTGTGTGTGTGTGTGTGTGTGTGTGTGTTTTGACATCACATTCAAATCTATTATCCTAATGTGACCCTGATTTAACTATATAAATAAATATAGATAAATTAGAGGCAGCTTCTACCTTGACTTATAAACAGTGTGTAAGGGGTATACAGTTAAAGACCCAGAACCAGATATGAAGAATGAAGACCCGGAGTCAGAATTATAAAAAATTAAAGAAAAGTTTTACTGAAGATAGTTTGCATTTTCATCAGCAGAAGTCAGCTTCAAGACTCACACAGGAGTTCGTAGGCCGCCCCTCTTACAGTTACAAAGATCACAGCAGTTATACCATTTCCAAGGTCTAAGCTACGTCATTGCTTACAGGTTGAATGATTCTCATTGGCTAAAAAACATTAAGAGCCTAAACAATTTAACATGTGAGGAGATAGGGGTGCCTATCGCCATTAGTAGATAGTTGATAGATAGATAGTTGATAGTTGGTAGATAGCCAAGATAGTTGTCGTCCACTGAATAGATTTAGGTCTGTGGTGGCCTCGCAGGTTAGAGAAGGGCGCCGGGTTGTCTGGTCCGAACGTCCAGAACCTACATAGAATGTCATACGCACACACACAAATAACAGACACTAGCAAATAACAGCTCCCATCAAGGCTGAAGAGAGTCTGAGCTCCTTATTATCAGTTAAGTATACCAAAACATAATGCTAAAACATTCACTCGTTTGGGAGAAAAACAGATAACTGGCATTTACTCCCAAGGAAGGAAATATACTGGAAAGAATACATTTTAATACAACAATTAAAGTTCGATAGTAACGCTCAATATAGCTTGACCATCTGTCCAGCGAAGGATCATATGTGTCCACGCTGCCTTTAGGACCCTATATCAACCTTTCTACTGATCCCAGAGAAAGAGACAAACGGCCTTGTGGGTTACATAGCCTTCGTGTCCTGCGTGTACTACGTACAATCTCAAAGTAAGATTGGAATGCACCTAAAAGAAACTGGTTACTTCCATCACATGCATTTAAGAAAATATAATTTCACAAGCACAAAGAATATACAAATGAGTATGTGATAATGAATATATTGGATTATTGATTTTTATAAAGGAAGTATATAAGCATTCAAAAGGATTTATGATTATAGATGTATTTGAAGAGGCAATGGATTTTGACCAACCCTTCAAGTGTTATTTTAGTGTCATTGATATACTACTATAGATTTGTTAATATTTAGTTTTTTCTGTTTTCATTTAACTTTTAGTAAAAATAATTTGTCATTTGAATACGTTTTTTAAAAATATGTCTATAGTTTTTTTTATTAATTATTGGTTTTAGTTTAATTGTAGTTTTAGTTATTTTAGTACTTAAGCTAAAAAAAGAAATGGTATATATGGTAATATTTTTTTTATACATCTTTTATTTCAGTTAATGTTTATTTTGTTTCAAATAACGTTTTATGGTTTTATTTTTAGTTTAGTTAACGATAATAATCCTACTTCTTGTATAATAAAACTGAAACAATACATCTTTTTTTCAATTAATGGTAATGAGAATGGGCAGTTTTTGCATAATAATTTTAAAAAGAATGTCACAATACAAAAAAAAATCATAATGGTCCTAAAATAGGCTTTATGCTAAATAAAATTTCTTAATATAAATTCTTTCTTGTCTTCTTTTTTTCTTTCTTGTCCTGATTATGTTCTTGACAGGCTTTGCAGGATTCACCTTTACAAGAAAAGCACATCTGTACTTGTCATTAATGCATAATTAGGCTGCCAACCGGATTCTCACTAGAAAGCAACAGGCCCTTTTTGGTCTTTTTTTTTTTTTGCAGCTCACTTGCCTGATTAAGTTTGGTGAGTGCGCCTCATTTAACCGCACCTGTACTGAGTCCTTAACTCTGCACCACTGCTTCCCTGAGAAATCATTTTGAAAACCTCTGCTCATAATTTTGATTTAGTACTGGGAATCTTACACTGTGGACTTTCCATTTTACCTTCTGTGCAACCAATTTCTTTCTAAAGCATCTTGACAATATTGTGCCCAAATCCCTGGGTTCTGGGTAATAGCAGGACTGGCAGCCGATAATGCATGACGCTAAATCGTAATTGAAATAAAGAAGTATCTAATAAAATCAATAGACCTGTAATTACATACAGTAGTACTCTTTTAAATATACCCCATATTTAATGTTATGCAATAAAATTCCATGAGGTGCCCTAACTCTCTGTATTTTGTGCTTTAATCTTAACATTTCCTTTCTTCCTTTTTGAAACAGCTGCATTACAGGCACTGAAGCGTAAGAAGCGCTACGAGAAGCAGTTAGCCCAGATTGATGGCACCCTTTCTACCATTGAGTTCCAGCGGGAGGCGCTAGAGAACGCCCACACCAACACCGAGGTCATCAAGAATATGGGCTTTGCTGCCAAGGCCATGAAGGCTGCCCATGACAACATGTGAGGAGTTTCTTTTTCTTTTCTTTTTATCAGCGCTTCCCTTCCCTTTCCAGAGACCTCTCTATTAGGAAAATTCAGTCATTGATTACTCAGCCTCATGTCGTTCCAAGCCCGTAAGACTTTAGTTCATCTTTAGAACACAAATGAGGATCTTTTTGATGAAATCTGAGAGCTTTCTGTCCCTCCATTGACAGCAACGCAACTGACACTTTGACGCTTCAAAAAGAGATCGTAAAACTAATCCACATGAATTGATCGGTTTAGTCCAAATCTTCTGAAGAGACTTGATCGCTTTATATGAAGAACAGATTTAATTTAGGCTTTTATTCACATATAAACATTCATCAACTCACACATCAGTTGTGGTAAACGGAAGCTCAAGCATGTTCGCTTGACGTGCGAGAACCAATGAGGTTCATTCTCGTGTTATGCAGCACGTTTGAGCTTCAGCAAGAACCAATGAGGTTCATTTTCGTGTTGGCGGGACAGAATGGAGGGACAGAAAGCTCTCAGATTTCATAAAAAAGATTTTCATTTGTGTTCTGAAGATGAACGAAAGTCTAAGGGGTTTAGGTGAGTAATTGATGACAGAATTTAAATTTTTAGGTGAACTATCCCATTAAATATATTGACAGGAGATCATAAAGTTGAGTTTATAATTCAGTCTGTTGTCTGTGTACCTTTAGGGACATCGACAAAGTGGACGAACTTATGCAGGACATCACAGAACAGCAGGAGCTGGCACAAGAAATTTCAGACGCAATCTCAAAGCCGGTTGGATTTGGGGAGGAATTTGATGAAGTAAGATTAAAACAAGCAAACTTCTCAATTTTCGGGAGACACCGTTTATACCTGATATGATAACATTGGTCAACAAAAAAAAAAGTACTCTCCCCAGACTTTTGATGTGTAGTGTATTTAGTGATGTACATACGCTTAAATCCAATCACAAGTGGTCACATTTGAGTGGCATGTAGTTCTAGGTATAAACAGATTGTGTGTTGTTTCAGGATGAGCTGTTAGCTGAACTGGAAGAGCTGGAGCAGGAAGAGTTGGATAAGAACCTTCTGGAGATCGGAGACAATGTACCACTGCCAAACGTGCCCTCTACATCCTTACCTTCCAGACCGGGTACTACACACACACACACACACACACACACGTACGTTTGTTTCACTATATTAGTAAAGGACATTGCATAGACTTCCATTGATTTTCTATCAGATTAATGACATTTTCTATGGCCTAACACAACCCCTACCCTTAAAGGCAGGCATACACTGTGTGAGTTCAAACACTCGAGAGGTCGTTTGCACATGTCGTGATTCAATTAACCTGATCATTTTAACCAAAGCAGCACTGGAGCTTTCAATGTTGCTGATATAGCTTTAGATAGAAAATAAAAAGACGAGTGTGCAAATGATTTGGTAGAAAGTAAAGAGAACAACACAGCTATTCCCTACAACAAAAATAACTAGAGAGTATTTGTGTGTGTGTCAGTGTATGCGCATGCTGTAGGGTTGCAGCCACTGGGCTATAATAATATTCATAGATCTAGCCTATGTAACGTGGTTGTGTATGATTTGGCAATAGGGGACAGCATATACACTGGTCAAAACTTTACACTGGCTCGTAATTCCTTTCACACAATGCGAGCCGTGACCATAAGAGCATCAATGATTTCCACCCGATTTCTCCCGAGAGAAAAAAATCTCCTGCGCGCTCGTACATCAGCAAAAATCTCACCGTGTGTGCCTGGCTTAAAACTACCCACCACAGAAACATGTGCAAAACTCTTCATTTAAATACAATATTGTGTGTGGACATTGTGTTGAAGCTGTGTATTAGGGAGAGATTTTTAATTGCAATTGATTATAAATGAATAAATAGTGACTTAGAATAGAAAAATGTAACAGGTATTATGATTTTTTGTTTTTTTTTACTTCACTTGTTACTAATTTTTCTATCACTCAAATCTTTTCAAATAATTTCTGGCACTGCAAATCATTCCTTTAGACTCCTGTATTTACAATGGGCCTGTATTAAATGCAGTTTTTGAATGTCTTTTTGTGCTTGCAGCAAAGAAGAAAGAAGAAGAGGATGAGGATGACATGAAAGACCTGGAGGCATGGGCTGCCAATTAATGCTTGCCGAAAACACATACACACTATACAAGGCATAACCTCACTCCGATACCAGTTACTAAAGGACCTGGAAGGACTCTTCAGTATGTTACAGTATGTTGTTTTTGTGTTTAAAATAGGTTAATATATAAACACACACGAGAGGAAAACAAAAACATTAATGCAACTGCGCAAAAAAAGTACAAATCTCCACCAGGCTTACATTCGACACACTCATCTAAGCAAGTCTGAGATTTCTCCTCGTTTCTCCTCATCTCTGGACTGTTCTGACATAAAAAAGGCTTGTTGTAGATCAGTGTTTGTGTCCGTTACCTGTACTCCTATATTTTCAGACTTCCATCTCAAGGAATCCTCCGCTTGCTCCAAGAAACCAATACACACGGAAACCCTTTGCACGCAGGGGACGGTGTCTGTAACGTTTTACGTCATGTTTTTTGGAGAGAATGTGGTATATTACGAGTTTATTTCACTAAAACTCATTGTTCACATGCACGCATTCAAGTTCTGTTTAAAGCACTGTAAGCCCTTTTTGATTCGGTGCATCGAGCATTTCAATATTCGATATTGATGCAAGTGTAGGTGCTTCCCACGTACGAGAACCGTACTGCCAACGGGACGTCCTAGATCAGCACTTAGGCTTTATGACTACAAGACTTGGTCTCCATTTTGGGGCTGAGGTGGGCATGAAGTTGTCGCGATCCTCCTCTTGAACATGCATCTAGTTTGAGTGGTAAGAGGCTCCTACTGTACATAGCATCTCTCTTTAATGGCACGATGGTTTACGGTCTCCTGACAGGATGGGATTCCTATATTGAATAGGTGTCTTTGCTCAAGAATCGTGTACTGTATTTGAGATAGTTTAGAAATACTGGCTTGTGACTCCAAGATATCTTTACACTAGAAGTGGTTTATTGAAATGGGTGTTGTATCAGGAGGGGAAAAACGACTTGGCTTGTTGTAGATTTCAGACGTTTGTCTTATTTTTGAGGTGTGAATGCATTCAAACGAATTTCTACCGAGGACAGACAGCACAGATTAATGTAATATCATGCTATATTTTACAAAGTGCACTATTATGATGTTCTAGTACAGTATTTTTTTCCCCCTCTCCTGAGAATCTATAAAAAACATTTATTTATCAGACTCTGAAGGTTTCATTGACATTGTTTATTGTTTGTTTGTCTTTTTGACACTCGTTTATTGTCCTTCTCTGCCTTTCAACCTTACACCTACATTAAAGTTTTGCCAAATTAACACTTCTCTGGATTTTCATTTGCCCATTAGCCATTAGATGTTCATTTTCATTATTTTCGTGCACTTCAAAGCATCACTGTTCAGCTTGAAAACATGTTTTTGACTATTGAATATTGAAAATGTATTTGTAGAAAATAGAAATAGGATCTCCAGACAAGAGGCCTGAGAGTATATCTTTTTTTATTTTTAAATACCCACTGTTCTGTTACATGCATACAGTCAGAAATCTTTTAGAGACAATAATGGAATATAATATATTATGGTACTTCTATGGTACTATTCTGTTTCTTTCTTGCAGTGGAAAGTAAAATGAAGATTTTGAAGCAATTCATTTTCGTTTGCATTAGTCTGTAGTAATGGAAACTGATTTGCACAGGATGTGAAAGACAAGCTTTTAATACATTTGTATGTTTTTCATTATATTGTAGGTGCTGGATTTGTCATTGTTATATCACTATCATTATTATCTCATTTATTGTTATTAAAATATTTTTACTGAGTTTTCTAGTCCTGGTACATGACTTCAGCACAGTAAGAACACATAAATGTTCATCCATATGCAATATGGATTAAAATTTTGGGTCAGTAAGATTTTTTAAAGAAATTTTATTCATCAAGGACACATTAAATCGATAAAAAGGGACAGTAAAGACATTTATAATGTTGGATGGATTTCTATTCATCAAAGAGTCCTAAAAAAAATCCATCACGGCTTACACAAAAATATTAAGCAGCACAACTGTTTTTAACATTGATAATGAGCAGAAAATCAACATATTAGAATGATTTCTGAAGGATCATGTGACATTGAAGATTAAGAAAATTCATTAAATAGTAAATTCAATATGAATATAAATCTAAAAATAAAGATATTATTAAATAAAGATATATTGCAAGAGAAAAGTTATTTTAGATTGAAAAAATAGTTCACACTACTTTTACAGTATTTTGATCAAGTAAATGCAGCCTCAAAAGCATTAAAAAATCTTACCAATCCCAGACTTTTCAAACAGCAGTTGAAGTAATAATCTACCTAAACATTTAAATTCAGATCAGTCAGTTGCATTTAATAATTTTATGATCGACAGGGTGTTCTGTAAATCAGTCAGTGATATGTAAATCTTAAGTCTTTCATGCTTTTTTTCCTCACACAAAACCACAAACCAGACCATTTTCAGATATTGGGGATAAACATGGGGCATATTTTCAGGGCTTACTGAATGGACTTTATACAGGGGCCCTAGTGTCATCCAAAAGTTCAACTCTGTTCAGCTGAAAATGTTCCTAATGTCTCTAGTTTACCGGGATTATACTGGGGGGAAAATCACTCATTCATTTGCTCATTCCATATAGATTTGTAGAGAATGTAAAGCAACTCCAACTGGTTTTGTCAACAGATTCTGCCTTTAAAACATTTTAATCTAACATTTATGAAAAGCCCAATACACTTTCCTCCCACAAGCTCAGATCCGCTGTTCAATATTAGTAAAACACCCAAAGCCAGTTGAAACTTGTTGTACTTGTATATTATTCAAGACCTCTCCACATTCCAAATGATATTACACAGCCTAAACCACCGTGGATTCTTATAGGCTACCGTAGAGCCAGATAAACACGCCCACCCTCGTTTTTTTAGAACGACAAGGCGTGGAATTTTTCAGCCAATGAGAAACGACATGTAGCCTGATCTCATGAATATTACGACAACCGGTTTGTACACACTTATAATCAAGTTCACATAACAGCTACCTCCTTCTGCACTTACTCAGGTCCACAGCCGGGCTCTTGACCAACTCATATCAGGCTTACCTAACGACAGTACATCAAAATGTCAGAGAAGCTTCCATTCAAAGTTGGTTAGTATAAGTTTATTTGATTTTTTACTTTACATCCGGCGTAATGCTGTTCTGCACAAAGCGTGCAATTATGTATTTACCGCCAATGCTAATTAGCTGACTCCATGCTGGTGATTCTACAAAGCTCTCTAATAACCTCTCGATAAAGCATACGAATCTTTGCAAAAGGGTATTGGGTTGTATTTTTGACCGAGCATGAATTGTTGCAAATCTTTAGTTGCTAGTACTTATACAATATAACGCATGGCAGTGGACGCGTCATTGTCAGCGCTGCCTTGCACAAGACGCTCTATTGCAAACCCGCCCCCTTAAAATCACTGTTCTTGCACTAAAAAGGTCTAGTTTATTACCATAGCCATTTATGGTAACTCGCAAAGTATTATATACGATTTTATATCTAACACCTGTCAAACAAGCTAGCGTGGTTCCATACGGAAGACGTGAAGAAGAAAGTTTGGAAGTTGTAGTGTTTTGTGTGCACTGGAGAAGCTACTCTGTACGAGAACTGCTTCTCTACCGAACTACATTTCCCACAATGCAGTGATCATACGCGCCGCCACTTTTCATTGAACGTACTCATTCATTTTCACGAATCGGTTCTATTGAACAGTTCGTTTCGTGGAATCGGTTCATAAAACAGTTTGGCTGCTCTTACGTCATCATTTGGACCCTGACACTCCGTTATTGCACATTTAATACTTTAAAACTTTTGAAATATAGTAAAATATTGCTGCTTATTACGGGGTTTCGGTTTAGTTGTTTTATTAACAGGTAATAATAGTTGTATGTCTCCCAGTTCCACTTGTTTTTGTAGACCATCGAACAGTAATTTAAAGCCTAAAATTATTTGTATGTAGCTACATTAAACAATATTTAATTTAATTTACAAGCTGATAAGTTAATTTATCAACTGGCTAAAAAGTGTTTGTTCTATTTCATAAAGTTATGTTTATTAAATCAGCTATTTGTTTGCATGTGAATATAAAACAGTCAATTAATTGAGAAGGTCCAGGTCAAAAGAATGATTCGTCTAACTTACTTATCGAACATTGATGGCGATTCAGAGTTAACCGGTTCGTGATTAACCATAAATGAATGGTATGTGGCGTGCTAAAACGGTGCACTTCAATTTTAAGGCTAATTAAACACATTAAGTTAATATCTTAACAGTTGTTTCTGGGTCTCGTTTAGACACACGTCAGCATAGTCACAGTGACCGGACTTGGCACCTGTCTGTCTGTTCCTCAGGCATTTTCAGCGTCTGTTGTTGTTTTTCAGCAAACCTCTCTGATGTTCTCACTGCAGATAAGGCAGAAGTAATTCAATAGTAAATCCAGCCGGACTTTGCTCCATAGTCTTGAACGTTCAGAGTTCAGTTTTTCAAAATCAGTGAATGAAATGTAAAAGTTTGACTTTTACTGCCAGCACCAGTACTGCAAACTTGCCTTATTTATTAATAGCCCATTCTGAAGGCACAGGGTTCCCATGGTCAATGGAAAATGGTAACAGGTATAGGAAAATGTCAGGAATTAATAGTTTTATGTCATGGAAATTCCCATTCATAAAACAACATCTTCGTATTTTAAATACTCTGAAATTGTTCCTTAGATCTTATAGGTTTATGGTTGCAGTTAAAAATGTCCTTTCTGATCAAATGCCATTTTTCTTTTGTAATTAAACATTTGTTTGACCACTGAATATTAAGACAGGCGTGTTTTCTTCCATTATCTGCTGTGGTAGGAACGCTGGAAGTAAAATTAAAGTCAGAATTTCTTTTTAGGTAACCTCATGGTTAAGTGTGCACATGAAACCAAGCACCATCTTCTCCGTAACCACGTTAGGCATGCGGGTTTGGGTGTCATCTGTTGAATTCCTCTTCTAGATGTCCAAATATGAGACTGACATTTCAAAGACCTCTTTAACTTGCATGTTACTTATAATGGACATGCATGTCTATTGTGATTTTTAGTTGCTCCAAGTATACACAATCTGTACTGGTTTGCCTGTTTAATTGAATCATTCTTTCGGTTTCCTCAATGAAACATTTGTTGTCATATTCTGTGTCCAGCTGATATCAGCCTGGCCGAGTGGGGACGTAAAGCCATAGACATAGCTGAGAATGAGATGCCAGGTCTGATGAAGATGAGGGAGCTCTACGGCCAGACGAAACCCCTGAAAGGCGCTCGCATCGCAGGCTGTCTGCACATGACTCTACAGACCGCGGTGCTCATTGAAACCCTGACCGCCCTGGGAGCTGAGGTGAGGGGAAGCAAATGCAAAAACATTAAATAAATAGTTAATACCCAGCAATGAAAAATCTGCCATTATTGACCCACGCTCATTCCAAACTCACTATATTTGCGTAAAAAATTGCACCAGGTTTGGTGGAATTTGATTATAAAGGGTCTTTGTATCGGAAATGACTATACTAACATTCTTAACTTTCATTAAATGATCAATTGCTGAAAGAATCTGTATTTATTTATTTATTCAAAAGAAATGAATACTTTTATAAACGCATAAAATTTGTAATGTTTCAAAAGTTTTCTACTTCTATTTGAACTTTCTATTGATCAAAGAATCCTGTTAAAAATGTAAAAACTCTGGAAGCTTGTTTCCGCCACTGAATAAAAAAATAATTGCGACTTTTATCTCACAATTGCGAGATATGAAGTCAGAATTGTGAGAAATAAAGTCGAAATTATGAGAAATAAAGTCGCAATTGTGAGGAAAAAAAGACAGAATTGAGACATTTTATCTCACAATTCTGACTTTTTTTCTCACAATTGCGAGTTTACATCTCGCAATTCTGACTTTATAACACATAATTGTGAGTTTATATCTCAAAATTCTGACATCTTTTCTCAGAATTGTGAGAAACTCGCAATTGTGAGTTATCAGGCCAATTCTAAGAAAAAAAAAGACTAAATTTTTTTCCCCTCAGAATAGTTTATATCTCACAATTCTGACTTTGCAACACGCAATTGCGACTTTCTGAGAAATAAAGTCAGAATTGTGAGATAAAGTCACAATTACCTTTTTTTTTTTCTTCATTCTGTGGCGGAAACAAGCTTCCATAAAAAAAGTTATTTTAAATTGTTATAACATTTCACAATATTACTATTTTTACTGTATTTTTTAATAAAAAGATGCAGCCTTGGTGAGCATAAGACTTCTTAAATTGTTTTTTAAAATAATTTTACCGACCCTGTGTACCATCCTATTCTTTGAAATGTAAATTCCATGGTATATAAATAAGTTGTTTCATATTATTACTATATGATTCCATCACATTGCCATAGTACTTTGTTTTGGAAAGGGACAGTACAGTTTCTTCACCTATTTTTGCTACTCCTAGATGCAGTCTGACTGAATTGAATCCCTCTTTTTATCCCTTATTTCCTTCGTCAAACTGGAATTTCCCAGCCCAAGGCCTTACTTTATCAACAAAAAAAAGTTATGGAACAATGTATAAAGTCTATATAAGTCACATGATCTCATTCCTTCTCATTGATGTCTGTCTGCTGCAGGTCCAGTGGTCCAGCTGTAACATCTTCTCGACCCAGGATCACGCAGCGTCAGCCATTGCCAAAACTGGCGTTCCAGGTAACAGGTGTTGTTGATGTGCTGCACTGTCGGTCTGTTCCCTAACCACGGCTCTGGTGTAATCCTGCCGACTGTTTGCTCTAAAGCTGCGCAATCAAATGTAGATAAGAGGAACGCAGGGTTTAGAGACATAACCATAGCAGAGTAAAACCTAGAATCAGCACAAATAAGTTTAATCATTAGATTTCACTCAACATTGTTGAAGGACTAACATGCAAGAGTGGGCAGGCAAAGACAGCTTTATCAACTTCATCATTACAGCTTTCAGTCCACAAAAGACTTTTCCCAAGCAGTTTTAAGCACTGAAACCTTCAAAGGGATTCAAACTGAATGATTTTTAGGGTGAAAGATGGCAAAACTTTTTAAAAAAGATTGCGCAATGTCTGTCTAACAACATCAAACGGATTTTATCCCATGCTTTTCCAGTTTCCAGCTCTTAAGTCTTTTTTTAGGCAGCAGCTTCAATACTCCAATAAGCATAAAAATGCACATGCATTATATTATAATAAAAACGCATGCATATTGGGTGAAATAGTCTTTGCACTACTTTTCAGTATAAAATGAATTCTAAATATCCATCAACATTTCTCTCTTTGTCTGCTATCTTGGATGGATTTTTTTTTCACTGATCACAGTGCATTACGAGATTGCCTTCTCCACAAAGGATAAGCCTAAATGCAGGCCTTAAGAAGGTATTTTAGTAGGCAGTATAATTACGCTGACAACCTTTTGTGTCAGGAGCTTGACTGATGCATTAAAATGCTGCTGACTAGCTCACTAGTTGTGGAACAGAGCAGATTAAAGTCCTTTGAGCAACAATTGCATGCCTTTTTAAAACTAAATTCCAGGTCAGTCATTCAGAGAAATATCTTAAACCGTGAGCACTGAGGTGGTTGACAGTAAGCATGTCAGAATTAGTGTTGATGCAGAGTAAATTTGATTGCCAAAATACATTCAAATATCTTAATATAACCAAAACAGCACAGTACTTAATCTGATATTCGAGGGACCGTAGGGGTGAACTACTGTTCAAAAGTATGGAGTTATAAATGTTTTTTTAGTATAAAAGTCTCTCATGCTCACCAAGGCTGCATTTATTTGATCAAAAATACAGTAAAAAGAGTCATTGAGAAATATTATTACAACTTAAAATAAATGTTTTCTATTTGAATATATTTTAAAATGTAATTTATTCCTGTGACGCAAAGCTGAATTTTCAGCATCATTACTCCAGTCTTCAGTGTCACATGATCCTTCAAAATCATTCTAATATGCTGATTTAGGGCTAATTTCTGATTATTATCCATGTTGAATTCAGTTGTGCTGTTAGTTTTGTGAAAACCATAATGGGTTTTTTTCAGGATACTTTGAATTGAGCGTTCAAAGGAACAGCATTTATTTGAAGTAGAAATGTCATTATAAATGTCTGTTGTCACTTTTCATCAATTTAATGCATCCTTGCTGAATAAAAGTAACATTCTTTAAAAAAATAATAATAATTACCCCAAACTTTTGAGTGATATGTAAGAGAATCATGATGCCACTTTTTTGATTGGGTGACATGCTGACTTTGCACGCATCTTTTGCATTTAAACCATTTGAAAATTGATGGTTTAGCGTTTCGTATGAACAGTTAGTCTCATATACAGTGATGAGAGTTGGTGCATCCTTAGCTTATGTAGCTGCATTCTCAACTAATTGTTATACCAGCTAGAAAATTATGCCACATTAAAAATGTCAAACATATTTAGAGCTTGTCGTGCTTCTGAAATGAGCAGATTTACAGCTACTAACAGCATTCTCTCCACTTTGCACCTTATACTGGCAAAGAACCACTTGGACACTAAAACACCTCTGTTTGACATGCATTACATTTGTTCCTATAAAATGGCAAATCATTTATTTGTTTGTGATGTTAAGTGGCAGGAAAACTTAAAATTGGATGTAACTTTGAGAATAAGATTAAATATGCAGGTGCACTCGAGCACAAACTTAGCAAAGTGACCAGTTCTTATTTTTAAGTATTTGTAGCAGTCAGGGACACAATTCTGATGCGTATCTTGTCATCTAATGTTTGTGTTTTGTGCTTTGTTGTAGTGTATGCCTGGAAGGGAGAGACTGATGAAGAGTATGTGTGGTGCATAGAGCAGACAATCTACTTCAAGGACGGTCAGCCTCTTAACATGATCCTGGACGATGGTGGAGACTTGACCAACATGGTGCACCAGAAATACCCCAAACTGCTTGCAGGTATATAATCTTGTCTGCTTTTTGTTCTGTCATCTACTCATCTGTACTCATCACGTGTGTCTACTCATCTTGAACAGCCAGGAAAGAGTCATTTAGACTACTTGTATAGTACTTCATTACTCCATTGTCTGGATTTCCATTGCTAGTAATAACAGTACTTCTGGGCTACTGATGCTTATCATATAGTTGCACTGTACTGCTGTTTTATGGCCACTAGATGGCAGGCTAATCCACGATCAAGCCATTCCTTTCTTGACTTGGCAAAGAAAGAAACCTTCAGTAGGAGCAGTCACAAATATAAACCTTATAATGTTAGGATTCCTGGAAAGTTGAAAGCATTACGATACTTAGGAGAGGGGAAGTTCCCAACAGACTCTTGTTTTATTGATGGTGTGTGGAGGTGATGTGGTGTTAGTTTTACTCTATAAATGTCAAATTTATGAGGCTACTCTATTTGACCTCTTCCCTTTAGTAGGGTTAAGCATCTGGGCTGGTAACACAAAGGTCAGCTCTCTGATTCTAGGTAGAGGCCAGTGAACTGTTAACCTAATTCTTATAAACTGCTTTTTTTTTTAAAGTAGGTCACTCTTTGATTCCCCCAGTTAGTGAACTGTGAATAATAACATTGGATATATAAAACTCATGCCAAATGTTGGATTCCTCTATCAAACAAGGGTCTGTTTAAAAAGATATTTTATAATGTTGCTGTTTATTAAACGTTCTATTCATCAAAGAATCTTGTAAAAAAAAAAAAAATATCACGGTTTCCACAAAAATATTAAGCAGCAAAACTGTTTTCAACATTGATTATAGTAATACATGTTAAGCTGGATGTCAACCGGCGTAAAATCGCAAAATGATAAATGTTAGAACGATTTCTGAATGATCATGTGAAAATTAAGCAATGATGCTGAAAATTCAGCTCTGTATCACAGGAATAAATTACATTTTAAAATAGAAAAGTTGTTTAAAATTGAAATTATATTTCACAATATTACTGTTCTTACTGTATTTTTGGTCAAATGTAGCCTTTGTGAAAAAAAGGTCTATTACTAATCGAAGTCTAATTTTAGCATGTCTGGAATTCTGTATTGACCAATCAGAATTCAGATTGATCTGTTTTATTAACAGTAACAATAACATAACGTTAACGATAACAGTAATGTTAATTCATGATAATGTTTTCCATTGCATATGTACAGGAAACAGCACAGGTCATTGTGTCTCTCTCAGCATCAAACATACTTGAATCTCAGCCAGTCTCTCTGTGAAATGGCACAAAATAAAATGAAGTCCTGCGGTGATTTTGCTCCTCGTATTTTTGTTTCGGCTGGCTTCATGCCCGAAATGTTTCCACATATAGAGTTATGATAATACTTTTGGTTTCTGAGCTATAGTACATTTTCCACTGAGGCTATAAAGTTGTCAGAAGGGTTTGTGACAGTCACTTATCTTTCCTTAAGTAGATGGCTGAAATGTCTTGGATTTGATTCGGCCTCATCAGTTACACCAGTGAAGGTCAAGCTAACCTACACAAAAAATAAAATTGATCGGCCAACCAGTTATTCCAACATTCCTTCCAAACAGATGCACTTAGTTTGATATTCTGGGTCTTTAAGTTTTACGAAATAATTCTTCCTGGTTAATCCATCAGGAATCAAGGGCATCTCTGAGGAGACCACAACAGGAGTTCATAACCTCTACAAGATGTTGAAGAAGGGAGAACTTAAAGTTACTGCCATCAATGTCAATGACTCTGTGACTAAGGTAACCTTTTTATAACCAAGATATAATAACAGTGCATGGTTTTATCCTGTTATTCCCCATGGTCATTTGATGTTTTGTTTGTTCACACAAACATGTGCACTTTGTGCATGGTTATAATATTATGACAGTTATTTGGGAATGACTTATTCCCCCCCCCCCCCCCCCCCCCCTTTAGAGTAAGTTTGACAACCTGTACGGCTGCCGTGAGTCTTTGATTGACGGCATCAAGCGGGCCACAGATGTGATGATTGCCGGTAAGGTGGCAGTGGTGGCCGGGTACGGTGACGTCGGTAAGGGCTGCGTTCAGGCCCTACGAGGGTTCGGCGCCAGAGTCATTGTCACAGAAATCGATCCCATCAATGCTCTGCAGGCAGCTATGGAGGGTATGGATTATTTATTTTTTTGTCTGTTTGTGTGTTCCTTTCCTTACTATTTAAACACCTTTCTTCGAGTGATAAGAATACATTTTATCTGTGTTTTAAGCCGCGTTTCCACCGCAGGAACTTTCCCCAGGAACTAGGAACTTTGGGGTGGTACTCCGTGTGTTTACACCGCAGGAACCAGGGTCTAAATGAAGTTCCGGGTAAAAATTTCCCCCCCAGAAAGTCCCTGCTGGCGAGGTAGTACTTTTTCAAAGTTCAGGAACTTTCGGGGTGGGACTTGTGCGCTGAACATGCTGATTGGTTCTTTTACCTTGTTCTCTCTGCCGGATGGCGCGCGTTCGTCCCATCCATCTCACGGTCATGTCCGCTATAGCTGATAACAAACGTTGTCTATCTAGCATTACGAGCTTTCTGAAATGAATACGCTTTGGTATTAGTGTTCGTCTCTTTTCTGCCGTTTTGTTAATTACCTCGTTAGTAAACCAATAGATCGCACACAAAAACAGCACAGCTTGAATCTCCTCAATACTTAAAACTCAAAACAAGTACGCGCAGACTGGGAGGAGCAGTCGCACGCAGTTCAACGTCACCAGCCTAATCTTCCCGGTACTTTAGTCCACGGTGTAAACGCAGTGAGCAACCGTTCTGGGGCAAAAAAAGTTCCTGGGACAAATAGTTCCTGGTAATTGCGGTGGAAACGCGGCTTTAGTCTCTTTTTTTTCTCCTTCTTTTTTTTTGGGTATGTAGTGAAAGGTGAACAACTTTAGTTGGAATTGCAAATAGTCAGTCCCTTTTTGCGATTCCGTAAATACAATGCAAAATCTATCAAATGTAGCATTTTTTTTGTGATTCTCATAAATAATCAGCAAAATAATTGCAAAAATTTTAAGTTCTCACAAAAAAAATATTATTATTATTAGCTAGTTGAATTATCCCTAATTTAATTAAGTTGCAATGCATTATTTTCAGGAGGATACAGATCTGTGTGAAACATGGCAAACGTGAACCTTTCTCACCTGCCGTCCAACACAAAGCGATTAAGAAACATAGATGAATGACAAAAATAAAAAGTTCTATTAAAAAAAAAAGTGTTATTAAAAGCGCAGTATACCAGGAAAGAACTCAATCCGGTACTGACTGATGTCAGACTGGCTGCAGATTTCTGTGCGTGCACCTGCCGTCTGTCAACGCGCAGATACTTTCTTTCTTTATTTTAATACTGACTATTTACTTGATTACTTACTTTAGAACTTTTTACTAAGTACTTGTTTTTGCTGTGGGTTGCCTATAAGATTTTGGTTCTTTTGCCCACCGTGTGTGATCATGTTATCAAAGCTAGATAGTACATCGTTAAACTAACCTAGCAAGCAATCTAATAGCCAAACAATAAAAAAAAAATCTTTATTATTAATATTACAGATTGGGGAAGGCTTTGTACTGCATTCAGTATCCCTCAAAGTCTTAAAAAAATAGTCATGGGTTGTTTTAAAAGTTAGAAAATATTTGAATTTGGTAAGAGATCCAAAGATGAACCAACTATATTTTTAAACCATGTATGTATTAAAACTGCATTTTAAAGGTTGCTGTAACCGCTTGCCAGGCTAGTTTAAGAATATTTTTATTGGCTACCTTGTGGGTCATTCGGCTCTCGTTACGCAGGCTATGAGGTGACCACCATGGATGAGGCCTGCAAAGAAGGAAACATCTTTGTGACCACCACTGGCTGTGAGGACATCCTCCTTGGCAGGTTTGTACAACATTAATCAAACGTACACCAACTAACAGATGTTCAGCTAGAATGTGTGCTGTATAGTATTTCTGTATTATGCGTGTCCCCTCGAGAACCTGAGAAAATTCTGTTTCTGATTCCAAATACAGTTTCGTAATGACACTGTCATTTTAAGATGGATCAACTGGAAAATGTTTAAAGAACAGTTCTTGTAATTTCAGCAGCCTTTTGCCCAATGATGAGATCATTTTTGATTTTTTACAATAATAAATAAAAAAGAATGTATTACACAACAGGTTATTACCATAGACTTTAAAAAAGGTTATTACCCAATTAAAATTATTGCACCTAGCAACAGTATTGCAAAAATGCCGGTTTATTGTGGACAAATCACCTGCGTATGTTATTTCAAAGGAAACATTGTCTATGTAATAACCCTGAAACGACTTCCCTTTTCTTCTGATGTCACTTTGGCATGTTGGATGTTCGCTAATAGCCAATTAGCTGTTTATGCGAACACTCATTTACTGTAGGTCTGGCTCCACTCTGGTTTGAAATGCCTGCTTTTCATAATCCAATCAATTCTAGATGGATAAAGTCGAGTTGGTTTTTCCCCCTTATTGACCATCCTACAAATATTTACACGACCGTTAAAAAGTTTGTAGTCGGTATGATTTTTTTGAAAGAAGTCTCATATGTTCAAGTATTTGATCAAAAATAGTATAAACAGTAATATTGAGAAATAATATATTTTAAATAACTGTTTTCTATTTGAATATATTTTAAAATGTAGTTTATTCCTGTGATGTCAAAGCTGAGTTTTCAGCATCATTACTCCAGTCTTCAGTGTCACATGATCCTTCAGAAATCATTCTAATTTGCTGCTCAAGAAACATTTCTTCTTATTATATTGTTTTTACTGTCACTTTAATCAGTTAATGCATCCTTGCTGAATTAAAGTGTTAATTTCTTTCAAAAAAGTCCCAATCTTTTGAATGGTTGTGTATTTATTTACATTGCACTCTCATGGCAAAAACATTCAGCTTCACACGCAGCTTAATCTGCAGAGACGTCTTGCATTTCCAGCACACAAACACAGCCTGATATGTTGGACACCTTGCTAAAAAAAATTATTGAATTCTCAGTCTACGCCAACTGCAAATAAGGATGTCATCCAGACCGGCACAGCGTGAAAGTTAGTCAACGATGAATCCTTTAAACCTGGTGAAATGGGCTTCTGTGTGTAACAGGCAGGGAGATTCATGTGCAGTGAAAGGACTCCCTGGCCTGCAATCAAACACGCACAGCGTGAGATCTGGCTACACTTTGCAGTGCGTGCTTGAGATTCATGTGCTGTATTATTCTGTGCTTATCTGATGTTTAAATGTGGAGGTGAACTGTTGGTTCTGATGGGGTGTGGGCCTCTGTGATAAATGGCAGGGATGAGTACGCGCAGGGGCCAGTAAGGCACAGCTGCTGTTTGGTATTATCAACAGATGTGAGAACTGTGTCTTAGATTCTCTAGAAGTTTTTGGAGGCGATGGGACATGTTTAAAGGCCGGCAATCTGCGAATGTCTATCTGGTACCAGTTAAGCAAATGCAATACAGGTGAATGGACTATGAAAGTAAAATGCAATTGAGGTGAAATATTTTGAACCTACATTCTTACGTCGGTCTGATTGCCTAGAAACGCAGTCGCCATCCTCTCCTCAAAAAAGCGTATGATCATTCATGGATGTAGAATAAATGGCGCAGGACAATTTACTTGTCAAGTTTAATATTATGTTTAATGGTTTGTTCAAAATGCCAAAGCAAACATTGCTAGACTAGAGTATTGTTTTGATATTGTATTACATCGTTCTAGAGTATAGAGGGTATGCGCATGACGTCACCGTCGGCCGGAGTGAATGCGGTCACGCCCACAAGTGGCAAAAAGACTGAGCGGCAGCATTTGTTTTCAGCGTGAATGCCGTGAAAAACACAAAACACATCTAAAACGGGAAAGAGCTTTGCGATTGACTGTACAACTAGATTTGACCAGAAATCTGAGGTACTGTATATTTTTACAGACTGCAAAAAGCTACAGAACAGACTATATTCTGCATAATTGGATGTTTTTAAATAAACACTGACAAAAAACTATACAAGTTTTAGGGCTGGACGATATGATGATATACAGTATAACATTAATGTAAGTTATCACTCGGATTTAGACCTATCTATATTGTATTTATATAAAACGTTTACAGGCAAATTTTCTTAATTTATTTTCCCCCAGACACTTTGAGCATATGAAGGATGACGCCATCGTCTGCAACATAGGCCACTTTGACTGTGAGATCGACATGAAGTGGCTCAATGAACATGCAGCGGAGAAAATCAACATCAAACCTCAGGTACTGGATTAATATTTGGTGGCTGCCACTCAAGACTGCACTAGGGGAACAGTAATGCATGCATGGTGTTTTTGTTGGTTTTAACCAAATTTTTCTTTAATAATTGTATTAAATTATTCATATTAAATAAGTGTTATTTATTGCACTTTAAATCAATTTGTGCAATTTTTGCCCCTGGTTTCAAAGACAAGGTTTAAAGCTAGTCTCAGACTAAAATGCATATTTGAGCTGTTTTAACTGAAAGCAACTTGCACTGGTGTATCTTAAAATATATCATCCTAAGGCACTAAAAAATCATCCTAAAATCCTAAGGCACGTTTATAAAAGCCACTTACCCGTATTTTCCGCACTACAAGGCGCATCGGATTATAAGGCGCACCTTCAATGAATGACCTATTTTAGAACATTTTTCATATATAGGGCGCACCGGATTATAAAACTAGGCGGTTGCCTAGGGCGACAAATGTGCTGGGGGCGCAGGCACGCTCTAGTGTCGCCCTTGACCTACTTCACATTCTCTGCTACTTCCCATTAATCGAGAAATGACAGAGTTAGAATGAGAAGCGAAACAAAAATGTTTATTAAACATGATCATCCTAAGGCGCCCCTCTGCCATACGTTTAATTACTTACTTAATTACCTATTATTAGATTGAATTGATGATTATTGTTGATCATTTCCGGGAGGTTGCGTTACGTTAGGCAAGTGCTCAGCTGCTGGCGCGTTGATCGAAAATGAAGCGGTATAAACCCTCTGGTGCACAGGCACGAAAACAGAGAAAGCAACAAAATAAAAAGAAAGCCCGGTATAAAGGTAAGTCTTATCTCAGCCATTATAGGTGTCAAACGAAATAAATGTACTTCGTGTTGTGCACAGGCATTTAAGCCAACTGGCCATCGGGATTACCGGGAGATTCCCAGTGACCGACGTGCTTTTTGGGCCGATACATCTCATAGCCTTTATTTATTTTCTGTCTTAACGGACCATAAAACTCGTACATCGGCAGCCCATTCGTTTTGTTTTGCTTAATTGGCGGCGCGGAGTTGCTTCCAAGTATATAGCTTTCTTACAATTATAGAAATTTGTACAAAACTAATTATGAAAGTTTCCTTTATTTTTCACTGCATTTGTTTTACAATATAGCCTATTATGTAGTAGTGTAATGTAGACAGACACAGTAACTAAAAGAGGTTTGAATTTTTCTTTGTTCAATTTGCACACTGAATTGCACCAGATTGATTAATTTAACATTTAAATTTGATTTAAACATGAATTATTACGGGGGCACCGAAACCCCCTTAGCCTTGTAGCAGCCTAATAGATTAGTAATAATAGTAGTGGTGGTAGTAATTGTAATTTATCTACTACAAGTTACATGGTCAGATAAAATGTATTTGGACCATGCAAATATGTAGGATGATAGAAAGAAATATCCTTGAACGTTATTTGTATGAACAATTTATTACAGATGATCCTTCAACTTGTTGAAGTTTTGGAGTGATTATAAGAGCATTTTTGTTTAGTTTAATAAATACTCATCATTTTAATTGGGTGCGGTAAAAATCAATCTCGCCTAGGGCAACCAAAGGGCTAGAGCCGGCCCTCATAAGGCGCATAAGATACTGCAGTCAAACGTTTGACTGGGTTTGCGTTATGCATCCACTAGATGTGCTAAAGGGAATGTCAACAAAACAGTCAGATAAAGTCAAACTTTATTAAGCGTTCTGGCAACTCCGTTCACTCCCATGGTACGTTGTTCAAACGTTAAAGGAAAACTCCGGTCAATTTTAACATTGAGCTCATTTTTTTGTAAATTTGGAGTGATGTCAGTACAGATAACAACGACAAAAACCGGTGTTGCCTACACCGTGTTGTCCTCTTTTTAAAATTTGCACCCTGTTGACTTAAACAGGGCAAGTTTTAAAGGGTTAGTTCACCCAAAAATGAAAATTAAGTCATTAATTACTCACCCCCATGCTGTACCAACCCCGTAAGACCTTCGTTCGTCTTCGGAACACAAATGAAGATATTTTTGAATAAATGTGACATATCGTCACATTAAATGTTCAAATAAATCTTTGGTGATTTTAAATATTCAAAAAACATGAAATTACTTTACTTTCTATTTACTTTCTAAATGCACATTATTGGCCTTGTTTCCTGCAGACATCACCAAAATCCTGCTTTTGAATGTCCTGATCGGACTTTGACTGATTCTCCCCTCTTTTATACAGGTTGACCGTTACCGCATGAAAAGTGGCCGTCACATCATTGTTTTGGCTGAGGGGCGTCTGGTGAACCTGGGCTGTGCCATGGGCCATCCGAGCTTTGTGATGAGCAACTCGTTCACCAACCAGGTTCTTGCCCAGATTGAGCTGTGGACTAACACCAGCAAATACCCACTGGGTGTATACTTCTTGCCAAAGAAGGTACAGTATCTTCATGTAGACTCTACAAATACAGATGCTGTAGAGTCATATTGTCTGTAAAGCCAGGGACACACCAAGCCGGTGGTTGGGCATCATGGGCCCGTTTTTGAGCATGGGCCGACTTCGTTTTTTCGGTGTTTTCCGCACCGTTGTCTCTAGTCGGATGCCATTGTTTATTTTTTGGCAGATTCAACATCTAGAATTGGCGTCGAACTCTGATTTGGCTGTTCAGTTTCGCAAACGAGTCAGTGCACGAGAATACGGGCAAAAGTGATGCAAGCAAAGAAGTCAAGACGCCACAGACAGAATGTGAATTTTACGTCATCTTACCTGAGCATTCCACTGCGCAAATAGTTTCAGAATAACATGAGCGGAGTGGAATAAAGAACATGATCAGCATGATGGATATTCAAAATGTTAAAGGGTTAGTTCACCCAAAAATGAAAATTAAGTCATTAATTACTCACCCCCATGCTGTACCAACCCCGTAAGACCTTCGTTCATCTTCGGAACACAAATGAAGATATTTATGATTAAATCTGAGAGGTGCATGACTGCTACATAGGCTCCCTAAGGGAATGAAACTTGACGGCCCAGAGAGTCATTAAAGAAAATGTTTAAATATTCCATGTCGCAACAGTGGCTCAACTATAAGTTTATCAAGCGACGAGAATACTTTTTGTGCGAAAAAAACAAACAAAAATAACGACTTTATTCGACTATTCCTTTTCTTCCTTGTAGGCCTGAAACGAGACTTCAAGAGATTTCCACGACGCACGCGCGAGAACTTAACTGAAGTAGTTGAAGGAGATCGCAATTCTCACGCATGCGTCGTGGAAATCTCTCGAAGTCTCGTTTCAGGCCTACAAGGAAGAAAAGGAATAGTCGAATAAAGTCATTATTTTTGTTTGTTTTTTCGCACAAAAAGTATTCTCGTCGCTTGATAAACTTATAGTTGAGCCACTGTATTGACATGGAATATTTAAACATTTTCTTTAATGACTTTCTGGGCCGTCAAGTTTCATTCCCTTAGGGAGCCTATGTAGCAGTCATGAACCTCTCAGATTTAATCATAAATATCTTCATTTGTGTTCCGAAGACGAACGAAGGCTTTACGGGGTTGGTACAGCATGGGGGTGAGTAATTAATGACTTAATTTTCATTTTTGGATGAACTAACCCTTTAAGCAAGCGCCGATTTATGTTTTGTACACCTGCAGTCTTTCGCTTTCGCTTTCGCTTCCTTTTTTGAATGATGACTATAGGTGAATATATATGTTTAAATTGACAGTGATCTCCTTTACATTCAGACTTCAACGCGCGTGCTAGTTGTCGCCTGTAGTCCTTTCAGTGTGTTCAAGCACAGATTTTTTTTTTTTCTCCGAGCGACAACAGGGTTGGCTTTCATTGGCGCAACTTTGGCATCGGTTTGGTGTCCCTACCTTTTAATATGTACATTATCCATGAATATCCAGATTTTAAGGGTGCTTTCACACTGGGTATTTTTGCTGCGGTCCGAGTGCAATTGTTCCCAGTGCCTCCCGATTGGTCTCAATTGATTTTATCGAACCCTTGTGCACTTGACAGCATGACCGCTTTCACATTAGTAATTATTCATGTGTACTGTGCCCCAGTGTGAACTAAACTACCAGTGTGAAAGCTAGGGCTGGGGTAAACGATTATTAATTAAACGATTAGTCTGTCGATTATTTTGTCGATTAATCTAACAACTAATTGAACGATTCTTTTTTGTAACATGGAAATTGCAGGAGTGCACATTCAATGCACAACAATTTTGATCTGGTTCTAACAGAGTATCTACACTGTAAAATGTTTGGTAGGCTACTCAAATGAGCCCTATCACACTTGGATGTGGTGCTCATTTTAATGTTTTCAGTGCTCATAAAAACATCCGGACTGTTGACGGTTTTGTTGACGGGGGTGGGGGTTTACATGCGCTTCATAAGGCACACACGCACAAGGTCTCTCGCTCTTTCCCTCTCTGCCGCGCCCAACGCGGTTTGGAGCTCGCGAGCTCAAGATTCCTGGAGATTTTAACTAATTTGCGGGCATCAGGGAGCCGCTATCAATATGCGGGAGACTTGGGATGTCAACTCCATTTGACAAAGAGTGCAAATAACGACACCTTTACGTTTGGGACTAAATTTGAAGTATTCCCATACCTTCAATGATTTAGTGCGAGCTGGGTTTTTTTTAGGACTTTTTCTTTTGTCGGTACTTTTGCATGGCTTTGTTGTGAATGTGAAGAGGTTGCCGTTTCGTCCTCAATTCTGCGATTTTTCGGTCTCCCACGTGTGTGTGGCGAGCTGTACTGCCGGGAACGGTGAAAAAAAAAACATAAATAAAGAAGCGTCAACAAAAAAATATGTTAACGAAATGTTGACGTCGACGTCATCGACAAGCCGCTACAGGCCTAGTGAAAGCACCCTAAGAGT
This sequence comes from Tiaroga cobitis, assembly GCA_030578255.1. NCBI lineage: Eukaryota > Metazoa > Chordata > Actinopteri > Cypriniformes > Leuciscidae > Tiaroga > Tiaroga cobitis. The sequence goes on along the minus strand of CM060596.1, from coordinate 6,149,528 downwards.
GTTACAAAGCTTGCTTAAACAAGCTGAGAAGCTTATCAGATGAAATTTGTATCCGCAATACATGAATAAATGAAATGTATGTATTCCTCACTATGTCCTTTTGTGTATGTGTAGCTGGATGAGGAGGTAGCTGCCGCACACTTGGACAAGCTTGGCGTCAAACTGACCAAACTGTCAGAGAAGCAAGCCAAATATTTGGGTCTGCCCAGTGACGGCCCCTTCAAACCAGACCACTACCGCTACTAAGTAGCTTTGACCAATCACAGCTTCAGCTGCGGATGGGGACGGACTACACAATCATTGGCGGTTACCTTTGCAGCTATAATAGTGCTTAACTTGTGAACACATTGTCACTGTCTTATTTGCATTCCTTGTTTTATGATACAGTTATATTAAAAACAAAACACAATTCTTCCATTAAGTCAGTTATTTGATGCCCCTCAGTAAATTAATATTCTGACACGTTTTGCTTCTTCTGTGTCTTACTCTGAAGTGATTCCAGTTTGTCAGGTAATTATGAATTGAGCGAGGCACTGCCTTTTGGCCATGCATACTTTTGTAAACCTGTTAAAATAATGAAAATGATGGGGAAAAATCATTTTTCTGTTAGCAAGCTGTGAGTTTGAGTGGGTCTGGGTAGCTCGTCCTGTTTCATTACATCCACTCATGAAGACCTGATGAAATAAATGTGGTATTTGACTGTAACATGCCTTGTTTACTTGTTAATCCTTTATTTCAGCACAGCGTTAGGAGATTGTGGTTCTCAACTGGTAAAATGCATAAAAATGGGTTCAATATTTATATAATATAATTAATCAATATTGCTATACACAAGTTTATGAGCCGTTTCCGCTCTACATCCTAAACTCCTCCCGTCGATGCAACCCACTTCTGTTCTGGCGGGCTGGGTTTGTTTTGCTAGCAAACTCCGACAAAGAAAGCGCTGGTAACGCAGTGACATAACAATTACAACATGAAGAAAGGTGGTTCGGGAACGATGTGTGTGGTAGTTGGTAAGTTAGTTTGTAAACACTCGAGAAAGCACCTGAACGAGTGGTTAGATAGAGAGTGCTTCGACCGCAAACCAGCTACGAAGAGGCAATGTCCATGCGCTCCATTGTTTACACACAAACACACTCACACTAGTATCGCTATCGCGCCAGCGCCTCTTTCTCACACACACAGTTCGATCGCCTAATTAATATCATCATGGCACACACACTTTGCACTTTAGCTAGTTCGGATACCAACGTCAGGAGGACATTCACTGACATCGCGTTCTCTTTTGTCGCGCATGAGTGGTTTAAAGCATTTGCGTGAATAAGAGCATGGTCATAACCCTAGCAAAAGGATGACAGAAAGAACAGATGCTGCGTTTGCATTAAATATTTTAACACGTTAAAGCTGGACAAAAAAGAATCGCGAAAATATTTTTTTCCTCACGGCCGCACGCCGGAGATCCGGCACGGTGCCGAAAAGTGATTGCCTTATTTATTGCAATAAGTAGAGGCTTCAATCGTTTTGTTGTAAGTAGAATAGGCTACTGCATTTTATGGGTTAGTTTCGACATATAAAGGTATTTTAACAGGTAAAAGGGCTGGATTGGTTGGTACACAGCAGCTAAAACAATGCAGAGTCATAAGTATAATTGCAAAAGAGATCATGTCTTGCTCAGCAGTTAGTCATGTTATTATAGGTTACAGTCCGTTTTCCAAATACAAACACGTATTTTATCCGCAACAACAGGCTTCTTTTATTTCCTATAATCATGTAAATGTCATCCCTGATTAAGCTATAAACTGCAAACACTTATTTGGCCACAATTGTTATGTTAAAAGAAACAAAGTATCACACAGATACATTTTCTGTCTGATCTAGCTGTGTATGACATGACACAACCGACTTTGTTGCTGTGCAGATTCTCGGCGGCTTTTAGATTGTCCAATTGCTTTTCCATCATTGCACGAAGTAGGAGCAAATCTCGCTGTACATTTTGCTGGGCCACGCCGTCAGTTTAGTGTTCTGCACTGAATTCGGGTGGGGGATAGTAACGTAACGCCATCTCCAGTCAAAGTACTGGAGCCGTCGCTGTGTTTACACCGGACGACGCTGTGCAAACCACTTCCGGCGGAAATGAAGGGCATTTGAGTAGAGTAATGGCGGCGCCCATGATTTGATTTGGCACGTAAACTTGTGTATTGCTCATACATGTGATTAGGGATCTGAACGAACGCCAAAGCCCACGTATTAAACTTAACCATGTAAATTGTTTTGTTACATACATGGATGATTCCTCAAGGGAATATGATAAAATGGACAAAAATATCTATACTAGAACACAGAACACTCTAGTAACCGCCAATGTTGTCGTTTTTGTTAATTGAATTGAAGCCAAAATAAGATTTCAATATTATATTAATTCAATATAAAATTATATTAGAAATGTTTCCTTGGCAACTTTTAATAAACAAGTTGAAGTACTGAAATGACAAACTAATAATAATAGATTAAAGCTAATTAAAAAAAAAATAATAATAATAGCACATAAAATTACACTGTAAAAAGTGTTCAGTTCACTTAATAATTTTAAGGCAAAGTAGTAAATAAACTTTGTTTAATAATTTTTTTTTAGTAATGTCGAGTTGTCAAATTAATTTTTTTTCAAATAAGCATTACGTTTATTTACTTTATTTACTAGGTTTACAAAAGAATTAAATGAACTTAACACTTTTCACAGTTGAGGGGATAGTTCACCCAAAAATGAAAAATTCTGTCATAATGTACTCACCCTGCATTTGTTCTAACCCTGTAGGATTTTTTCTTCTTCTGCCGAGCACAGAGGAAGATATTTTGAAGAATATGGGTAACCAAACAGGCCCAGGGCCCCATTGACTTCTATAGAATGGAAAGATGTATATATTATGGAAGTCATAGGGGTCCATCAAATGTTTGGTTTCCGTCCTTCTTTAAAATATCATCTTTTGTGTTCAGCAGAAGAAAGAAATTCATACAGGTTTGGAACAAATGCAGGGTGAGTAATTGATGACAGAATTTTCATTTTTGGGTGAACTATCCCTTCAAAATAAATTTAAATAGAAAACTGAAAAATATGAAAATAAAAGCTGATTCAAAATAAAAATAAATACCATAATATATTAAATAAGACTAAAATGACACATTAAAGAAAACTTTAGCAACAGCCTGGCATTGCGCCAGTGGGTTTTGCACTGCTCTCATTTAGTTCAGAGTTCACTTTAAACAGTTGAAAAGAAGTAGACAACATAATTCCTAAAATGGATCATTTATGGTTGATATTATGGTTTGGGTTGAATATAAACTTTTCCCTTCTAATTTTTTTCTTTCATGACTGATTGTATTAATGTCAGATTCATGTGGTTTGTAGAAATGTTATTTCAGGTCTTGGCAACCTAAAGTCATCCTTGAGGCTGTTTAACAAAAATACTGCGTGAATGTTTACTTAAAGGGATAGTTCTCCCAAAAATGTAAATTGTCAATTATGCACCCACATGTCATTCCAGACCTGCTTCCTTCTCTGGAACACAAAAAGCAGATATTTTGAATGGTCACAATGACTTTTTTTTTTTCGTACAATGAAAGTCAATGGGGTCCAATGTTGTTTGTACCCAATGCCATTCAAATATCTGCGTTTCACTGAAGAAGGGAAGTCCTGCAGATTTGTTTGTTTTTCCTTTTTATTTTGGGGTGAACTGTCCGTTTATTGCGATCCATCTCACATATTGGAAATACTTGTTGCAGTAGGCTTTTGGATTACATTTCTTGTCATGATTCTTCCAGTGTTGTGTAATGTGGAGTATCTGATGTTAAACAGAATAATGTGAAGCGATTTCAATTTCAAGAATCTTTACATCATTTGACATTTCCCATAAATAATCTTAATATCACAAGCCAAAACATAATAAAATTGTACTTGTGTCAAGTAACGATTCCTTGATTAAAAACATCATAGGCATTCATCGACCGACATGTGACAATGACAACTCCCAGAAGAGAAAAGAGGCCGCAATATGCAGTCGGGAACACAAATTGGAACCATAAAAAAATAGCAGAACCGCTGTCAGTACCGGGCCTAATGAGCCCAAACCGGTTTATTCAGATAAGCAATGACTTAACTCAGGCTGCCATACTAGACACATGGTTTCAATCTAATTTAGCCCTTATTAGTTGGAAACTGTAAAATAGTGTAGTTAGTGCTTGTGGGGTAAAAGAGTAGTCTGTGGGCCATTAGATGTACTGGACCCCTAAAATACCCGGAGAGTGTCCCCTGAGAGACATAACAAGGGCCTATCTCTTTGAGTTTTTCTTTTTCCTCTCCTCTCTTGCCCATTGCTTACTTTCAATGTGAACCAGCTGTGGCCTCTGGAGCCTTTAGTGTCACCCTGTGTGTGTGTGTGTGTGTGTTTCTTTTTTTTAATGTTTGTTTTATTACCTGTTGGACCGATAATTATTCAAGGTGTTTGGAACTGGTGTCTTTCCACTTTGATCTTGCTTTGCATAATCAGTTGTCTTTATAGCAAGACATTGTAAGTACCTAGTTGCATTATATTTAAATGTTATACTGGGTAGGCCTACAGTATATCCAGTGGTGTGCCATGCTGTACGTCATTTAAAACTATTTAAACAGCAATTTGATAGTTCTGTTTATACATGCAGCTTATTAAATAAGAGACTACATCGAATATAGCCTACATTGTTATTTTTAATGACTAATTAAAAAAGATATTTCACTTCTAATAGTCACAAATCACAAATAAGTGAATGAAGTAGTGAAAAAAATGGTACTCACCTAAATCTTTATAAAAAGAAATCATGCGTAAAAATCCTCGAGTCATATCTGTAAATGTATGGTTTACTTTGCTTCTTTTTTTTTTTTTTACATCTTAAAGTCTTCCTTCTGTCACGGGTCTTACTGGGGCAAGTTGTCACATAATTTGCAACATGACAACATGAAGCGTGTAAAGGCAATTTCATGAATTAAATTTGATAGACAAATTAAAAATGTCATTTTATTTGATTATTTTAATCTATAAATGTTATTTATGAATTTTTACAATTAAAAAGCGCAATATTCTGCTACGTTCCTCAGTTTATAACTGGGTAAATTGGATATCGACCCTGAATATTTCATTGTTTGAATCAAGATAATGATATAGGCCTAGACATTGCATCCACAATTTAAATATAGCCTACATGAATGTACATTTATGTGCCATGTCTAAACATTGACCCAAAAACTACTAATCTAGTTCACCTTTCAACAAAAATATTCCACATTAGCCTTAAAAAAATTGCGTTAGCCTACAACCATAGCCTACAACCTACTATACACAGACAGTTCGCTATTGCTATCTGTTTTTGCTTTCTGTAAAAAAAAAAAAAATATATATATATATATGGGATCTTATTTTAAGCTCTCTGAATCTTTCGTTTAATTTATTTTTTATTGTCTTTTATTTATTAATGAGAGTGGTTGCAGTTGAAGTAAACGCGACAAAACTATTTTGGCGGCAATTGTGGTGATTTTTTGTTGTTGTTGTTTTAGTGCACGTAGGCTAATGCAGCTCAAACAGGTTACGGGCGCTTTAACGTTTTTTTTTCTCTCCATAAAGTGCTTACAACACAAAGTGTTCATACAAACATTAATAATTCTTTTCATTAACGTGAACCTTTTAAAATACGTTTATAAGTACTTAAAAGTTGATTTTGGTAGTCACCCAGGTGGCTCTGCTTTAGGCGCTTCTGACTCCGACGAGCTGTCGGTTTATCAGGCCTTGAAATCTCCGAGAACTCGGATCGCGTTCATGATTAGGCTATTTGATGGAGTGCATAGATAATCGGCTGTCATAATCCCACAGGGTTTTATAAACAAGCCTTTAAGATAGGGACAGTCACATGATCATCGGGATCATGATGGCTCCTGTCAGAGAGTGTTCAGCATTTCGGGTATCCCATGCGGCAGTAGCAGACGGTCTTGAAGAGGCGGCAGTGGCAGAAGGCGCACTGATCGCAACACACCGCGCTCGGCGTCTTACAGCTGCTCCACAGCGGCACACAGTTTGGCGGCGGAGGAGGTCTCTTTATTCGGTTGCTTAATTTCTGAAAAGTATACAATTAAAACATGCATTTATATGTGCTGCTTCAGGTTCGGACAAATTATGTCCCAGGGTTATTTAAAGTAACATAAAAATAAGCCGGGACCCATTCAATATTCTATTTATTATGAAAATGATTTGCATAAAATTGTAACAAATTACGAGCTAAGCTACTCCATGTCCAACGAAACGAATGCGCCTCTAAATAAACTTCGTGTCAGAGAAGAGCTTGACGTGTGATGTGTGAAGAAAACAAAAAAATCCAGGTAAATATCAAGCTGTCATTTTGACATATTTATTCAAATAGTAGGCTATGTAATTGTGTACATTTCCAGCTATGAAATTAGCCTCATATAATAACCATATATTATTTCAATAATGTTCAAAATGTAGACTAATTTTCACCACAGAATGTCAATAATCGAAATCGAAATCTATTTAAAATATTTTAATAAACATAGATAGATAGATAGATAGATAGATAGATAGATAGATAGATAGATAGATAGATAGATAGATAGATAGATAGAGGCTGTAGAATGAATAAAAGGTGAACAGTTTAAATAGACTACATTTGTTTTTATCACAAATATTTAATTAGACATTTTTATTATCAGCATATTATCAACTTTAGTTTAAAAAATGTAAATCTCTATGAACTGAATTAAACATCCTTACTGAAATATTTGTATTATTATATGGGTCAATGTATTAAAGCTGTTAATCAGTTAATTGAATATATAACACAAACCTTTTTTGGTTTCTTTTCCAGTTTCTTGTTCTTCTTAGGTGTTTTTGAAAGCCCTTCGATAATGGAAAATACAAATAAATTTGAAAGTGGAAGTTTTAAGTTTCTAAATAAGTAGCCTAACAAAGAAGTGTTAAACAAAGAATTATCATTTTTTTCCGATGTGAGTTTAAAAAAAAATAGCACTTGGCTAGAAGTTTGTGTTGACCATTTGTAGCAATTTATACTTGATTTATAATGGTGATCATTAGTTTTGTATATTATTTTCACAACTTGTGTTCGAGAAAGAAGGCTTACCGACTATGAGCACAGGAGGTGCATCTGTTTGGTTATTGACTTGTAAGCTGATGGTTGTTTGGTTGGAGCTGTATTGTTCCTCCATAAGCATGTGTGTGTGTACCGTGACACAGCAGGCTAAACAGAGCAGCAAACAGCACAGCAACAATGACGGACTCATATTAAGACTTCACCCTGCACAAGACAATAGTTTAAAAACAGAATCATAAACAAATCATAAAGTGCTGATTCAGTGATGATCACACACATGAACAGAATTAGACATAACAGGATGTTTGAACTTTGATACAATTTTAATAAAGGCCTTTAAATTCTTACCTAGCAATTTTAAAGGCCAAAACAAACAAAAACAAATCATAAAAGTAAACACGAGAGATAACTAGCCCTTATGAATTTGCTTTCAAATTGATCCAAACTGAAGCTCAAATTGTTGTGTACGCACAGATGTTAGACATACAGCAAACATATTCTTTTGTCATCATGTAACATCAAAACATTTACACACTATAAGAAGCAGTTTTATGCTAGTTAGAATTATAACCTCTAGATTTCGCACAAAACAGAGCCATTTTTATAGGCCAAATAGCAAGTAAAACTAGGACTGTTATATTCCTGTGCAGTTAGTTCAATATTAGTTCCTACAACCGAGAACAGTTTTCACAAAAATCACATACTCAATTCGAATATAAAATTTGTTTACATCTACAGTTCCAGTGTACAGTATTTATAATGGCATTTGATCTCAGTTTATCATTTCTCACCATGTTAAACCTCCTTTTTCTGACAATCTCCTGTTTTTTTTATATCCTCTTTCACAGTGCATTCAAAACTGATACCCAAGGTAATCTTCAGGAGTCGGTGTTTAAACTGACCTGTCCTGGTGAGTAATGGGACACCCTGTTTCCCTTTTTGTGGCTTGCTTGAGATATTCCCCGCTCCCCTGCTGAGACTGAGAGAGAAATGTCAGACAGACTTTTTTGTCAGGAAATTCAGAAAGGGGCGACATGATAAAATTAAGCAGGGGCGGATCCACACGGCCAGACGGAGCAGAGGGAGAGAGAGACAGACATAGAGAGAGAGAGAGGGAGGGTGATGGCTAAGTGTATGTGTATAGGCTAAATAGTTGGCTGAATAAGTATTTGCACTGTAAAAAAAAGTTGCTTATAAATGTGTGATTGTCATAAACACACTTTTGTCTGAATGAAAATGAATAAACTGTGGATATACAGTTGAAATTAAAGCATTTGTCAGACTTTATTCGAACATGTTCATATTTAATGTGATGAACTACCTGTGTGAAATTCAAACACCAATAAATATGTAGTCACCATGAAATCAAAATTGTCAAATCTATGAAATATTGCAGTATAAATAATTTATCCATGCACATAATTATTTTATTTTTCTATTCAGTGCCTTCCTTGTTATCTTTAACTTTTGGGCCTCTTTGATCAAAGTTGACCAAATTACGTTTTGAATATTTTTTTATTTTATTTGCTTCACCAGAATAGGATGACACATGTCGCATTAGCTATGTGAACTCACAAAAAAAATCTTGGACATGATTCAGATATGTTAAAGGGTCGAAAAATAAAAAGTAAAACTTGGTACCTCGCGGTCAAAAATAACCGACATAGGAAATGAATATGAAATACAAAAAAAATACGAATCTTTTGGTGGCACAAACTATGATGCAAAAACAAAACAAAACAAAAAACTGCAAAATAGACACCCACACATACATTTGAACCACTGTAATTGTAACAGAGCAAGACCTTGCAAATGTGTGAAATAAAATCAACAATTCAACCCCAATGAAATAAAATCAACAATTCAACCCCAATGCAGAATGCACAGACATAAATTACATTCATTACAAAATGTTTGTATGTGTTTAGAATTATCCATTCCTTATTTTGTTAGTTTTTTTAATTATCAATCAAATATTGAGTAACAAAAATGCTTTTCATGTGTTCCTTTTCTAACTAAATTTTAATGTTTGATTGCAATAATGCAAAACCTGATGCATATCTAACAAAAAATATCCTAACCTTGACAAAAAGTAGTAGAATGTCTAAATATACAGTATATCTAAATGCAAAACCTAATATAAGTAAAAAATTATGTCTAAAAAACAACTCTTTACATATTTATAGGGAGCTAGGTGGTTACACCATGACATTACACAAGTTTGAATTGTTTTAACGCCTCCAGATGCCACTATTCTCACTTAAAATTTTGATTTTAAAGGTCTTCGCTCTATCTATTGAATGCAAAATTTAATCCAAATAACTTCCTCTCCTCGGGCAGCAACATCTCTTCTCTGATAACGTGAGAGCGGGGCAACCTGTTCCCCACATGACTCACACCATAGAAAACCACAACCATCAATAATTATACACAGAAAACAACAAGCTGAGTGAATTTACTGTTTTTCCTCTTAGGGGAGGTATGATTGCTGGAAGATCATCTAAGCAAATTATCAAAGGAAAATGCATTTCATTTGAAAGTGATTTGTTGTATGCATGCATTTTGTCCGTCATCTCAATAAAATGGCGTTTCACGACACTTTCAACGACAGTTTCTGCCCAGTATCAAGATGCTATATTAAAAGTGAGATAGCCAGTGGGGAGAACATTTTGACCAGCAGAATTACTTTTCAGAGGTTAGAGTTAGTCCACTAAACCTTAAATCACATTTGGTTGTTATATAGGAAACCCGTTTTCTCTTAAGAGTTAATTTTTAAGTGACTTCTGACCTTCAAGCAAATGTTCCTAACAAAATCACGTATTTGTAAACATTGAATCTCCCAAGATTCTTCCAAAGAGAATGCCCAGATGTTACAAATAGATTCAAAGTGAACAGATGGTGTGCGATAAACAGTGGAATGAGCTGATTACGTATATCTGCTTTAGGCTGCAATAGACGAGCCCACCGATACAATGCTGCGCCAATATATTTGCTGGGATGAATGTAAAACATTAAAGGGTTAGTTCACCCAAAAATGAAAATTATGTCATTAATGACCCTCATGTTGTTCCAAGCCTGTAAGACCTCCGTTCATCTTCGGAACACAGTTTAATAGATTTAGTCCGAGAGTTTTCTGTCCCTCCATTGAAAATGTATGTACGGTATACTGTCCTTGTCCAGAAAGGAAATAAAGACATCATCAAATGTGACATCAGTGGGTTAGTCAGAATTTATTGAAGCATCGAAATTACATTTTGGTCCAAAAATAAAAAGAACTACGACTTTATTCAGCATTGTATTGTCTTCCGGTTCTGTTAAGGATCCGCGTTCAGTGACGCTGCTGACGTGTAATCCGGTGCGCCCGAGCTTCGTTCACAGTCTGAGGGAGACGCGCGCTGTAAACAAAACAATCTTCGCAAACATGTCTAAGGATTTCCACACAGAGGAAGACTTACATTTTTTTGCCCAGCCATATTTATTTGAACCCGAATACACGGACGCACCAGACACACGTCAGCAGCGTCTTACGTCAGCGGCGTCACTGAACGCGGATCCACAACAGAACCGTAAGAGAATACAATGCTGAATACAGTCGTAGTTTTTGTTATTTTTCGACCAAAATGTATTTTCGATGCTTCAAAACATTCTAACTAACCCACTGATGTCACATGGACTACTTTGATGACGTCTTTATTTCCTTTCTGGACAAGGACAGTATACCGTACATACATTTTCAATGGAGGGACAGAAAGCTCTCGGACTAAATCTAAAATATCTCAAACTGTGTTCCGAAGATGAACGGAGGTCTTACGGGCCTGGGACGACATGAGGGTGAGTCATTAATGACATAATTTTCATTTTTGGGCGAACTAACCCTTTAATCAAGGTATCTGATAAAGCATGAAATGAAGAATAACCCGTTTTACTGAATTATGTCACATTACAGAAGAAAAGTGAGTTGCGAATGCTGTTTTATGTTTACTTTAAATTATAAAATCGAATGTAAGGAATCAATCAACCATCAATCCATCTATCACATTTATTTCTATTTAGCACATTTTAAAACAACACATGTTGGCCAAAGTGCTTTACATAGGACCTAATATATTCATACAACCTACATGAGACCCAAGTCCAGAACAAATACAAAATGACTATAAATTAAATACAGTTGAATGCAAGTGAGAGCAAATAGTCTTTAAGTGAGATTTCAAGACATCAAGAGAGGTACGGGATCTAATAACACCATCTAATCATGTCAGTCTTGATTTTTTTATTGTTTTTTTGGCTTTCTTAATGGTGGTGACATTACATTCACAAAGTCAATGCCAAAGTATGCAAGTGCACTAGGAATAAGTCTATCGTTTGCTCATCTGGACGCTGTCAGAGACTTGGAAACGTTTGTAAAATCAAAGCCATGGAACTGCAAGTGGGTGAGTGCTGAACATTGCTCTCAGGGGATTTGGGAAACCTTTGAATTGTCCAGAATGAAGAGATGCCGTAAATGTGGGTTTGACAGGGTCTGGACAAGCTAAGAAAGCATGTGTTTCTCAGCCACTCATTTTCTGTCATTAACACCAGTTTTCTGGGCTGCTTTAACTTTAATGCTCCTCCAACCTTCATTAGAACTTGTACGAGACTGAAAATTGTGCCAGCCGCGTGCAAAAGCATACGATCCAAACCCAAAACATAACCGTCAAGGCCAATCATTCTAATAACAAAAAGTAGTGTTTTCACCATCTATTCTATAGAATATATTCTCTGAAAACAAATCTTAGTATCCTATCCTATTTTTGGAAACATTATTTTATTATGAAAATGTTATTTTTTTATACAACATAAATGCATGGTGATCACTGGGTATCAAGTTAGTAGTGATTTTGTCTTTTTAATTTAATTTTTTTAAAGAGATCAAGTTTTAAACCGTGTTTCCTTTGCACGCTAGCTAAACATTAACATGTCTCACATCTATCTCGATCTGATTCACGAATGGCATGTTTTATAAGCTTGGTGATAAACTGGTTGTAGTCAGTTTGATTTAGTTTAGCTGTATAAAGTTATATAATAAATGACATAATAAAACTATCAATCTCTTCCTCCCAAGAACAATAGTTTGGAGCACATGGTTACAATTCTACTTTTAATGGTACAGTGTTTAACATGTGATTTAATATGAACAGATTTTCATAACAGAATCTTGCCTATTTAAAATGATTTGCAGAATTTGTGATTTTTTCTTAATGCTTTGTTCTCTGTAACACTTAATAATTAATTCTTGTTCCTAAGGTGATTTTAACTGCATATTCAATAGATGTAACTTTTCTTTTATTCGTGCAGATTAATTTTGTATAACTGATTGTTTAAAATTTTAATGTCTATATTCAAAAAATGTGCTGTGCACATGATTTTGAAAAAAGCTAAATTAGTTAAATATGTATTTAAGTTTTACTGTACAGTGAAATCAGGGTCCAAGAGAATAAAAAAACAACAACAAAGTGTTTTGATAAACAAATGAATTCTGTTGTTAAATCATGTTTCTTTCATTTATGACACCTTAGAAAAAGTTAAATCTTTTCTCTCTTTGAAGAACTTTGAAATATTTATTCATGCGTTCATTGCTTTGCATCTTAAATATTGCAATTCACTTTATTATGGAGTTAACCACTCATCCATTGAGTGTCTACAAATGGTTCAGAATGCTGTGGCTCGGCTGTTGACCGGAAGTCGATATATTTGATCACATTACTCCTATTTTAATTTCTTTGCACTGGCTACTGGTTAAATTAAGAATAGAATGTAAAATTGTTGTTTTCGTTTTTAAATCAATAAAAGGCCTAGCACCAGGTGATCTTTCTGACATGCTACGTTCTCACCTTGGATTGCTCTCTGTCCGCAGGTCTAGGCTAAAACATATGGGGCCGAGCTTTTGCGATAGCAGGCCCTAAACTTTGGAATAGCCTACCGGTATTGATCCGAACTGTGTCATCTCTCTCTATAACTCACTTATTTACTGTGGCTTTTACTATTTGATGAATTATTTAGTTTTGTGTACTTAATTTGCTCTCATTGATTATAAAGCTCTAAAGCACTTTGGTCAACCTTGTTTTTTGTTTTGTTTTTGTTTTTTAAATGTGCTTTATAAATAAACAATGAATGAATGAATGCAAAAATTAATCACAAACTCACAAACGTTTTAATGAATAAGAATGTGTTCGTTGTTATAATAAATGAAATAAGCAATAATAATAAAAAAGCATTTTATTTTGACCAATGTGATTTTATTTTTGTAAGTCACACATTTTCACTGAAATACAAGATTTTGTAGACTTATCTTTTAATAGTTTTCCTTTACTGTTCATAAGATAAAAGAATAAACTAAAACAATATTCAATTGTAAGAATGAAGTGATATGAAACAGAAATGCCCACATAACTGAAAAGACATGGGATATTTAAGAACTGACACCAATTATACTGTGATGCGAGATTCGACATGTGTTTCCATTTGTTGAAGCTATTATGTAGTTTGGTAATACCATGGGTATGAGAAACCTTTGATTTTACATATAGTTTCAAAGCCATATTCCTATCCAGTTTCTGAAATCACAGAATCTCTGAGATCAGTGAAAAACTGCCCATCATGCATTTAAGTGCCCACAGATTCTAGTTCGCTATCTGTCAACCTAATTTAAGGTTTTCTCGCTATTCTCCGATGCCTGTGACACGTGTATATTTTCAGTTTCACCAGTGCTAATGCTATACATATAAACTTGAAATGGGCCTATAATGAAAATAAGACGTCTCGGCATCAGTGTTTTGATTAGTAATGTGTATATATAAAAACGAGGCTAAACCTCTAGAGAACTAAAGTAACAAAGAGATTTATTACACTGAGTGTTGCAAATTTGCAAATGCATTTTTAAAGGCAGTAATCATCCGGTTTTGTGAACATTTAGCCTTGACACTTTTCTGGCTGTTAAAAAGCCCAAAAGAGGACCTCGACCTTCATGATAAAAGCAACACAAATCAAGACAGAGAGAGACACAGAGAGAGAGAAAGAGTCAGAGGGAAGGAATAAGACATTTACCTTCTGCATGTATTGGATTTTCTTGTCTGGATTTCTATCTTCCCTTCCATGCTCAAAAAGCATAAACTACTTATTCCTAAGCAGATTTACACATGAATACATTTTCTTTCACTTCACTTCACAGCTTGTGGCACGAGTGCAACAGCTCTTTTACCGGGGAAATCCAGCTCAGAGCAAATGCAGTATGGAGAATGCATACATTAGCAGTGATCCACCCTATACACCCTGAAAATAGGCCTACTGCTGATCCACTGCTGACCTCTTTATCTAGCATCTATACTGTCATGATATATTACATTTAGGGGATCAAGCTTACTCTTGATACAAACTTTAAAGCCTTAAGCTGCACAACAGAAATCAAACATTAAACAACTTAGACTTTCAGCAAAGGGTTTGAGTTAAAAATATCTTAATGAGAGAGTTTTGAACTATAGGTGTTTTTAACCCTTTTAAGACCCTTTATAACGTTAGACAATAGATAGAAAATAATCTCATATGATAATTATATATTTTATACAACATCATATATAAAAATATATATACAAGGAAATGTTGCAACTCATATACAAACAAGGTGTTTAGGAAAGTAATGTGGTGGTTGTTATAGGAAACCCGTTTTCTTTTTACCTTTTTACCTCGGGAGCTGTTCAAGTTCACATTTATGTGCTCTCTGATTGCAAGTAACATTGTAAAATGACATTGTTTTCAAAAAGCAGACAGGAAAGGAGGAAGCAGGGTTTAGCTCTCTCGGAGCCAGGAATCCCACCGCAATTTTAAACAGATTAGAGGAATAAAATGGTTTGCAAGCCAGTATGAACATAAAGATCAGAAGTACCCAGGTTCAACTCTGGAGCAAGTGTTTGAAGATATTGTGTAGAGAATGTGAAACCCTCCAGATACCTCCTCCAGAAACCAATGTGAGCATTATTTCCCAAGATTTACTGTAACTCTTAAGAGTCTTTCTTCCAGCTCACTCATTTGTTCATGCAAACACTCTCAAGCTTGTGTCAGCATGAAGGGTTTTGGTTCATGAGCTCCAAATAATCTGCCCAAACAAGACATGGAGGGACTGGGGAGTCCTGTAACTCCTAACTGAGAGTCACACATTTCTGTGTGAAAACATCTCTGTGCCACAATTGTGTTAGTTAAATATAGTAATTTTAAAGTTTAAGTAACAAATGTTGAGAAAAATGAGCTATATGACTCTCTGGTCTCCCCTACTTAGATTGGCAGGTCAAAACTACAACTTCCATCATGCAATGCGCCCAGGCCAATCTAAAGCGCATGCGTACGGAGCTCCGCCCGGACTGTCGCGAGCCACTCGCATATCGAGGAAAGGTTTACTGTGAAGAATAGTCTATTATCACGCTTATTTTCTTCTTCTTGCGTTTTCGCAACAACCCGAAACCATGTCAGGAGACGAGGTTAGTAAACAATCGTTGTTTTAGAAAGATTTTATGTTAATTTATGTTTAATTAGACATTCAAAAGAGAAGGACAATTGGGCCTACTAGTAAAGGCTGTGAGGAAACATGTGCACAGCTCGTCTTTTCTAGATCTTTTTGTCATTGTCAGCTAGTTAGAGAGTATTCTACGCTTCTTTAACAGTCTTGACATTTTATCGACAAAAGGTAATATTGTACCACCATGGAAAATTAGACATGATAACATGTTTTTTTTTTTACATTTACCATAGTAATACAGGCTAGCGTTAGGTGGACAGGTATTGGGGTAACGTTACTACCGTTGTTTGGACGAGGTAATAACATGTTATTTTGGAGGAGTACTGTGTTTTATTAGTTTTTATGATGCAACCTTGTTTTTTTTTAGATTTACTATGGCACTACCATGTTTTGTTTGCAGACGTTTCTCGGTAATTATTGTTTTGTGGTGCCATGGTTTCTACAACGTTACTGTGTTTTCAGACACATCATGGTATTCTTGAATACTCATACAAATACAATATATATATATATATATATATATATATATATATATATGTGTGTATATATATATGTATATATATATATATATATGTATATATATATGGTAATTATTCAATAAACAGCGTTCCATACAAACAAGTACCCTAAAGTAGTAAAGTACCAAGTAGCATCATGGGACAAGGAAGTTCTGGGGATAATCCCAGTGTTGCCAACTCTCGCAATACAAATAAGCAACTGCAGCTTCAAAACAAGCCTTCAAAAATATTTATCAATATTCTTTTTTATCAATAAATGAGCCTGCAACATATTAAACTGAAACCACTCTGAGTTTGAAAAGCAAAAACAGATGGAATTTTACAAAAATCATTAAATTGCAACAAAGCAGGAAGGCACGCATATCCTCCGATCACAGTGAGCAGAATAGCTTTGGAGAATGAAAAGGAGAAAAAGTGACGTAAAGGCAAGAGCACTAAGGGAGAGCTGCAATATAGGCACATATTATAATAAAATATATTCAAACCATAGGCCTACCTACTGATAGCATTACCGTAAAACTTCAAATAGTAGCCCGGGCTTTTATTTTCCCAAACCGTCGAATTGCACCGGCTTGTATTTGAGACAGGCGTCTATATGAGTCAGGCCTTTATAATTTAGTGTTGAGATGTTGGTCATTGAGTGTATGTCTCTAATCTATAAAAATCTCCAAATGCTCCACGTTAAACTGCGGTCTTCCAACCTTTTACTGTCGCGTCGTCAATTGATTTTGATTAATATGCGCGAGGGAGAGAGAGCAAGACAGCGCTCGTGTTGTTTGAAGATGTGAGAGTGCGCGCGCGCGGCCGGGGCGCTCTCTCTCTCTCTCTCTCTCTCTCTCTCTCTCTCTCTCTCTCTCTCTCTCTCTCTCTCTGCTCGTAACGCGCCCTGTCAAGCGCAGCAGTCATTCTATTCTACATCACTCATCGATCAAAAAAAGCTTTGGAGGGACAAAAAATTGCTTTGGCGGCCGCGAAAAAGCGGACGATCTGAC
Organism: Tiaroga cobitis; assembly: GCA_030578255.1. Classification (NCBI taxonomy): domain Eukaryota; kingdom Metazoa; phylum Chordata; class Actinopteri; order Cypriniformes; family Leuciscidae; genus Tiaroga; species Tiaroga cobitis. Next base: position 6,132,324 of record CM060596.1, on the reverse strand, counting down.
GGTTTTAGAGGATTAAATACAACCCGAAACTAAAAAACAGACCCGGCCTCTATTTGAGACCGGCCTTTATTTACCCAAACCTGCAGCCACACCAGGCGTGTAAAAGAGACAGGCGTCTATTTGGGACTCGGCTATTATTTGAAGTTTTACGGTAGTATACTTGTTTTTTTATTATAGCCTGTAATAAATACTTTGAAAAAATATTTTTAAAATTAGGTGCCTCTCCTCCTTGCACTATCCATCCAGCATGTTTCCTCTCCAGCTCTGTACATCCCTGTTGGTGGCATTGTTTGTTAGAGGGACAGTTCACCCCAAAATGAAAATTCAGTCATTAATTACTCACACTCATGTCGTTTTCAAACCAGTAAGACCTTCGTTCATCTATGAACACAAATTAAGATATTTTTGATGAAATTCGAGAGCTTTCTGTCCCTCCATAGACTGCAACTTATTACCAATTTCAGGGGCCAGAAAGGTAGTAAAGACATCGTTAAAATATATATTTTTTAATTCAACCCCCCAAATAACGACTTTATTTCAACAGTCTCTTCTCTCTCCTCGCTGTACACGTAGTAAAAACAGTGCAGCGCTTCCAGGTTATACTCATTATTGGCCGACGCTGTTCACGTGAGCACCACGACACGTGTGGGATGCTGACGCAAGAGCTGGCCAATAATGTGCCAGCGTTCTGAACCTGGGAGCGCTGCACTGTTTACTACGTGAACACAGCAAGGAGAGAGAAGGTATTGTTGAATAAAGTCGTTGTTTTTGGGGGGTTTTGTGCACAAAAAGTATTCTCGTCGCTTCGTAGCATTAAGGTTGAATCACTGTAGTCACTAGGGCTGGGTAAAAAATATCGATTTCTCGATATTAATCGATTCTCATTTTTACGAACCGATATCGATTCTTAAATCTCAAGAATCGATTAGTCATCCTGTTTTCATTTAATGATCGCGTAGAACATTGTATCGTGCATCCCATCCAATAAATCGAAATAATCTTTGTGCTTTGTGACTATTATTATGAAATAAAGTCTCAAATTTCGAATTACGTCCATTTTCTTACGAACTTCAAAAACATAAATACCGTTTTGACGCTGTGGCGTGAGATCGCTCTGGCTCAGCTCAAGAGAAGCAGCAGCACGGAGCGCACATGATCTCATTCTCCACTTCCGCCTTAATAATACCAGTTACTCCGCCTTAATAATACCAGTTACAGCGCCAAATAAACATCAATGAGCATCTGAAAGTGTGTTAAAAGATAGAGTACAACTTCGAAATCCGTATCATGTAACGTGGTATCGCTCAATCAGTGTTTCATCCGTGGAAAGACGTCAGTTAAACAGTAAGTAAACAATGGCATGTAACGTCACATTTACCTCAGAAAAAACATTAAACTTAGTAACTTAGTCAGTTAGTCAGCTAGAAAAAATAACTCTAGAGAGGAGAATTTTGCTAAATATATGCACCATATTACATATTCATTATAATTTTTAATGTTCTTCAATATTTAATGCATGTTTGAATAAATCTGGCAAGTTTTTATGACAGCCACCATTTAAATGTTTATATTTCATATAACTTTCTTATTATAAAAATAAATAAGTGTAATTTAAGTGTTTGTATAGCTACAAATCAGTTCATTTTTACCTTCAAAATTATAGTAGGCTAATGAAGCCTATAGGCTACAACTGACTCCCATAGTTTACAGCATTAGTTAAGAGATTTGTTTTCCTTGAAAAAAATTGCCATGTATTGTACCTGATATCCAAAATAATCAATATTGAATCGAATCGAAATCGAATCGAATTGCAAGCTTGTGAATCGAAATCGAATCGAATTGTGAAATTTGTGTCAATACCCAGCCCTAGTAGTCACGTGGACTATTTTAATGATGTTTTTACTACCTTTCTGGGCCTTGAAAATGGTAATAACGTTGCATTCTATGGGGGTCAGAAAGCTCTCGGATTTCAACAAAAAATCTTAATTTGTGTTCCGAAGGTGAACGGAGGTCTTACGGGTTTGAACTAACCCTTTAAGATGTATTTATGTCATACTAACTATCATTACTTGCATTTTCAACGTCAGATGCCTGCACATTGAACGTGATCTTTCTCCAGTGATGTTGAAGAGGGTCTACAGAACTTGTATTATTGCACTGATTGGCTATTAGCAGTGAGCCGACAATGTCAATGGATTGGAGAAAACAGTTACCATAAATGTAAAGAAACAAAGTTTTCCTAACAAGCAACCATGTTTTTTAAAATAAGCCCAAAAAACCACTACCCGCAAATTAAAAAAAAAACAAAAAAATGTACGCGACAGCGTGGATTATTAGCAGACTTGACAAATATGAAAAGTCCCTGCTCGCGAGGTAGTACTTTTTCAATGTTCAGGAACTTTCGGGAGTGGGACTTGGCAACTGAACATGATGATTGGTTGACTCCACGCAGCATTTTATTTCAACCACCAATTTTAAAGATCTGTTGCGGTGCATGCAGTAAGAGGTTCGAATCAGCAACAGGGCATGGTGAAAATAAGTTCCTGGGACAAACTGTTTTTGTAATTTTGGTGGAAATGCGGCTTTTGAGGACTATGTGAATGTACATTTCTGCACCATGGTATATATCAAAGTTTTGTAGTATTACCATGCGATTCCCGTCGAAAGAATTTTCACATTTATTGTCTTGTAATTCCTACGTGATCACATTTGAACTGTTCATTATTCAGATACTGTAAATGACAACAGTTTTTTTTACTCGCATAATTGATCTGTTCTTTTTGTGCAAGACCAAATGCTAATATGTTTGTGATTATCTAAGAGAGCTTTTGTATGATTAGTAGGATTAGTTCTGATTAGTTCTCATTAGGGGATTATTGGTTGCATTATTTTTCCCTTCTTGATCTCTTTTGACAGCCTTTGTTCAATGTCGTGTCATTATTAAACTCATATTATCATCCTTCCAGATGATATTTGATCCCACTATGACCAAGAAGAAGAAGAAAAAGAAGAAGCCTTTCATGCTGGAGGAAGATGGTGGTGAGGGAGAAGAAGGCCAACAATTGGAAACGAAAGAGACTGAGGCTGACGGGGGCGAGGAGAAAGAGTTCGATCTTGATGAAGATGATGGGGGGAGGAAGAGAGGTGAAACGCATGCCATTCTATTGTGCATTAGTGCTGTTGCTTAACCATGGTAGTAAGTAGGGGTGGCACGGTACATGAAAAAACATCCGAACCGTTCGGTTCGCTTGTCTCGGTTCAGAGCGTGTGTGTGTCTCACGGTTCGACGCATGCGCAATGTAGCCTCGTGTCCGTATGTGACCTCAGACGTGTGTTTCCTTTTCGCGTGAAATAAGACGTGTGTGGACATACATACACGAGGCTTGTTCGACTTGAACCGGCGCTGCACAGAGCGATCGGCGCGAGCGCGACGGCTCCGTATGCTTTTCAATCACTCTCGCGGTATTTTAATGTCATTCACCGATAGCTCTGTCTAGTGCCGGTTCAAGACGAACACGCCAGTAAAAGTGGAGTATGGAGCGCTGCAGGACACGTCAGGCGGAGAAGTGGCAAGTGGGAGAGATAAGGAAGGCTAACCGGAGTTGGAGGATGCGCCAGCGTCGTATAAGTCCGGTGTGTGGGAACATTTTGGATTTCATGTTATGAGATATAGCAGCTACAGTGGCACTTTAAGTTTAGATAAGAACTCCAGTCATTTGTTTCCAAATACTGCACTTTAATTTCAAGTGAAAAAAAGTGTATGCTCACTCTCAGGGAATAGAAGCATTGTTGATACTGTTTATGTGTTGAGGTTGAACTTATGTTTGTGATTATGGCCGTTGCTATTGCTATAGCCTAATTATAGGCAATTATGTTTCATGTATTTTTACTTATTTAAAAGAGTTTTAAGAGTTCCTCTTTTTCTTTTAAAAGATCATATTTTTGGAAGAGCTACACTTAAGTTGGCAGTTTGATAAATGCAAGTTAATTTTTAATCTTTGTGTGCTAAAAATGCACAAGTTCCTGTAGAGATCGTGATACACATTCTACTTTTTTTGCCAAATAAACGAAAAGCATGTCATCAATGTCTTCTCTCTTGCTGTATCAAAATCTCACCTAGCTTTCCTGTGAGATGGTCCCAATAATGTGCTTAAAGTCAAGTCAAATTCAGTTTGTGCATGATTGCATGATATACCATTTTTGTTAATACTGTATCCTAAATTGTGGATAATTAAGCTATATATCATATGCTGAAGTACATTTCTGGAGTGTTAAAGATTAAAAGAAAAAATAACAACAAGAACCGTACAGAACTGAAAACCGTGACCCTAAAACCGTGATACAAACCGAACCGTGGGTCCCCATTTTAGTCAACCCAATATTATAAAATATTTATTATTTATCATTACACTTGACTGGCAGTCTTCTTTAATAAAGCAAGGCAGCCCTGAGACAAATAGAAAAACTACTTAGTAGATAAATAAAATTCATTGATACAAAAATAAAAACTTTTTTCTGCGAACTTAAAGACGTAACACTTTATTTTTGAAATTTGTGAATTGTTACGAATCGGCAGAACATATAATTCCCAGCCCTAGTATTTGGCTGTTACATGACACACATTTGTGTTGAAATGATTAAATGAAATTTGCTAAAAAACTGAATTTTTCCAGTGTAAAACTAGCTAAAGAAATGTAATAGCCACATACAAATCACATTTAAAACACTGTTATGTTCGATTTTAACATTGACAACAGAATAATATGCAATATTGTTATTAAATATTTATTGCAAAAATCCATTATATTTGTTGCTTTGCACACTGAATATTTTTATTCCTTCTCAGTGAAAATCTTGTGTAATCCAAAAGGTGTGGGTTGTTAAATTTGTTTTGGTGATGATTCAGAAACATCAGATGACCTGGATGACTTAAACTTCTTGAACCAGAAGAAAAAGAAAAAGAAGTCCAAAAAAGAGAAGATTTTTGATGCCGAGCTTGAGGAAGGAATAAAGGTCAGTTGATTATTTGCATATGTATAGTTGTTCAACTGTTGATTGTTTTCATTGCCATAATTGCTTGTCAGTGAAAGATGTTTTGAGCGCTATCTTTCTGTGGACTTGCTTTCCTTTAAAAAATAAATTGATAACTGAGCAATCACATCAGAGTCTTTGCATTTGGAGTTTTTTCTGTTCGTGCCTACCGACAGCTGTTGTCATGCATCGTCGTGAACTAACTAAATTGCTAATTTCCAAAAGGAGCTGAAGATCGAAACGGAGCCATCAGAAACACAAGAGGATGATGACTTAATGCTGCCTAAGAAGAAGAAACATAGAAAAGTCAGAGATTTTCAAGAGGACACAGACAGTCAAAGCAAGGATGATGGTAAGTACATTACTTCAGTGGAGCGCTTTTTGTAAATAACTGTAATGTAATTAGGGATGTAAAGGTTAATCGATTATCGATTAATTGTCGACAAGAATTTACTCGATTAAATTCAATTAATTGTCGGCTAATTGAACATTGCGAACGTGACACGAGACACCCGACACAAACTTAAGGCGGCAAAAAAGAATCCAAACATGAGGCGGTCAAAACGGAGTGGACTACCAGCTATATACAGCGTGTTGCTAACCTCGAAAATCCAGCTGTATTCTAACAATAATTTAGCTCTCATTATCAGCTAGGCTCCTTGCATGTTGGCTAATAACTTTTTTTAAAGCTTGGTCTCCAACATTAACAGCGCTGTGTTGGACAGATCTGTGCAGCGGTGTTCCATGAGGGAGAGAGAGCGCGAGAGGTACGGGTGAGTGAGAGCGCGAGAGACAGTGCTGCGCGAATGCGCTACGGCGCTCTGCAATCAAATACGATTTTAAATCGGCTTAGTAAAAAAAAATCGGCGATCAGCGTTGATATCGTGGCGGGCCGCCACAAATAAATGAGCCAGGGTTCCTGCGGATCCTTAAAAAGTCTTAAAAAGTCTTAAATTAGATTTTTAAAATATAAGGCCATAAAAAGTCTTAAAAAGTCTTATTTTCACTTATGAAAGGTCTTAAATTTTAGATGACACTTCGACATATCTACATGTTTTCCAAATTAAAACTATCCAATTAGTGTAGTATTATTTTTTATTATTCTATCTTTGTGGATTTGCTTGTTCACGTGACAATTCGCATCACATTCGCGGCAGAATAACGTCTGTCTCCTGCACGCGAGAGAGGAGAGAAGAAGAAAGTTGGCAATGTCAGTTCAGTCGTAAGTTCATTCTTTATGTCCTTAGGGGTGTGCGATGTGTATTGTCTATAATGATATTGTAATCATTGTTTTAACGATGTATGAGGCACTGTGAGCTGACATCGCATTTGTCTCTCGTGCTTTCACTGCGTGATGTGTCAGTGCAGTTGTAGGCCTATGTCCCCAAATTAGTTTTTGTCTTATATTTATATCATATTCTGTTCTTATATTAGAATATCACATCAGTAAGAGTGCCGTTTTCCCGTGCACAAGTGTGATATATTTATGTTATACAATAGTTAAATAAAAAATAAATTAACATGAGTTACTTTTTAGACACCATATTGTCAATATTGTTTGTTTTCCCTTTATTTCGCCGACTAGAATTTCAAAATGAAACCGTATAGCAGAGTCTTAATGCAACAGACAGCGATGATTTCTTGACTGAAATCCACGTTTTGAACGAGTCATTTTAACGATTCAATGAACAATCAGTTGTTTCTTTCCCGAATGAATCAGCCGTTTGAACAAATCGGTTAAATGAATGAATCCCTCAACTCCATATAGACAGTATGCTCAACTCGCTTACGGTATTAGGACAGTGACTTGCCGCCGCCTACTGGCGGTTTTAGTTTCATATTTAAAGTACCCTTTAATTAAAACGTTAAAATTAGAAATCATTTCATATTTAAATATTGAATATTGATTTAAAAAAAACTCTCATAGCTTTATTTATGCAATTGTAAATGGAGTGTAAATATTAATGCCACTTCTGATGCCGCTTCTGTGTCACCTCTGCACTGCAAAGATGGATTTTGATTGAATGATTTAATTTGACTGGTAACGGTGGTACTGTATAATTATTGTGTAATTAAGTATTATTGTATAAATAAGTATAATTACTGTACAATTTAATTTGAATAATTTGAATGTTAGTAGGCTATTTGACATAAAAGGTGATGCATAACTCTAAATAAGTTTAGAAAAAAATGTCCACATATAGGTGAAAATGCCCCTGGAAATCAATTTAAGGTGGCAAATATTGCACATTAATTAATCATTTCTTTCACTACTGTGAACTGACCACTGCATAGAATATGAAAAATATGAATATCTTCGTGAGTCTGCTGTTAACAACAGGCCTAAACCACCCAATGCACCAGCACAAAAACACAATCAGTAAAATATCATCTAATTATTATCAACAAAACGTTTAAAATATCGAGATATATTTTTGTCAATATTGCACACCCCTATACGGTATTAATTTTGATTTCTTCAGGTCTTATAAAGGTCTTAAAAAGCCTTAAATTTGACTTTAAAAAGTGTGCAGGAACCCTGTGAGCGTATGGGAAACTCTGCCCTCTAATTTTACTGTCACCTTCCTCAGGGATGATTTAGGTTGTGTTCAGTTCTTCTATATTTGAAGTTTCCAGGTCTAGTAATTTTACTTTGACCTTTCTCAGACCAAGGGGGATTATAAGTGCTGCTGCTAATGTTTCAAGTTTTTCATACAAGGAGTTTAGATTATTATAAGTAGGCTTAATATAGTGTAGGTTAAGCCTACCCATATAGATTTTTATTTAAAATGTATTTTATGTTGCTTAATGTTTCACATGCAACAGGTGAGCCAGTGCACAATTATTTTTTTATGTATTTTAATTTTCTGTGCATAATTTATTTTGTTAAACTACATAAATGCCATTATCTGTACCGTATCCCAACTGTTACAATAAAACATCAATTGAGCAGTATAACATGCATTTTTATTCAGTATATAAGCAATATTTTGCTTTTTATGTTAAAGACACTATTGATACCGTGAGAAATTTACATTCTCAGGAAAATAGCCGCTTATCAGTTAATCGTTAATCGATCGATAAGGTCGATCAACTAACGATTAATGAATTAATCGATAATTTGCATCCCTAAATGTAATGTTTGCAATCTAATCCCTGTAAAGCTCTAATACAAAGCAAACTGTTGTATAAAGTGCTATACTAATAAAGGTGACTTAACTAGAATGATTGTGTGAAAGGTGTCGAAGATGACGACAGTAAAACCATCGATGATATCACGTTCAGCTCACAGACAGGCACTGCCTGGGCCGGATCGGAGAGAGACTACACATACGATGAGGTGAATGGGAGCTTTTATTTCCAAGCTTGCGGAACGTGTGCATGTTTCAGGTGATAACATAATAAAGGGCCTGAGACTGCTGCCATCTGGTGCTTTTGTTGGCAGAATAGCTTTTCTCTGCTAACTTCTCTTTTATGCGACATGTTTGGAATTACTACAGCTGGTGTCAAGATGAGTTTTAGTGGATGTATGAAGTTGGTTCTCGTCAAGTTCACACAGGTGTAGTTCATCACTTTAACTTTAACGTTTGACAACCAGAACCTGTCACAATACTTTTACACAATGTCTTTGTTTTAAACAATGCCACGTGTGTGTGTGTATATATATATATATATATATATATATATATATATATATATATATATATATATATATATATATATATATATATATATATATATATATATATATATATATTAGTTGCTATTTTGTTATCTTATGCAAAGACAGCCATATATTAAGTATAGCATAATTTTCCAAGTACTTTTTGGGACTGCTCTATATTTAATAAAAAAAAAAACTTAATATTTAGCATATGCTCTTGAAAACTTTTAACTACATAATCATTGTCATGGAGTTTGTGCACTATGTTCTGCAGACAATAATAGAAATGACTGAAAATATCACATTATTTTAGCTTTTGAATAGAGTCTTTAACATCATGCGGGAAAAAAATCCAGACATGGTCGCAGGAGAAAAGAGAAAGTTTGTGATGAAGCCTCCTCAGGTTGTCAGGGTCGGCACAAAGAAGACCTCCTTCGTAAACTTCACAGACATCTGCAAACTGTAAGTCTAAACTCAAAATTGTCAAGCTGTTTTATAGTTATAATGAAACTTTTCATTATGATATTGAGTTTGATTTTTCTTTGAACAACTAGAAAGTGAGTCAATATTTTTGCCTTCTGTTGGTCATTTCAATAGCTGCTAATCAAAAATATTCATATCACATATTTGTAAATGCAATCTTTATTTTGTATGGTTCTTAACACCTACTTTTTTTTTCTTTTTTTTTTTGTCAGGTTGCATCGACAGCCAAAACATCTTTTGGCGTTTTTGCTAGCTGAGTTAGGTACAAGGTGAGTTTATACTGTTATTGGCTCTTCCCATGAAAGGCTTTAACTTGGTGTCCTGGCCTAAATCCCATGTTTTCATTTCCACAGGAACTATTATATATGTTTGGTAAAATATTATCTAGCCTAAAATTAACATGGCATGACAAGTAGCTTGTTTTCAACACCTGAAATGGCTGTTTCCTGCACCTTAAAATGGTGATTTTCTTCTTTTTTTTCTCTTGGCAACAATTAAAATATCTCAACTGTGTACAATTTTTGACATTCTGTTAAACTGTTTAATTATAATAGTAAACTATTATTAAATTATTACAAAACATAGTTAGCTGTCTCAACTAAAGTCATCATGAAATCAAAATGGAACATTCTAATTTATTATAGAGTATTGCAGTATTTATTATAAATGATTTATCTGTGTACTACCAAATATGAGTAGACTAGAAGAGGCTTGGTCGTAGGGCTGGGTATCGCTCAAAAAATTTCAAAACCGATACCAGTTCCTGAATGATACTTTTTCAATACCAATTTTATGAAATCCGTTTTAACAAGATTACATTACAGATTACCTAAAAAAACCCTTTGGTTTTATGTTTTTTCAGTTTGCTGACTTTTTTTTTTTTTTTACAGACTCAGACTCGTATAGGCCACTGGGGGGAGGAATATATGCCTTGCGCTCAAGCTTGCCGCAAAGCATTGGCAAAAGTAGCCTAATGATTATGAATGTGTAGGGGGGGAAAAGCAAGGAGACATTTTAATTGTTTATTAATAAACTAGTGTCTTCTGAGTCAGTGTTGACTGCAAAGATGAAGTTGACATTGCTGACTCGTCAACTCTGCAGTTAAAAATGTCACGATACCAAAGTTCCAGTAGTCGGTACCAATACCTTTAAAATTTTACGGTTCTCGGTACCAATTTCGCTACCACAGCAAAATCTGTTGGAACCATTTTTCTATTTTATTGAACTATTTGCAATTTTTTTTAAATTTGCTACTTTTATTTATGATGGTAATCATGAGTAAATAATACATATAAACATCGAAGGCTACATGCTGTTTAAAAGTAAACATTGTTTATAAAAAGATAAGTTCAGCAGAATAAATGTTTAAATGGTCTTTTTGTGGTTTAGTATTCACAGACACTAGTTTATATCGGCTACAGTGCTAGTAAAAAAGCTGTTCTGGAGCCCTGCGCTTAGATAAACATGGAAGCGACTAAAAGCAGCTGCCTATTAGCGGGTACCGGATATACCCGGCACTCTGTACTACCGGTACTACAGAAATGGTATCGTCACATTTTCAAAATTTCAGCAGTCTTGCTGTCGAAGTACCATTACTTTAGACAACCCTATCCGCAGTATAGTGCACTGTCAAGTCCTTCATCAGATTTGTCGTGTTGTCGGTCTTGTCGCAAATATTGTATCGTGCGCTGTTGGCATCGAGTCTGGCAAAGTGGTTCCTTTCACTAACTATTTGCTGCAAAAGAGTTTCTGGCACCTTTTTGTACCATGTTCATATTGTGATGTTCTGTCCTTATGCAATCTGTAAGTGAATTATTATTCTGTTTTATGGAGAGCACCACTAAACCAATGGTTGTTTTTCTTCGTCGATGATCATTAACCTTGCAAAATATCATACCGGTGTCGGGCAAGCTCTCGGTTTATTTTTCCAGTGTCTCTGTGCGACCCTCCACCAGTCACTTCATTTTCACTTTTTGCTGGAGGCGTTTCACATGATGTCAGAGAGAAACCTGAATCAGTTGAGAAAGGCATTGCTGCTCTAAAGGCATCGACTGACCCTGTGAACGTTTCAGAAGGCATTATTAAAAGATGACCAGGCTGATTTCAGCACCTCATTGTGTCCACTGACGTGCATCTCCGAGGACACATGAAAGGAAATCCGTCGATTTAGCCTCCTGGATATTTACAGAGGATTTTAGTTTTGAAAGAGATCAGTCTTAAACGTGTGTAGAATTCTTCTTTCTGTTGCTGGAAACTGGAAGTTTGTGATTTGGAAAGAATATTGAAAATAATTGGTGGTGTTTTTTCCCTAAAATCAAAGTACTGAAGTGCCTTTTTATTTTAGAAATGCTCTAACCACTGTATTCACTTTTCAGCGGGTCCATAGATGGAAACAATCAGCTCGTCATCAAAGGCAGATTCCAGCAGAAACAGATAGAGAATGTCTTAAGAAGATATATAAGTGAGTTTTATTTGACTGCTCTTAAACATACAGTAGTTGTGACTCGTAACAAGCCCATAATATTTTTCATGTTTTGTATATTAGAATGAATATTTATAGAAATATTTTTTTATCTTAAGTGTGTCTCTATATATAGAGTTTGGAAACATTACATGTTTTTAGTGTTTTTGAAAGAAGTCTTTTCTGCTTACCAAGGCTGCATTTATTTCATTAAAAAAATACATTACAAATTCTTACAAATAAAAAGAGACTGTTTTCTATTTTAATATATTTTAAAATGTCATTTATTCCTGTGATGCAAAGATACATTTTCAGCATCGTTGCTGATTTGCTTCTCAACAAAAAATTCTTCTTATTATTGTCAATGTTGAAAACAATTTTTGTTGCCTAACATTTTTGTTGAAAATGGGATACCATTGAAACATTATGGCAAGACAAAAAAAAATTTTGGCAAGATAATAAAAAACGGATACAAATATTAATAATTTTATTCAAGGATGCGTTAAACTGGTAGTTAAAGTCACAGTAAAGACATTTATCAAGTTACAAGAGAATTCTGTTTAATAAATGCTTTAAGAAATGTAATAAATAAACTTAATAAATGCTGTTCATTGAACTTTCTATTCATCAAAAAAAAAAGCGTATCACCATTTTAATAAAATTAAGCAGCACGACTATTTTCAACATTGATGATGATTAATAAATGTTTCTTGAGCAACAAATCGGCATGTTAGAATGATTTCTGAAGGATCATTTGACACAGAAGCGAAGCTGAATTTTCAGCATCATTACTCCAGTCTTCATAGGAAAAAACGTACATTTTAAAATATATTCAAATACAAAAGTTTCTTTTAATTTGTAATAATATTTTGCAATTTTGATCAAATAAATGCTGCCTAGGTGAGCATGAGAGACTTCTTTCAAAAACAAGTTTCCAAACTTTTGACCACTATTGTGTATATACACACAATATATAGTTTGTGGAATTCCTAATATATCTTTTTATATATATATATATATATATATATATATATATATTACTGCTCTGCGTTATATGAGAAAAAAACAGAATGATCTGAACTGTTTTTGTCTTGCAGAGGAGTATGTGACATGCCACACTTGTCGGTCTCCTGACACAATCTTGCAGAAGGACACGCGTCTTTACTTCCTGCAGTGCGAGACGTGTCACTCCCGCTGTTCCGTTGCCAGCATCAAGACCGGGTTCCAGGCGGTGACTGGCAAGAGAGCGCAGATGCGTGCCAAAGCCAACTAACGCCTGTCCCTCGACCATCACACACCTTATACGGCCCATCTGAACACATGCACTCCACGGCCAAACTCAACACATCCACTCACACCCAGGTTCCTACGGAATCCCCTGCGCTGTTCAGGAAGTCTGAAATTTCAAACCGAGATCTCGGCCATCTCAAGTACAACACTTCATTTCCTTCAGCTCCTATGAAATTGCCTATGCACATGAAGAGAGGTTTGATTTGTTGGGTCTGGCTGTGGAGCAGTGCTGTGAGATGCGAACCGAGAACACGGAGCCTGGAGGATTTTATGAATGAACTGTTGGTGAAATTTGTTGTTGCTGTATTACCTGCAGAGAAACAATTGAAATAAAATGCATACCAGCAAACATGTGCAGTCTATGTTTCTGGGAAGAATGTCTTTGTCTAGAGAGACTGGATGTGATCAAGAAATGTACTGGATCTTTTATTATGATTCTGTAAACGGACACTAGTATTCAGCCTCCTACGGTTTTCTGTACTTTTAAAGGGATGAATATCTGTTGATTAAACATCTCTTAAAAGATCTGGAATAACACTTTTTTTTTTTAAATGATTATGAAAAATAGGAGTTAGCCTGGCTCATTCTCTATATGCAATGTTTTTTCTGCTCCTGATGAAAATTAGTGAATCTAAAGTGTGGATTAAAATTCAAATTGATGGGTATTGTTTAGTTCTATTTATTTGTACTCAATAATAACTAAAAGCGAAATGGACATTTTATCTCAACAGTCGTGCATTTTCTGCTTTTCCACAATATTCCTTCAGGAAAGGCGTTTTTTTTTTTTTTTTTTTTTTGCTGCGCAGTTGTCGGAATGGTAAATATTACAATAATGTTAATACAGGGTATTGTGGGTGTTGTATACTTAAAATGAAATTGCCCAGAACTGATAGTTACTCTGAAAAATGTGATGTAAATTGGGTCCTTTTAAGAAAGTTGTGGCTGTAGCCTTTACTGTTGTTCTGTCCAAATGAATCCACCAGTCTGCGCCTGTTTAAGCTCCAAAGAGCCTCAAAATCCCACTGACATAAATCAAGGAAATGTAGTTCGACACCCAGCATTCCAGTGTATTCCTAACCACGTGATACTCTTACCCATATACCCTCAGTGCAGTGTGCCTCTTTTTGTAAACCAACACAATTGTTTATGTGACTGCTCAAAGTATGACAGCTGAATAAGTGTTTAATATGTCAGGCAGTCATCCTGGAGCAAAACGCATTGGGGGAAAAAAATAAATATGAAACACGACCCTCAGTGCACAATCTGGACAGATAAATTTTTTGCACCACATAAGATATGTTAAAGGATGCAGTGCGAAGGACTTTTTCTTATGTTCCTTTACAAAAGGTTCATGGCACAGACTGTATTGGCACTGAAAATGAAGCTGAAGGAGAAATCACTAGCATTGGTAAAATTGCTTCCTAATGCAAGTTCTGTATTAATTGGCATATGTTTTAGACCTGGCTATTTTCAATTTTTTTGTTTTGCGTGTTAAAAGTAGTTCCAGTCATACAGTTTATATGTGCTTTGGCTTTGAATAAAGTCATTACCAGCTCCAGGGACTAGACTGGGTAACATCCTCCATCACTCACAACACAAGGTTTAGGGATGAGTAATGAGCATGGTTTTGACTGGCCCGGACATGGCTGTCTCTGCTGCATGGGAGGAGACGTGTTGGAGTGCAGTGCAATAAAAGTAAGTCCGTCTGGCCGCTATGCTTTGAGTTTTGTGCACCTAAAGCTGAACTTATCTCGATAGCGAAGGCCAGAGCGTTTAAGTGGAATTTAGTCGTTTATCTATTGCCATATATGTTTCAGTTTGACATGCTTAATAGCCTACTGATTGCTAAATTTCTTTGCATCATGTCATTATCTTTAATTATAGGAGCGTCCTTATGTCTCACAGCTTGGACGTCATACTGTAAATCGCATGCCAAACTTACTTGGATGGTCATGAATCCTAACCTCTACTACTCACATATATCCTCCTTATATAACTCATTATATCTCTCCTTAATCGCCCCGCCCAGCTTAACTAAAAATGAGAATTCTGTCATTATTTACCCTCATGCCATTCTAAACCATACGTAAAAAAGACGGAATTTATTTATCAGAACAACTTAAGAACATTAATAATAATATAATAATACAACAACTAGCAGTTACCAACGGGACCAGTCAATCTATTTTTTTAGTTCTCAAACCAAACCTACATTTTTAAGCAACTGACTTATGACCAGTCTTTAAAAAAAATCCCTTTTCCTGAAAAGCTTGCCCATGGCTGTTCTTGGGTATCTTTTAAAAATAATAATGATCAAAATAAAAAATAATGACTAACAGGACAATATGAGGTCTGTGTTACTTTTACTGTATTTATCTACCATAAATAATTAGAAGACAGCCCAATTTATACTTCTGCGTCGAACTCGGCGTACCCTGACGTGCACCTCTCCAAAAATGTAACAACGCGTAAAGGCCAATTTATACTTCTGCGTCGGGTGCGCGCAGGTACGGCGTAGCATACGCATAGACGTGTACCATACGTCGTACCCAGAGCACGAGAGACAGAGTTGCGACACTCTTTGATGTCACGTGGTTCATGTAAGCCCCAATAGTTCCAAAACATTCGCTGGCTGTCATGTTCTTCTATGGGACAGACAGCAGCGATTGCATTATTGAACGGTAAATATAAAATAAAACACACACCCAAGTACTTTTTCAGCTGTTACTGCATTATTGCAGTTTGTTAATGTCAGTTTTGTATTTGGAGAGGCAGGGTGACAACGAAATACTGTATATTACTTAGATAAGTTTTAGGCTTTTTTTTTTAGGGAAAAGCTTAGTGTTCATGTTCGCATGGGTATAGCACTGGCTTTAGCGGCTCTAACTTAACTTTTCCATATCATTCATCTGATGATGGACGTCTCGTGATATTTATTTTAGCACAACTGGGCTGTATTAGGCTATTGATTACCGTGATCTTGCTTATAAATTCCGATTCAGCCATTAGCCTACCTTCGTGATCGGGATCACGCAAAGAGGTCTGCAGTGGCGGTCCGTTCAGAATTCCAGCCAACATAAAATATAAATAATTACGCTGTGCATGTACAAATGAATGATTTAGGAGGGAAATGGACTGCTCCCATAACGTAGAAAGTAACGACTATATTTGCAGCAATGTTCGGTAAATATTAACTTCATAAAATGAAACCGGAGAGATAGTTAATGAGTGAATTAACTATGTTCCTAAATACGATCCATAACATGTATGTTTTTAACACACGATCCATAACTGTTAACAGGATTCATTTCAGTATGGCTAATTTACCCCTTCATCCTACCCTAATCATAGACTAAACCATTCATCAGAAAACACACACAAATACATACTGTGTACAGTACACATATGGCAAGCCGTTTTAGCTTTTATTCATTTCCAGGATATGAATTCTTGATATCAACAATTCAATTCTTGATATCAACAATTACATTCTTGATATCAACAATTTAATTCTTGATATCAACAATTGTATTTTCACTAGTAAAATGTCACCATAGGCTGCCATTCAAAACCAATTGTTGATATCAAGAATTGATTTCTTACTAGTTGAAATTCCAATTTCACATATCAGAAATACAATTATTACTAGTAAAAACCTTTATTTTTAATATCAAGAATTAAATTGTTACTAGTTGAAATGTCTATTCTTGATATCAGCAATTGAATTGCTAGTAACAATGTTCATTTTTATATCAATAATTCAATTTTTACTAGTGACAATTTTAATTTCTGATATCATGAATGTGATTGTTACTGATCCGTGTAACGCTTTGCAGTTCTTTGTTCAATTTGCACCATCAAAATTAACCAAATGAAAAATTGGATTCAAACTTTTATTTTCCTTTTTTTTTTAAACAATTCACAAACGGATAATTGTCTCTCAGTTTAATTTTCAATTCCACAAGCTTGGGTTGTTGCGTCCGAGTCTGGTTTTTGAACAAACATAAAAAAATGACTCGTTGCTCTGATTTTCCATTTCTCTGTGTTTTGCTCGCGGTTGGACCGTACCAGTTCCACCGGGGGATGGAGCGGGGGGCGCACGTGGATGCATTTACCCAGAGCGGTGTAGCGTTATGTAGCCTATATGGCACGTCTGAGTCTGACCATTAAATAATTTATCGCCAGTGGCAACGCGCTGATATAGCTTTCAGACAAGTAATTTTAATAACAACTGTCAAGAGCGTATTCTTGTAACACTCTTCGCAGGCGAATTCACTCTCACACGAATCTCGGGGCGCGCTTTTTATTGACTTTATTGCTTTTGACTCAATCTCAATACTTGTTATAGAATTATCTTATCTCTTGTATAATGTGTTAATAAGTTCATAAATAAAATAAGGATTTATTATATAAGTCATCATTAGTAGGCTAATTATTGTTTTAGGTATTTATATTTAGGTATAACTTTGAGTGGCTAATTTTTCTTTTCTTGTATAGACTGTCTTAGTGTTTTTGTATGATTTAATAGCTTTTCTACCATAGGTGTTAGCTTTGCTACCAGTGGTGTTGCTAGCTTTCCGTGTTTAATATACAGGTGGGGGATTTATTATTTAAAAAATAATGATAATCGAGTTACGTTTGTAAAAGCGATTTAAAGGATTAAGAATGGTAAAACGTATAGGTCTAATTGTAGTTAAGTAATCTATTTAACGTACTATTTGCAAATAATTTAAGCAATACTGTTTTAATGGAAAATGGTATATTGCCAGAATTTGGACCTTTTTTACAGCAAGGGTTAACAGTGCAGTTTATCAATAAAAACTGTCACCTCGGGTGAAAAATGTCGTCCTGTGTTCCGTCTTTTAAACTTCTCCTCAACGTGCATGCAGTGTAAATAAAGAAGTTGCATCAATGAAATGATAGTAAAGTTAGTCCACGGCCACACCCCCGTGCTAATGGTACCGCCCACGGCGCAAATTACAAGACGAAAATTAGAAAAACAAAATCAGTTCGATTTCATTAATTCAAATGTTTGTTTCTAAAGTCACAATTTAGCACAAGTAAAATTGAAAAAAGGGAGAAAAGGGCAACTATCCATTGATAATGTAACTGGAAAAACAAGAAAAATGAACGTCTGGTTTCAATGTTTTATTTTTGCATTTGCATTATATGGTCTGAAAATTGAATTGTGAAGCGTTACACGGACCGTTACACGGACCGTTACTAGTAAGAAAGCCATTTTAGATATCTGAAATAATACTGATATCAGAAATACATTTTCAGATATCAAAAATGATCATTTTTACCAGTAACAATTGAATTGTTGATATCAAGAATAGACATTTCAACTAGTGACAAATTAATAATTGATATCAGGAATTCACATTTTTACTAGTAAGTTAACAATGTAATTATTGATATCAAAAATGATATTTCTACTAGTAAAAAATCCATTCTTGATATCAACAATTCATTTTGAATGGCAGCCTATGGTGACATTTCACTAGTGAAAATACAATTGCAGATATCAGCAATTAAATTGTTGATATCAACAATTCAATTGTTGATATCAACAATTACATTTTTGATATCAACAATTCAATTGTTGATATCAAAAAATGTAATTGTTGATATCAAGAATCCATATCCTGGAAATGAATAAAAGCTAAAACGGCTTTCCATAGTACACATGTATATATGTATGTATGTATGTATATGTAGTATATATATATATATATATATATATATATATATATATATATATGCATGTTTATTTATGTATATGTATTACACAAACACACATTTTGACATATATTTGCATATATATACACACATAACCCTAATCCATTTAAATAAATGAATTGTGTGTGTGTGTGTATAATATTATATATATATATATATATATATATATATATATATATATATATATATATATATATATATATATATATATATATAATATTATTATTAATAATATTATATACATCAGGTTACCGTAAGTTAGCTAACGTTAGTGAAGTGTAGGTCACGTAAGCTATAGCTGCAATTAACCATATTATCTTCCAATAAACACTGGCTACATAAAATATAACTATACTGACTAGATTCACGAGAGGTCGGCTAATGTGTGTAAAAGTAAAAAAAAAAAATACAGTAATTTCATTAATTTACTAGCGAGCGTACTTCGGAAACACTGAAAATGAATGGGGTTCAATGCTGGAACTGTGTTTGGAACTATTGGCTGCTCCACGACACGCGTTACTTCCGTTAGATTTCCACGACGCATGCGCGAGAATTGCGATCTCCTTCAACTACTTCCATAGACAGTAAAAGAAATGGACAGAGCGATCTCATTGGAACTCAGTTGAGACAGTTGAAGCCCACTTTTAGCGATTTTTGAGCACTTCCGTTCCTGACGCGCAGACTCAGACCGACTCACACTAAGCTTGATGACGTGAGCAACCTGTCTGACAGACGTTAATCTTCTAGTAGCTGTGCGTGAAAATTGCCAACGTTAATCTTGCAGAGACGGGGAACTTGAGCAAAGAGTTCTTTGGCGTGAGTGAGCAGGAGTAAGTATTCCGTTGCTTTTATGGACTCATTATCTATGGGCTTCTCCCTTGACGGGACGTCCCCCCGATTGCCTGCGAGCTTCTCCTCCTGTCTGTACGGTAATTTCTGTACAGCGCGACAGAGAGTCGAGTGGTTATGACGCAATCGTTAGCCTATTTTTACCAAAACTGTTTCTACGGGGCCATAATGTAACATAGAAGGTAATGGAGCCCTTTATACATTGTCGTGTTTCTTTAGAAATAAATAATGGACAAATGGAGTCTTTAAACGCCTCAGATGTAAAGTTATTCGCTGTCAAAGTGACGCCAAAATGAATGGGAGTCAATGGAAATGCTAACGCAAGTGAAGTTCTGCTACAAGATGGCGGCACCCGGCCGACTTCAACTTCCGGTCGATGGATTACCCCCTTGGGGACTACTTCAGTTAAGTTTTCGCGCGTGCGCGTCGTGGAAATCTCTTGAAGTCTCGTTTCAGGCCTTCAAGGAAGAAAAGGAATAGTCGAATAAAGTCGTTATTTTTGTTGGTTTTTTCGCACAAAAAGTATTCTCGTCGCTTGATAAACTTATAGTTGAGCCACTGTTGTGACATGGAATATTTAAACATTTTCTTTAATGACTTTCTGGGCCGTCCGGTGTCATTCCCTTAGGGAGCCTATGTAGCAGTCATAAACCTCTCAGATTTAATCATAAATATCTTCATTTGTGTTCCGAAGACGAACGAAGGCCTTACGGGGTTGGTACAGCATGGGGGTGAGTAATTAATTACTTAATTTTCATTTTTGGGTGAACTAACCCTTTAAGGCCGATTTATACTTCTGCGTCGGACCTACGCCGGAGGGAGCCTCTACCTACGCTATAGACTACGCGTTGGTTTTCATTTATACTTCTGCGTCGTTGTCCGCGTTGACGCGCAATTACACATGCAGAGGGAACATGAGAAATCCAAGGGAGGGGTTCTAGCAGACCAATCACAGCGCTTGCGTTCGCGTAGAATTGACGCGTTGTTACATTTTTGGAGAGGTGCACGTCAGGGTACACCGAAGGGTACTCGTGCTACACACAGCCTACGGCGCAGCTATGGCGTGAGTTCGACGCAGGAGTATAAATTGGGCTGTACACTACGTTGTATACTCGGCGCAAAAGTATAAATTGGCCTTAATTCTACGCGGACGCAAGCGCTGTGATTGGTCTTCTAGAACCGCTCCCTCGGGTTTCATATCCTCCCTCTGCATGTGTAAAACGTAGACAGCGGACAACGACGCAGAAGTATAAATGTAAACCAACGTGTAGTCTATAGCGTGGATCAGCCTTAAAGTGCAGTAAATGTTAAAACAATTTTAGCACATTGTTAGCATGAATTACCATGCTGCTAGCATGTTTTCACACATTGCTAACACGAATTAGCATGTTGCTATATGTTTTAACAAGTTGCATTCTGGTTGCATGTTGTTAACATGATTTAGTACCTTGCTAGCATGTTTTAACATGTTGCTGCTAACATGTTTTAGCATATTGCTAGCATGACTTAGCACAGTGTCCTAGGCTAGTCAGTAAGCTTTGCTGGTGATAGACAGCTTAAATACACTATAATTCTTATTGCACAAAAGTTTTAACCACCTCAGAGTTTTTGTAGATTTGATCATCCAGTTTACAAAAACCTCAAGGCTGATTCAGTTAGAAAAGATATAGCATACCGAGTCAGAACGGTCGAAAGGCCCGACCCGAGTTTGGTGGTTGGAGCTTGAAAACTCTTGGAGATACTGTTTAAAATGTAGTCTTAGAAGAAGCAGCTTAAATAGTAGATCAGTATGCTGGCATTGTCAAGCCAACATAATAATATGACAACAAATACCAGTTTTGAGCTAGAGATGGTGTGGAGGTGTCTGAAACACGATGCGCTTTCCAGGTCACGGACTTAAAACAAGATAAGGGATGGTATGTGATTCCCATTCATCCCAGTAACAGTCCAGTTGAGCTGTTACCTGCGATAGCTGGAACTCCAGAAAGTCCTCCAACTGAGAATAAAATCGTGATGAAATGGATAGCGACAGATCTTTCCTTCAGTATAGCGACGTGCATCAAGAGTGGAATGGATTATCGAAAAAGAAAATATATAGGATTGGGACTTGGTTCTATTAACCGATTTTGAAATGTGCACTCAAATAGTGGAGGCAGATGAACACAAGCTTACAGGGGCGGGGTTTAACTGGACAGTGATTGGAGGAGTCCTGCATACATCATCATAGAGAAGTCTGTCGTTTTCACCGCATAGTTAATACATTTTGAGTAAACATTACAAGGTGAATGTTTTTAAATGAAACATGCATGGATTAATTATTATAATATAATATCTCTATAACATGCCTTTAGATGTTACAGCCTGAAGGAAGTAAAACTTCACACAAATCGTATTGACAGCGTCCACTGGATCGAATCTTTTAAATAAGGTAATTGTGTTTTTTCTCGAAACTTTTTGGACCGCAGTGATTCCTGCTTGTGGAGGAGTTGCAATATAGTGCGCTTCCATTTACAGCTTTATTACAGATTGCATTCACTGAAAGGCCTCTCCCATCCAGACCTCACAGGCAGCTGTGCTCATGTTTCAGAAAGTAGAGACTTCTTTAATCCTCGAATTGGCACATCTAATAGAGTAAGAATACATCTCTTGTCTTAAAGGTAAAGATTAGACAAGGTGCTGAGGATTACTCGACGCATCTGCATTCAAACAGGTATTTCACAAGTCATCATAGTTTATTTACATCTGTAAATATCTCTTGCAGTCTCGAAAGTGCAAGCAGAAGAAATGTGCACATGTAATTAAAAATAGCCAACCTTTCTGATTCCGACTGGCATATAAATAAAACGAAAAACAGTTCTGGAAAAGCACAAACGGACAGGAAAGAAGGGAGGACAGACACAGAATGAGGGTATTTACATATGAGGCGCCCAGATGTACAGAAAAAAAAATGCATGTTAATTGTGTTTTCTGGGGAGCATGAATGCAGAATGTCTGTGAAATTGATCCCCTTTTGTTGTCGCGTGTGTGATGTTGTTGCTCTCAGGGACTGTGGCTTTTTTGTGATGGATTCCTGGTTTAGGGGACGTCATCCCCGTCTCCTTCCTACCAAACAGCTAGTTTAGCTGTCCGTCTCATTGACAGCTGATGCTGGAGTTTGACGGCGCCTGTTGGTTTCAGTGTCTTCCCGCTTAGTCTGTGGTATTAAAAAAGTTTCCAGTCGACAGTGTTTTCCAACTCCCTGCTGTAATAAATACAAGAAAAGGAAGACAAGCATTAAGCCGTGCAAGTGAAGAAAAACAGCTACAAGAGACGCACAAAACAGGGGAGCTGAAATAAAAAGAGCTTGCTGGATCTCAGTCAATTCACTCATGTGGTTTTTTTCTTCCTTTATTCCCTTTAAAGCTAAAAAAACACATTTATAAAGTATTTTCTGCTGAATTTTAAGGACAAATAAAGCAGCAAACATAAAAAACACACCCAGAAATCCATATATGGGGTTAAATGCAGAGCCATAGCGAGAAAGAGTTGCGACACTCTTTAATGTCGCCGCGACGGCTGTCACGTGGTTCATGTAAACCCCAATAGTTCCAAAACATACGCTGGCTGTCATGTTCTTCTATGGGACAGACAGCAGCGATTGCATTTTTGAACGGTAAATATAAAATAAAACACACAACCAAGCACTTTTTCAGCTGTTATTGCATTTTGTTAATGTCAGTTTTGCATTTGGAGAGGCAGGGTGACAACGAAATACTGTATATTACTTAGATAAGTTTTAGGCAATTTTTTTTTGGAGGGAAAAGCTTAGTGCTCGCATGGGTAGCTTTAGCGGCTCTAACTTAACTTTTCCATATTCATCTGATGATGGACGTCGGTCTCATGATATTTATTTTAGCACAACTGGGCTGTATTAGGCCATTGATTCCCGTGATTTTGCTTATAAATTACAATTCAGCCATTAGCCTACCTTCGTGATCACGCAGAGGTCTGCCGTGGCGGTCCATTCAGAATTCGCTAGAAGCTAGCTCACTTCTGATGAAAGTGGCCACCCTCAGGATCACACCGTGAAACATAATCATGTTAAGACTAATAATATAATTTTAAGATTAAGCCAGTTGACAATTCAAAAGAGGTAGATATTTCAGAAACTTACGTTACCTCTGGAACAACTCGACGCGCAACATTCACCACTCAAAACTCAGCCAACACGTAACATAATGAAAAGTTAGTTAGTATATACCAAAAATTCAACTAAATAAAAGTTGCTATAAAGGTGGTAGCGATTCATTACCGAACTAATTAGATGCTATACCTTCTAGGGCTGACTTCTAATAGTCGAGGATTCGACGATTCGATTCGGAGAGGTCTGATTCGACTATGAACCTCATAGTCGAACAGTAGGGAAGTGTTATGTAACCAATAGGGGTGTGACGGTTATCATATAACCATGAGACCGACAGTGTCATTAGAACTCCATAACCGCCAAAACCGTGCTATTAAAATATTTTTTACAAAAAAATTTTATCATAGAGAATGTTTAAATACTAATATCAGCTTACGAGGGAAACGGAGGCGGAGTTAGTGGTGGTTCGGAGGCTGAGTGCTGGAGATCATTCGGGAGAGGTCTGTGCACCTTCACCGATCAGAATGCGCGCTGACACGGAGAAAGCCTTGTTTATACCAGACGCGTCCGCACGAGCGCGAAGGTGCGCATGGCAAAAATGACGCGTTGGGTGTGCAAGACCGGCAAGACCCCATTTCGCTTGGCTGTGTGCACGGCTTTTTTTGTAACAGCGCGCGCGACACCGCATCCGAGGATGAACGGCTTCAAGCCGAATCTGCTCGGGCATGTACGTCTCACCGACCGCACCGGCAACCAGTTTGCGCGTCTAAATTGCAAAGTTCATTGCAAAGTTTTTTTGTTAAGGTTTTGTTTACTGTGTGTGATTTATTTAAAACAAAGCTTTTTTTGTTGTTGTTAAGGATTCATTTAATGGAAAGCACATTCACATCTAGTTGTCTTGCTGTTCATTTTAAACGTAGAGCGAGTTGTCCTATAAGAGACGAACAGTTATTCAACCGAACGTCTAGCTGCTATCTAAAAAAATAAATAAAAAAAAGGTTCGACTATCAGTCGACTACGGCAAAATCTAACGAATCAGATTCGACTATGAAAATCCTTCGTCGAAAACAGCCCTAATACCTTCACAACTGGTGAAGTACAATATAGACAGTTGACAATTCAAAAGAAGTCGATATTTCAGCAACTTACCTCTGGAACAACTCGACGCGCAGCAATGTAAGTTAAGTGAATGGGGTCCAACAGCCAAATGCCAGTGTTTGGAACTAATCCGAGCTCCATATCCCGGAAGTAGGCGGTTAAAAGCGCCGCCATTTTTTTTTACAACGGAGGTCTATGGGAGTGTCGCAACTCTTTCTCTCTATGGCTCTGGTTAAATGTACAGAACTACAACCTAAATGTTCTTTTGAAAGTCTGCATCTTTCACTGTTTGTTGTACCAATTACCATTCAGAGAGTGTGAAATCGATTGAGATTTTCTAAACAGCTAATGTGAAGTTCTCTATGGTCCAGGACTGGTGTTATCTGACTTTCAAGATGTATTAGTTTACTTGTGCACTCGCTGATCCTGCACTCAGAACCCAAAGCCATGTGGATAAAGAACATACTTGGGTCATACATTTTTTTATTATTATTTGTACAATAAAAATTATACAAAATACTTAAAGAAACAATTAATTATTCATTTCCATAAAGAAAGATTTTTTTTCATTGTTACTATTTTTGATGTGACAATTAAGCACATTCCCCCTCCCAATTATATATATTTATATTTGTTCAATATCCCATTACACCAACCCTACCCCAAAACGTACCCAATCACAGAAAACTTTCTGCATTTTTACATTTTCAAAAAAACATCAGGCGCGCGCTCGGACGCACGCGCACGCACACACATACATACACACAAATATGTTTTACAGATTAAAAAAAATATAGTTTTAACTTGGGCAGAAAAATGAGCTTGAAAGTCATAAAAGTAATGTAATAATACAAAAAAAAAAGTATGCTTTATTTTCTAAATGCAAAATATAATTTATTACTGGGGTAAAATATGACCTGGGAGTTTTTTTGTGTGTGAGATTCAACCACAGCTATCATAAACTACCTCTGAAAGGCTCCTAATGCTGATCATTTCATCGAGGGGAGCGTGACCAATTGCTAATTTGTGCCCAATATGATGGTAACTTTGATTTGACCTTTCAGGGCAACTGCAGTTGTTAGAATAAGAGGAGGCCGGCGGAAGCCGTGTTACTGGTGCAATAAAGATTGTGGTCACGCACATTAGCCAGACAAACAGAGCGCTGATCCACAAACAACACACAGAAGGATCAGGTGGAAGCCCCCATCAGATTCCACACCGTCCTGTGCGTTTATGTAGCCAAACATATGGCAGAGTTTAGACCGAAACAGAAGTAGAGCCGCTACACCTTGAAAACAGATTAGTAAGAATAACCACAGCTATTTCCCTTCATTTTGATAAACTTTATGCTCATAGGTCACAGACGCTGTATCCAAGCAAGTATGTGAAGCTCGCTCAGACCACCGAAGACGGACCTGATAGAGCAACGGTAACAAAATTACTCCAATCAGAATGAGACCCTTATGACATTTACTTGGCAAACACCAAGTAGCATTTTCTGTCTGCCTAAAAACAAGAGAGATATTTGACCTCTGGAGCATGTATAAAAATGTATATTGGGATGTAGAACTCCTCTTTTGGATTAAAATGATTTGTCTGGAGTTCTTTTGCCAGTGAATTTAGAAATGCATTCATAAGCCAACACTGTAAATCCGACTCGACTTTTGTTAACAGTTTAAGATTATCCAGTGAATTCCATTTTAATTCTTTGAAAAAGTCCTAAATTAATGAATTACAATTGAATTATTTTGAATAAAAATAAAAGTGGATCATCAATATATTTGTTAAAAAAAATATATAATTTGAACTATAGTGTGAATTTAAATAGTACACACTAGTTCAAAAGTTTGGGGTCAATACGATTTTTTGTTTAAAAAAGTTATTTTTATTCAACGTGGAAAAATTTAATTGAGCAAGACATTCATAATGTTACAAAGGATTTCTATTATTTAACTATTTTAACTCTATTTATCAAAGAATCCTGAAATAAAAACATGTATTCTGGTTTCCACAAAATCATCTAAAGCAGCATATTAGAATGATTTCTGAAGGATCATGTGACACTGAAGACTGGAGGAATGATGCTGAAAATTCAGCTTTGCATCACAGGAATAAATTACATTTTAAAATATATTAGAAAACAGTTATTTTAAATTGTAATAATATTTCACAATATTATGGTTTTTACTGTATTTGGTGAGCAGAAGACTTTCAAAAACATTACAGACCCCCAAATTGATACATATAAAATATTGTTCAACGTTTTAAATCATCTCTTTGTGTGATGTTCAGCTTGAAAAGTTAGCTTTCCGTCAGAAAAACCCCTAATAATTTCCTGCTGTCATGCTTAATGGATCTTTAGGGACACCAAATTGAGCTCAACAAATTACTCCATGAAAGCAGATTTAGTGGTTTGTACTCACTAACTTCCTTTTTACAATCTGTTTTCAGCATGAAGAACAATCTTGGTTAGATCTTGAAAGTCAAGCTTGGAAACTTGTAAAACATCTCATGGTTTGAATTATCACTGATCCAAGAATCCACTGTCCCAGCATTGAGTTCTTGCCTTTTATTGAAGAATGGAATCCATTTCAGATATGTGATTGTTTTCCTGAAGAGAGGAGAGATAAGAAATCATAATTAGGAGACTGTAAACTTTAATGTGTTTTTTAGATGTTTTTTAAGCAGACCCTCCTCTTCTTCTAGTCTATTGTCTCCTGAACAATATCTATTCCATTCCCCATATAAATGTCCTCCTCGCTCTTACCATGTCTTCGTCACACTCCTCGTGTGTGTGGTCCTCGCTCTCCTCCACATCACTGTGCTGCAGGTCCTCTGACTCGGAGCCTGACTCGTCCTGGGACAGTTCGCTCTTCACTTCATCTGCCTTCTGCAACTCTGCACACAGAGGAACATTTACAAATAAACATCACATTTTTCGACCTTTACACAAAATCAAACACATATTTTTTGTTGTTGAGTATATTATATTTGATACATCAGGCTTTTATGGCTCATATAGTACGATTTAGTGAGAATATGGAGCTCACGCTCGAGGAAGAAAGAAATATGCAATTTGGTGCAGTTGCTGATATTTATATGGCCAAAAGCTAAGATGAAAATCTGATAGCTTGTAATTTAAATAAACGAGACTACTTCAGGGTTCCCACGGATCCTTAAAAAGTCTTAAATTAGATTTTTAAAATATAAGGCCATAAAAAGTCTTAAAAAGTCTTATTTTTACATATGAAAGGTCTTAAATTTTAGATGACACTTCGACTTAGACATATCTAAACGTTTTCCAAATTAAAACTATCTAATTAGCGTAGTATTATTTTTTATTATTCTA
The DNA here is from genome assembly GCA_030578255.1 of Tiaroga cobitis. NCBI lineage: Eukaryota > Metazoa > Chordata > Actinopteri > Cypriniformes > Leuciscidae > Tiaroga > Tiaroga cobitis. Next base: position 6,104,234 of record CM060596.1, on the reverse strand, counting down.
TCTTTGTGGATTTGCTTGTTCACGTGACAATTCGCATCACATTCGCGGCAGAATAACGTCTGTCTCCTGCACGCGAGAGAGGAGAGAAGAAGAAAGTTGGCAATGTCAGTTCAGTCGTAAGTTTATTCTTTATGTCCTTAGGGGTGTGCGATGTGTATTGTCTATAATGATATTGTAATCATTGTTTTAACGATGTATGAGGCGCTGTGAGCTGACATCGCATTTGTCTCTCGCGCTTTCACTGCGTGATGTGTCAGTGCATTTATAGGTAACTTAGGCCTATGTCCCCAAATTAGTTTTTTTCTTATTCTAATATAAGAACAGAATATGATATAAATATATCACATCAGTAAGTGTGCCGTTTTCCCGTGCACAAGTGTGATATATTTATGTTATACAATAGCCTACTTAAATTAAAAATAAATGAACATGAGTTACTTTTTAGACACCATATTGTCAATATTGTTTGTTTTCCCTTTATTTCGCCGACTAGAATTTCAAAATGAAACCGTAGCAGAGTCAATCACTTGTTTCTTTCCCGAATGAATCAGCCGTTTGAACAAATCGGTTGAATGAATGAATCCCTCAACTCCATATAGACAGTATGCTCAACTCGCTTACGGTATTAGGACAGTGACTTGCCGCCGCCTACTGGCGGTTTTAGTTTCATATTTAAAGTACCCTTTAATTAAAACGTTAAAATTAGAAATCATTTCATATTTAAATATTGAATATTGATTTAAAAAAAAAACTCATAGCTTTATTTATGCAATTGTAAATGAAGTGTAAATATTAATGCCTGTGTCACCTCTGCACTGCAAAGATGGATTTTGATTGAATGATTTAATTTGACTGGTAACGGTGGTACTGTATAATTATTGTGTAATTGAGTATTATTGTATAAATAAGTATAATTACTGTACAATTTAATTTGAATAATTTGAATGTTAGTAGGCTATTTGACATAAAAGGTGATGCATAACTCTAAATAAGTTTAGAAAAAATGTCCACATATAGGTGAAAATGCCCCTGGAAATCAATTTAAGGTGGCAAATATTGCACATTAATTAATCATTTCTGTCACTACTGTGAACTGACCACTGCATAGAATATGAAAAATATGAATATCTTCGTCAGTCTGCTGTCAACAACAAGCCTAAACCAGCCAATGCACCAGCACAAAAACACAATCAGTAAAATATCATCTAATTATTATCAACAAAACGTTTAAAATATCGAGATATATTTTTGTCAATATTGCACACCCCTAATGTACGGTATTAATTCTGATTTCCTCAGGTCTTAAAAAGGTCTTAAAAAGCCTTAAATTTGACTTTAAAAAGTGTGCAGGAACCCTGTACTTGCATTAAAATGCATATAAATATCAATTGTCACACTATATCTCTCAGTAACATGTTTTAGTAAAATTAGAGAGACATCAAATAAAACAATAATTTATCGCTATTTCCCCATCTTATTAGGACACAAATAATACAATTTCATGTTTTTTTTAAACATGACTTATTTTTGATTTTAATATTTGTATCCTCCAGGATACGTCGGCCTTTTGGGGGTATCAATTCATTAAAAAAAGAATGCTTGTTTGGCAATGCGTATAACAACATTTTAGCAAATTCTTTAAAACATTTATTCTTTTATAACTTAAACTAAACATTCTTTGCAAAATTCTGTTGAACAATAAATATATTGCCTATTTATGAATATATTAGCCTACTGTATCATATTTCATATGCTAATTTCTAGGGCCTATAAATTATCAGTATGACCAAAACTTTGCTGAAAAACCTGTTGTACACAATCTACTTTATGCCGTCTGATTGATAGTTAGTAGATCTAAAATATTTGAATGATTTTTATAAAGCAAAATGTAAGCTAAACATTTACTGTATTAAAGCAACTTGGGTCAACTTGATTATTTAAAATTCTTTTTACATTTTATCATGTTAATATCAAATATGACACAAAAGGCTTTTAGCCTTGACATTTTAAATTGACATTTATTTGTTCATCTCCCTCTTTGCAATTAATTGTATATATAAGCCATAAAAGCCTGATGTATGAAATATGATACTCAACAAAAACACATGCAAATCTGAGTGTGTATGTATAAATATATATATATATATATATATATATATATATATATATATACACGCACACAGGTTTGCATTTGTTTTTTGCATGCAAACCTGTGTGTGTTTGTGTGCGCGTGTGTCAGAATTCATCATCATATTGTTTTTTTTTAAGTTGGAGGGCCTGTATCTTCATTGGAGTGCGGCCCAAAAGTATTGAACTGATTTTATAAAACAGGCCACAAAAAATGATGAAGTCTATATACTTCAAACCCCTAAAAGAGTGACGTATCCCCTGAGATACAAACATTTACAGACAGATTATGAACATTTTTAACACAAATGTAATAAGCTAACGCTTACCAACAACTTTTTAAACATGCAAGTCCCCTGCAAATATTTTTTACATATGTGAAATATATCAACTTTTATGAAGGGGAGTATATTTCCCACTACAGGTGGCCATGTTGTTTTTAAATTCCACCCATGAGAAAGAATAAAGAATGTATAAACGAAGTGACCAGATCTAAATATCCACAACAAACACCCTTTCAACATGAAACCAAGAAATGAGACCTACACTTTTACTGCCTCTCCCCACAGCCTCTCAAATATTTGTATCCCCCAGGATACAATAAACTTTTAGGGTTAATGAAGTGTCTCTATTTGCAATGCTTAAACGCAGCATCTATGTCAGTATGCATTGGGGACTATCTGTTCTCATCTTCATGAAGAATCACCATCCAAATTTTCACATCCTATAAACAACCAAGACACCTCTGTATAGACACAACTCCAGAGCAGTCATGTAAAAAAAAAAAAAAAACTGTTTTACTGTTGTCAAAGTGAAGAAAAACTTGGAGCTTGCTTTAACCCCTTAGCTGTCACCCCCCTTTTTGAGAATGGGGGTTAAAATGCACTATTCAAACTTAAATGGTTGTAATTCAAGAATGCTTTGGAATATATACCCAAGTTTGGTCTTGTTTTAAAGAAAACACTCAGCAGATTAGTGCTGAAGTGAAAACACTTCAAAAAATGAAAGTATGAAAAAGTTATGGAAGTTTAAATTTACAGTAAATCAAATATACTGTACCATATATTTTTTATTTTATATAATAAATATTTACAAAATATTTTTTACTCTAAAATTACTATAAAATCAAAGCCATAAATCTAACCAATTTATGTTCCAAATTTGAAGTTGATATCACAAAAATTGAAGTTCCCATGAGATTTTGTTTAGGCGTAGTGCCAAAAATAGCCACCGGGTGCCATTGAATTCCATTGAATTTAGTTGTATACATTCTGCCTAAACAAATTAATAAATTTCTGTTCAAATATCAATTCTGTCACAAAATTTGGAACCTTGAGACACAGACCTTTCTGACAATATGTGTTTTGTCAAGATTAGAAAAGGTTTTGATCATAAATTATGAAATATAATGATGCCCAAAAGCGGAGGAGTCTGATAAAATAATTTAGAGTACCGTTTCTATGGTAACGCAACGTTAAATTATAAAACAGTTTTCACAGGATGAATTCTGAGTTTATAAGCTTTCAAATGATACCTAATTTATGATAACTACTAAAATATGTGATATAATAAAAAAGGCGTTATCTTTTAGAGGATAATATATACACTCACCTAAATGATTATTAGGAACACCTGTTCAATTTCTCATTAATGCAATTATCTAATCAACCAATCACATGGCAGTTGCTTCAATGCATTTAGGGGTGTGGTCCTGGTCAAGACAATCTCCTGAACTCCAAACTGAATATCAGAATGGGAAAGAAAGGTGATTTAAGCAAGTTTGAGCGTGGCATGGTTGTTGGTGCCAGACGGGCCGGTCTGAGTATTTCACAATCTGCTCAGTTACTGGGATTTTCACGCACAACCATTTCTAGGGTTTAAAAAGAATGGTGTGAAAAGGGAAAAACATCCAGTATGCGGCAGTCCTGTGGGCGAAAATGCCTTGTTGATGCTAGAGGTCAGAGGAGAATGGGCCGACTGATTCAAGCTGATAGAAGAGCAATTTTGACTGAAATAACCACTCGTTACAACCGACAGGGTGTCCGCGGGTCCTTAAAAAGTCTTAAAAAGTCTTATATTAGATTTTGAAAATTTATGGCCTTAAAAAGTCTTATTTTTACTTATGCAAGGTCTTCAATTTTCGATGGCAATTTGAGTTAGACATATCTAAATGTTTTCCAAATTAAAACTATCTAATTAGCGTACTTTTTTATTTATTATTCGTTCTTTGTGGATTTGCTCGTTCACGTGACATTTCGCGTCACATTCGCGCCAGCATTACGTCTGTCTCCTGCACGCGAAACAGCAGGAGAGGAGAAGAAAGCTGGTTAATTTCAGTTCAATTGTAAGTTCATTCTTTATGTGCGTAGTGGTGTGCGATGTGTATTGTCTATTATGATATTGTAATCATTGTTTTACTTTAACGTTAACTATGTACAAAGGGCGCACTGCGAGCTGACATCGCATTTGTCTCTCATGCTTGCTTTCACTGCGTGATGTGTCAGTGCAGTTATAGGTATGTTCACTAATAGACGTATAAAGTTTTTGTGTTTTATATATCATATGTTGTTATCATACAATATTACATCAGCAAGAGGGCTGTTTTCCCGTGCACAATAGCAAATATGATATTTATTTTATATAACAGTTAAATTAACATTGTTACATTTTATAAACAATATTGTTTGCTTTCCCTTTATTTCGCTGACGAGAATTTCAAAATGAAACCGTAGCAGAGTCTCAATGCAAAAGACAGCGATGATTTCTTGACTGAAATCCGCGTTTTGAACGAATCATTTTAGCGATTCAATGAAATCACTTGCAGTTCCTGAATGAATCAGCCGTTTGAACAAATCGGTTGAATGAATGAATGACTCCCTGAGACAGTGACTTGCCGCCACCTACTGGCAGTTTTAGTTTCACATTTAAACCCTGTAATTAAAATGTTACAATTAGAAATCAGTTCATATTTAAATATTGAATTAAGAATTGAAAGAATTGAATATATCATAGCTTTATTCATGCAATTGTAAATGGAGTATAAATATATTAATGCCAGTTCTGATGCTGCTTCTGTGTCTCCTCTGCACTGCAAAGATGGATTTTGATTTAATGATTTAATTTAACTGGTGTATAACAGTGGTATTGTGTTATTATTCTAATATAATTTAATTTGAATGTTAGAATTTGACATAAAAGGTGATGCATACCTCTAAGTAAAAAAAAAAAAAAGTCCATATATGGGTGAAAATGCCCCTGGAACTCAATTTAAGGTTGCAAATATTGCCCTTTAATAAAAAAATTTAATTTCTTTTACTGCTGTGAACTGACCACTGCATAGAATATGAAATATATGAATATCTTCGTGAGTCAGCCATGGTACCAGTACACAAACACAATCAGTAAAATATTATCTAATTATCATCAACAAAACTTTGAAAATATTGAGACATATTTTGTCAATATTGCGCACCCCTAATGTAAGGTATTAATTTTGATTTCTTCAGGTCTTAAAAAGCCTTAAATTTGACTTTAAAAAGTGTGCAGATACCCTGAACCGAGGTATGCAGCAAAGCATTTGTGAAGCCACAACACGCACAACCTTGAGGCGGATGGGCTACAACAGCAGAAGACCCCACCGGGTACCACTCATCTCCACTACAAATAGGAAAAAGAGGCTACAATTTGCAAGAGCTCACCAAAATTGGACAGTTGAAGACTGGAAAAATGTTGCCTGGTCTGATGAGTCTCGATTTCTGTTGAGACATTCAGATGGTAGAGTCAGAATTTGGCGTAAACAGAATGAGAACATGGATCCATCATGCCTTGTTACCACTGTGCAGGCTGGTGGTGGTGGTGTAATGGTGTGGGGGATGTTTTCTTTGCACACTTTAGGCCCCTCAGTGCCAATTGGGCATCGTTTAAATGCCACGGCCTACCTGAGCATTGTTCCTGACCATGTCCATCCCTTTATGGCCACCATGTACCCATCCTCTGATGGATACTTCCAGCAGGATAATGCACCATGTCACAAAGCTCGAATCATTTCAAATTGGTTTCTTGAACATGACAATGGGTTCACTGTCCTAAAATGGCCCCCACAGTCACCAGATCTCAACCCAATAGAGCATCTTTGGGATGTGGTGGAACGGGAGCTTCGTGCCCTGGATGTCCATCCCACAAATCTCATTAACTGCAAGATGCTATCCTATCAATATGGGCCAACATTTCTAAAGAATGCTTTCAGCACCTTGTTGAATCAATGCCACGTAGAATTAAGGCAGTTCTGAAGGCGAAAGGGGGTCAAACACAGTATTAGTATGGTGTTCCTAATAATCCTTTAGGTGAGTGTATATATATATATATATATATATATATATATATATATATATATATATATTATAATTTTTAGAGGATAACGTTTTTCTTGAAAAATACTAGATGTTTTATTATGAACTTTTAACATAAAAACAGAAGTTTCAATGATTAAAAGTGTGACTTTTTGTGACAAAGGTCAGACCTCCTGTTATGATGCAGATTTTTTGAGGTGCACTCTTGTCATAAATTCATCAATTACTCTTCCTACATAATTTGTAACACAAAACAGGGGTAGAATATCTATTTATAAGTCTTAGACCTTTCCAACGATATATAATTTGTCATAATTAGATTAGGATTTAATAGAAATATAGTGAAGTAAAGTTAGGCGTCCCGGTAGCGGGACGGTGACACATCAGCCAGGTTGAAAAGTTCTGAGAATCCCAGAGTAAGTGCTAGTCGTCGTTCCTCCCTCACGGGGGCTTTTAAACCGTCTCATCCTCAACAGTCAGAATGAGCTTGGCTGTGCACAGAGTGACATCATCATTGAATAGACAAGCCATTGGCCACATCATAACAACTCATACACATACGAGGCAGGAGAACGAAGCTGGTTTCCGTGTGTAAATAAACACGACAGGCATGTTGCGTTCTGTCGTAATGCTTGTCAAATGCTGATGTGAAACATAGAGACAAATCTGCAAAGTTTGATTGGAGCCACTGAGCCGTGAAAGTGTTAAACCGTGAAAGGCTGGTGTGACCCTGGCAGTGCTGCACTGTACACTCGCTCATGCTGAGTGTGTTTGTGTGGACAGTAAAATGCTTGCTGCATGGGGTTTCCATATGATTAAAAAAGCCCTTTGGAAGCTTTTCTCAAAAAATAATTATTGAGAGGGAGGTATACCTGGCATATTTTGATGAAATCGTTTCTGATAGAATTCAGTCTTGATTTATCACCAAACAACCACACTAAGTATTGAACCGATTCTGTACTACAGAATAACACAGTATTGTGTGCGTCAAGTATAAATGCACATTTCTGTTCAAGGATGCATTAAATTGATTGCAAGTGATAGTAAACACTTTTACATGATTAAAGAAGATAAAGGCTGTTCTTTTGAACTTTCTATTAATCAAAGAATTCTGACAAAAATGTCACAGTTTCCAGAAAAGTATGAAGCAGCACAACTGTTTTAAATATTAATAAATTCGTCAAAAATTTTGTTCAAAAGAACAGCCTTTTTTTTTAAATAGAATTTTCTTGTAACAATGTGTTACAAAGGATTTCTACTATTTAACTATTTGAACTCTCTATTTGTGACCCTGGACCACAAAAGCAGTCTTATGTGTCCATTTTTTTGTAATTGAGATTTTTACATCACCTGAAAGCTGAATAAATAAGCTTTCCATTGATGTATGGTTTGTTAGGATAGGACAATATTTGGCCGAGATACAACTATTTGAAATGGGGAATCTGAAAATCGAAATATTGAGAAAATCGCCTTTAAAGGGTTCCATTTCTGTTGGCGATTGAGCTGCATCCACTTACAAAAATAAAATTTAGATATATTTAAGGTAGGACATTTACTAAATATCTTCATGGATCATGATCTTTACTTAATATCCTAATGATTTTTGGCATATAAGAAAAATCGATAATTTTGACCCATACAGTGTTTTGTTGGCTATTGCCACAAATATACCTGTGCAACTTAAGACTGGTTTTGTGGTCCAGGGTCACATTTATAAAAGAATCCTGAAATAAAAACGTGTATTATGGTTTCCACAAAAATAGTTGTTTCAACTGTTGTTTGTTTCTTCAACAGCAAATCAGCATTTTAGAAGTGACACTGAAGACTGGAGTAATGATACTTAAAATTCAGCTTTGCATCACAGGAATAAATTACATTTCAAAATAACTGTTTTTTAATACATTTTAAATTGTAATAATTTTTATATATATAATACGTTTTTTACTGTATTTGGTGAGCAGAAACCCCCAAAATGTATATATATATTATAACATCTCTCTTTGTGTGATGTTCAGCTTGAAAAGTTAGCTTTCCGTCAGAAAAACCCCTAATAATTTCCTGCTGTCATGCTTAATGGATCTTTAGGGACACCAAATTGAGCTCAACAAATTACTCCATGAAAGCAGATTTAGTGGTCAGTTTCCACAAAAATATGAAGCAGCACAACTGTTTTAAATATTGTCAATATTTTTGACAAATCCACAGTTCAAAAGGATAGCATTTATTTGAAATTATAAATGAATGAATTATAAATAAATGAAAATGAATTTTATTGTAACAAGGTACAAGGTTTGCTGTAACTTTTGCTCAATTTAATGGATTCTTGCGGAATAAAAGTATCAATTTCTTTTTAATAAAAATCGTACTGAGCCCAAACCTTTGAATGGTATTGTTTGCGTGTATGTGTGTAGGAGATGTACGACGTGGCACCTGCGGCACAGTATTTGTCCTCTGTGATCTGGTCAAGACGTCCCAGCAGCGCGTCGATGTTGGACTTGATCTGCGTCAGTTCTGATTTGATAGCTTGCAGCTCTGTAGATTTCACTGCTCACACGTACACACAAGTTTAACAAGAGAACACAATGTTTTAGTTTTGATAAATCAGGTTTATATATTACCATAAAACCAAAAACAGAAATAAAAGCAGTGTCCTGGTATTCTGACTCCCAAGACAAAAGTTTTTTTCTGCTGCTATATTGAAACATCTTAAATCCTAAACCTGACATGTTAATCGGTCAAATGTCTCAAAGGCCGGTTCAAGAGTTTATCCAGTCCATAAGTCATCTCACTGGCTCTGAAGAAGATGATCTTGAGTTGTCACGCAATGGAATCAGGATACAATTCTGGAATCCTGACCATGAACTCACTCAAAATACCAGTTGAACTCACACTTGTGTTTGACAGAGCTGTTGGGAAGGAGAGTGGATCTGGTCAGGAGCTTGACAGGTAATGACTTCACCCTGCGGACAACAGGCACTGCCACACGGGGGCGCTTTACTGGAACTGCTCTGGGCACTGGTGAAACTCTGCCTCGGTACTCAAACAGTCTGGAGACAGAAAGACAGTAACTGCTTCATGCAACTACATTACTACTATCCATGAGCATATCTGGGTTATTAGTTAGTTCGTTTCTTTCGGTCAACTTCAAAAGAAAAGGCAAAAAAGAAAAACAATTTATAAACATGCATGGAAACAAAAATTAAATTACAATGTAAACAATCATAAAAAAAAGTTGCTTGAACGAAAAGGTGTCGGCTGAAGCTTACATTGGTTCTAATCTGTGGTTTACTGAACATGAGTGTTCCTCTGAGCTCATAAGGAGTAGATTTCATCTGAAACAGGTTTTGGACACAAAATGGGTCATGTTGTATTTGTGAAGTTATTTTTTTTTTTAAACCAAAAAAATTAAAAAAAGGTTTACTGTCTGTGTTCAAGAAATCATATGTTCCCAAAGTAAACAACAAAAACACCATACCCACCCCCTCCATTTTCAATTTACATATGTGAGTTTGTTGATGACAGATTCGAAAAATATAACATATGTATCATTAAAGTTCACCTGCATTATTTCAACCCTGTCACCATTGGAATTCATATTATTGGACAAATAATTTCAAAAAATTTTATCTTATTAAATTCAAAAGGTTTGGGGGTCAGTGCAAAAAATTGCAAATTTTTCTTCTATATTTTTATGATGTCATAGATATAAAAAACTATTTTGTGAAAAATGAATTCCAAAAATTCAACATTTTGTCAGAATGTGAAAGTTCTAGTAAATGTATATATATATATTTATATCTATATATGTGTGTGTGTGTGTGTGTGTGTAAACAATTAAACAATTAAGTTTAAGTACAAACATTACTAAAACTAAAATAGAAATAGAAATAAAACTAAATAAAAACTAAGAAAAATGACAAAAGGACATAACAAAATTACTAAAACTTGAAAATATTAAAATAAAAAGCTTAATCAAAATATGAATAAATCCTATAATATATATATATATATATATATATATATATATATATATATATAAAAATAATACTAAAGTAACACTGGTATTGTTATAAAAAAATTTTTTGTAAATTCATGCTCTTAAATTGTATGGGGGAAGGAAAAACAAAGTGTGATCTTTGAGCAGAGCGTGGTTGAAGTTCTTCCCATCAGAGAATATCTGCTTTCATCCATCATACATCGACTCTTCATGAACAGAACGAGAGATGTGTCCGACTCAGAGGAGCTCTCAGCTACATCTCGCATCTACTGACAGTGTTCGTCTTTGCGTTGTGGCCAAATTAGCCGAAATGAGGCCAAAAGTGAATCCAATTACTATCAAGCATGAAGGAAGTGATGTGGCAAGAATAAAGTGGGAGAAGATACTTTTGCCTTCAAAGAGAAGAACGTCTGCTGCCCAGACAGGAACCTAAAAGCAACCAGCTGGCCTCCCACATGCAATCTATGCAGCTTTATTGACTGATCCGCAATCCAAGAGATTAAATTATTGGATGCGTTTGCTGAAAAATATCGACTGCAGTCAGTGTCGCCCTAAGACAGCTGTAAGTCAGGGAGCAGAGATCACGAGAGATATCAATAAACATGTCAGCTCATCATATGGACGCAATATCCCTTACATCTGCAAACAAGTACATCCAGCTGAGTCTCTCAGCAGGGTTTCCATAGCTACCGAAAAGGGACGCTGGCCAACCCTGCGCTCGCCAAGCCAAAGTTTGCTTAATGGGTTGTGGAGGGAGTTCTTGTGAAATGCATATTTTCTTTCTGCAGCTTACAGCTGTGTGTAAGTGTTTTTTATGAGTTCCTTTAGATTCAGCCAAGTTGACATGAGAAAAAGTATTATAACAGGAAGAGCCGTGCTAGGGAGAGAACTCTGTGCTTGACTTCATTATAAGTCACTGGGTTACTGCACTAAAAATGGCTCCACATAAAGCCAGGTCAGCCTATTTTAGTGTGAGCAAAGAGTGCTTTCTGCACTCAATCAATCAAGCTTTTGAGTAAATGGAGTTAGTTATTGTACTTTATCTTTTTGTATCTTTTTGGTTACGCCCACTGAGGGAAAGGGCTTTGAGAGATTGACTGTACATATAGATTCCAAGAAATCTGAGGAATATTTCATAGACTGCAGAAAGCTACACAAAAGAGAAGCAATCACTGCAGTTCACAGAAACAAAAAACTGGACTCCATCAGGCAGCGAAACGTGGATTTGCAGTTATCATTTTGTGTCAATATGTTGAATTTTGGGGTAAAATCATACCCAATATATTGTATTGTTATATATTGTATTGACAACTCTATTTACCATCTTACTGTATATTCTGCATAATATTGGAGGTTTTTAAACACTGACAAAAAAGTTTTAGGGCTGGACGATGTGATGTTTTATTAATATAAGTCGTTGTAGATTACCTACCTTTCAACAAAAGCATTTGTGCAAAATCATGGACTCACCTGTCATAGAAGTCATCTCTGTAGTAATCATAGTCAAAATCATAACCACTGCAGGGATTAAAGACACAAAAGGCATCGTTTTAAATATGTGATTCACAGGACTTTGAAAAAAGTGAAGGAAATACATTTTCAACATAAAAGCGAGACTGAAGCAACTAGTCATTTTCAACTTAGATACTATGAAGTCTTCACTTGATATAAAGCTATTAAATATGTCCACCATTATTGAAACTCAAAAAGATACACATTATGTATCACACTATATGGGGCAAGTTGTCACAGTGCTAACACATGTTAGAACGATTTATATACTTTTATTTGAAATGCTAAAATCTAAAATAAAAGCAGTAAAACATACAGTTCAACTTGTTTCTAATTTAATGTATTTTGATTTATGATTTATTCCTGTGATGAATTTTCAGCGTCATTACTCCCGCCTTCAGTGTCACATGATCCTTCAGAAATCATTCTTATATGCTGATTTGCTGCTCAAGAAATATGACTTATTATAATCAATGTTGAAAACAGTTGCTTAATATTTTTGTGAAGACTTTTTCGATGAATATAAAGTTAAAAAGAACAGTATTTATTTGAAATGGAAATTTTGTGTAATATTATAATTGTCTTTACTGTCACTTTTGATCAATATAATGTGTCCTTACAGAATAGAAGTACATCTCTCTCTCTCTCGCAAAAAACCCCCAAAACTTCCTGACCCCAAACTTTGAACGGTTGTAGGCCTATATTTAAAAAGTAGACAATTCAAAAACAAATATTTAAGCAATGAAACATTTATGAAACATAAATCATGAAAACTGGAAAAGGTAATACAAAAATACTGTATCAAACCATTCTTTTGACCAACAAACTGTGGTTAATGAAATGTGTAAAATTACAATTTATAAAACACATATGACAAATTGCCCCGGTCTCTCCTATACAGTATCTATATGTGTTTATGTGTGGTTTGTTGCTAAATATGTTGTTGAGTTGGTTAATAATATATACTGTAATATTATATTTAATGTTCTGGAATCACCTGTATAATGTTGCTGCGGCCCTCTTTAGTCCTTTAGGCCTGTTGGGTTTGGGTTCACCTGCCATGTTAATATCTGTGAATATAAGCGGAAAACACACTTTCAGTCTAATCTATCTATAATCGTTTTAAGAAATGCAGATTTTAAAAACGAATTATATGAAATGATCACTGAGCAGACATACATAATCAAACAATGACAGATGGCAGAAGCCTTTCAAAATGACATCTGCAGCTATTTGATAATTGCAAGTTACCGGGGCACTTGGGGCTGTTATCTAATGACTCTGTAATTTTATCACGGTGCACTGACATCACGGACACTTGTCATTAAGTGGGAGAGCTCGGATTTGCATAACCACATGCTCGTTGTGTCCACCAGAGGGCACTCCACACCCACTCAACAAGCATGGAATGATCCCACGTCTCCGGCCACACTTCAGCCTCCTTGGCTTCCACTTTATAACAGCAATGACAGGATGAGAAGGAGAAAGAGAATAATGGACAGCTGCCTCTGAAGCAATGGAAGACATGGCTCTGTCACCCGATTTCATATTTCGAGCACTCAAGTGAATACAGAAGTGAGGTCTGTCTGAGACAGCGAGAGGTGCTTGTGTTTGAGGAAGAGCTGTCAGCTGCAGCTCTGATTGGCCAGTGGAGAACGAGTGGGGCCGTGTGAGTGACAGGTCACCGGGGCTGTCAAGCGGAAGCCAAAGGCTCCGTGGAGCGAGAAACAGCAGCTAATCTGACCGCCCAAAAAAAACCATGTATGTCATCAAGCAGCTGTGGAGGGCTGGAGGGCAAAAGAGAGACAGAGAAACAAAGATTGAAACAGAAGGAGACAGAGATCGAACTAAACAGACGGGATTGAGCAGGGACAAGAGAGAGATAGAGACGTAGAAGAAGGAAGCGAGCAAATGAACAACTGGCTGATGTCCTCAGCGTGACACGAACACCTGCCGCTGACACACCTGTCCTGTTCCTCATTTATCTGAGGGGGGCGGGGTCTGTCCATCGGTTGCCTGGATACCAGCACAGCTGAGAAACCAATCAGTGTCTAGAGGTCACCTCGTAGAGGACGCGCCATTACCGGCTGGCATGATGAGGCTTAAAACTACTTGATAACTGAAATAGCACTGTGATAAATAATATGACCCCCCATTGACTGTGCGTAATTCAAGGGTGGCAGTGGCACACGCTAAAAACACAGATATAGATTTCCCAGAATCTAGTAGGCTAAGTATATGTACTGTAGGAATTGTTTATTGTCTGTGAGTTGCTCCAAACACTGAGGTTATGTTTAATGGTACAATATGCAGGATTTTTGCAGTAAAATATCCAAAAACCACTAGGCCAATGTTATATATTTTGTTTAGTTGATTACTTACTATATCCCAAATGTTTCCAACTATTTGTAAATCGTGAGAAAATTGCGATTTTAACCAAGGAAACGCCGGGGCGTGTGAGCAGGGGTGAGGAGTCGCCAGTCAATGGCGTCATATCCGCGTTACCCCCCCGGTTTCCGCCAGGTTTGACCTCGTACTGCAATAGTAACCATGGCGACAGACTTTGACAACTGGGTTATGCCCGTTATACCTAGAAGGACGCTCACGCTGTTGTTGTTTTGTTCAAACATTATGGACCATGGCAAGCAGACTTTGAGACAAAAAGAGGACTAAAACGAAGATCAACATCTTTCGAGATGCCGAGAGCTCCACGTCCGCGACTAACTTTGACTTGACAGAGACGCGAGTGTTGCACGTTACTTTATTAGACAGGTGAGCAAATGTACATAAAACTAATCAATGTTATGTAGTTCAACATGATGAAAAGTTAGAATATGATCTGTATGTTATTCTAATGGTAATCTAGCTCTCATACAGCCAACAAACAACCTAACTAACAACATTCCACCCCCAAATGCCGTTTAGTGTGATAGTGTAACTGTAAGAGCTAGTGAAACAGCGCTGCGTTACCTCAAGTTTAATTCGTCTAATAAACTGACCTGTCAGTAACTTATTAATTCAGCACTTGCGGGTAGTTCGGTAGAATGAAATGTCCTTATTCCTTAATATCCGCGGGACTCGCGTTGCGTGTGGCGCTGGTAAGTCAGCTTCATACCACAGTCATGTTAAAAACATCAATGTATTCACTCATCCATTAAAGATCCATCAGCTTGACGACAAGATCCATAATTCCGCTTAATGCGGAATATACGTCATTAATATACGCCTTTGTTATTGTAAGAGGTTAGCGACCCCTGGTGCGAAAAATCCTGTATTGTACCTTTAAAACAAACTGCAATACGACGCTTACTATTTCCAGTAGTATAATAAATACAATTATTATTTTATTAATGTTTAATTAGGCTATTATCATCAGTGAGCCAGCCAGCAGCAGTGTTACTAGAGTATGTAAATAGAAGAAAAAATATTATTATTATGTTTCTTCAATATAATTACTGTTTTAAATATTTATCATTGCATACATATTTCACATACAATAAAAAATAGTAGGCAATATCCAGTAATCAGTATATTATAGTATTAATCAGTGCCTCATAAATAAATATTACATTTATAATAATTATATAATAAATAAATCATAATTATTACAATATATAAAAATATATATAGTTATTATTATATTCATGTTTCTGTTCTGTTTAAACTACTGTTTGAAATGTTTATCAATGCATACACATTTCACATACAATAAAAAAATAGTAGGCAGTATCCATTAATTAGTATATAACAGTAAATAATCAGTACTTATTAATAAATATAAATTGTTTTATTATATAATAAATAATTATTACTACAGTACATATAAATAACAACTCCTCTCTCTCTCCCCCCCCCCCCCCTCTCTATCTGTCAGGGCTCACAGAAGGAACAGACTGGATGGTAAGTGTTTAAAGTTTATTTGTTGCAGATGATACTCAGTCGGAGATAACAGGTAAGGATCAAATGAGTTTGAAACGTAAACAAGCTTAGCTGAATGGATAATGTCCTTTTCTTTCTTGCAGGTGGAATGGTAGCAGCCACACAGATGATGGAAGGTTCAGAAAGCAGGTAAGTTGTTGGTGAGTTGACGGAGAGTCTGTGAGTCATGGATAGACGGGACCAGACAAGTGACTGCAGTGAAGGTGAGTGTTTTATAGTGCATGTGGGTGATGGGACACAGGTGACGGTGATTACTATTCAGGTTATTGTGAACGGGGGAGTGTCCGACTGGGTGATTGGGAATGAGTGGACGGCGATGGCGATCGTGACGTGGATGGAATCCTGACACTATCTCTCTCTCTATATATTTAAATATAATTATTGTTATTATTTATTATATTCATGTTTCTGTTGTTTAAACTACTTCATACATCTTATTTTACATACTATAAAAAGCAATGGGGAGTATCCAGTAATTTGTATGCTATTACTCCATTCCAAACAAATCCACACTGGCATAGTGTAAGCTTACATATTTCTCTCTTGTAAGTGCCCCAATACAAGCATTCAACATCTACATGAAAAGTTCAATGCAAACTCAGAATTGATGGAGGTCAAGTGCCCTGAAGAGTGGAGAATGATGCTGTCCCATTGGCCACCTTATAGCCTAATGTTGATGTAGTTGCAGTGCACTATACTGACCTCCCTCTGACCCTCCACAGTGATGGCCACAGGAAACTGTCATCAATAGATATTAATCTTAACCGCTTCAGTGTCATGGGGCTCGCTCTTGGCAGCAGTCATAGGGCATGCTAACCAAACACTCTACAGGGTGCTTAAAAAGTCAGCTTGCTCCGACAGCAAATGCTGTGCACTTTTTTTTAACCTCGGAGAGATGTCATTCAAACGGGATACATAACTAGGGTAACCAGACATCCCGTTTTTCAGCTCTATTTTTAGTGTGCCGACTTCATGAAAAAATCAGGTTTTCTCCCGAAACTTTACGAAACTTTCTTTACTTTTGAGTGATAGAGCGAGTAGTAATATTGTGTCACGCAAGAATAGCCTAATCAAAGATAGCCAATAACGTCAGTATATTTTGTAGAACAAATCAATCATCCAATCACAATTCTCCATCGATTAACTTGCAGTTAGTGAAGGCAGGATCCGGCGTCAGTGTCAGTTATAGAAAGCGAGAACGAGATCAATTCAGACGCAAAACACTGTACTACTACTAGTTATAGCACAAAAAAACATCAGAAGGTATGTATAAAGATACAGTACACTGAAATGTGGACAGCCGACTCAGTGTAACAGCAATGAAGGCAATGCTTTTCGTTTTTGTTAGACTACATACATTTTTTTTATATACACTAGTGGTCATAAGTGATGTCCGGAGAGAATATTTCGGTTGCACTTTATTTTTAGGTGGCGTAGTTACATTGTACTTACCCAAATAAGTGATTAATTAACTAAATGTACTTACTATAGAGGTACATTTAGGGTTAGCGTTTGGTTTAGGGTTAGTTACTTGTAATTATGCATCATTTACTGTTATTACTATAGTAAGTACTTGTAGTAATGCTTCACCTTAAAATAACTTTAGTGACCAAAATAAACAAACAACAAAATGGAAGTAAAGCGGCAGCCCCTCATGAACGTCTGCGCATATAAACCAAACCAAAACAACAACTTAAATGCCTCTGGGCTGGTCCTCTCTTGTCCTTCACTGTCATCGCTCCTCCTGTTATCCTCTGAGACCGGAGGAGTTAATGAGCTCATTAACCCTCGCACCACCGGCCTTCGTCCATTTCCAAAGCTCTCTGCCCTGCCCTGCCCTGCCCTGCCCTGCCCTGCACTGCCCTGCTTGCCACAATGTCCATTTTCCTAGGCCAGGCATCATTTTTGGCCACTACTCTAGCTAACATTATTGTCATGTGAAGGTATATGTGTGGCGTGGGGGTGAGAGTGCCTGTGGGAATTTGCATTGAGTTAACACCTTCTGAGAGCAGGGGGCAATACCTGGAAGACACACCCTCCTATGTGTGTGAATTATTTTTAAACTCTTAAAAACTTTATTGCCTTTTGTTTTACTTATTTGGAAATTAGACATTTGTACCAGTCGCACTGAGACATTTCAAATGATACTAAACATGTATAATACTCAATGATAATCATTCACATTAAACCATTTAGATTCTGTGTGAGTTTGGGTGATCTTCACATGGGGGACGAGGGGGAGAAATGTAGATTAGGATGAGGGAGGTGAGACCTTCGTCTCAATAGTGCACGAGGGAGACATTCAAATGTTAATTTGCTTTGTTCTCTCAGAGAGTTGCGCTATCTTCCAGTTTTTCCAGTCCTACACCATCCCTTCTACCACTCTGAGAAATCTGATCAGCCTATGTATAACACACCCATACAGTATACTAGCAGATTCATTTTATTGTCCAACTCACCGAGGGTCTGTCCAGCAAGCACACGTCCATTTTCTCCAATGACTGCTCCACGAGCGTGTCTCTCATTGGCGTATTGAATGAAGGCGTAGCCTTTGTGAACCGAGCAGCCCAAAACTCTGCCATATTTGGAGAAGATCGTCTCTACGTCGCTCTTTTTCACCACCGCTGTGTTCAGGTTGCCAATAAACACGCGTGAGTTGATAGATTTGGGGTCATTTTTGTTGGTAATGTTGCTCGTCTGGACTTTCAGTGACATCTTGGTTAAAATGTGAACAGCAGTCTGGGGAAGAAACAGATCATGAAAGTTTAGACCAACAATATAATTAGGTTTATTTTGCATACTGTGAAATGAACAAACCATATTCATGATTGAAAAATATGGTACATAAAGCTCAATTTTGTAGATTTCTTAGAAAAGAAATGAGTGGTGTTACAATTACTTTTGTGGTGGTTAAACTTTCATTAAATGTGTAAAATCAAAGAAATAAGAAATATATAAATGAAAAACAAATAGTTAACTTTCAACAAATTCAAATTATAATAATTACTGTTATTATTAATTATTAAAAACATGTATTGTTAGTATTTATTATTTATAAAATAATACATATTATTGATAATAAGAATAATGAATAATTATTATTTAAAACATTTTATTTTAACTCATTTTATTATTATTATTATCATCATCATTATACAATAATAACCCATATTAGTTAACATAATAATATAAACATTATTATTATTATTAGTTGTAGTAGTAGCAGCAGCAGTAGCAATAATAATAATAGTAATAAAAAAAAAGAAGAAGATCCATCCATAGAGAGCCATAAAAGATAGGCCCATATCTGGGGCTGTAAAGGTGCTGATTGTGCTTGTGAGCAAACACGAATCATGCTGATCATGGAAACGCCCTGACCTATATATCGCTTAATTAATGAAGAAGGGATCAAAGCTCTCCTGACACCAGCACAGCACATCTGATGTACATTTCTCATGGGTGAGACTGGCTACACCCTACGCAGTGAAAGAAGACAGGACAGTAATTAGCTCACTGATCAAAGTGTTAATGATAGGCCATAAGAAAGAACAATCACGTGAGATCTCTGTAGTATCTCAGTTGTTTCTCCTAGACTGCAATGGGATTCAACTGAGAGCAAAGGCAACTTTTGCTTGAGTCTCCTCTAGAGTTTCAAAAGATATCTCAGTAATGACTCCATTTACTGTACATGAACCAGCATAATGCGATTATAATGAGATTTAGGTCATATTATGATTAAACTTTACCTTATGTAAACACAATACTTAACTTCATAATCGTAGTAACCATAATCATAAAATATGTGCGTATGTCGATTTTAATCACAATAAACAGGCATAAACACTTTTATCGCATCTATTCCACTCTGACCAAAGTGCGCATGTGACATACACGGATTATATCGTCGTGCGCATGTGACGTACACGGATGATGTCGTCATGCGCAGATTCGTTAACAAAGTGGTAAAGAATGCTTCACAATCAAGGGGGTAATCCATCAGCCGGAAGTTGAAGCCTCACGGGAGCCGCCATTGTAGCAGAACTTCACCTGCTGTTAGCATTCCATTCACTCCCATTCATTTTGGCGTCACTTTGACAGCGAATAACTTTACATCTGAGGCGTCCAAAGACTTCATTTGTCCATTATTTATTTCTAAAGAAACACGACAATGTATAAAAGGCTCCATTACTTTGTATCTTACGTTACAGCCCTGTAGAAGCCGTTTTTGTAAAAATAGGCTAACGATTGCGTCATAACCATGCAACTCTCTGTCGCACAATAGAGACATTACCGTATAGACAGGAGGAGAAGCTCGCAGGCAATCTTTTACTGTCTATGAGGCAATCGGGGGGACATGGAGGCATAAAGTCAAGGGAGAAGCCCATAGATAGAGAGTCCATAAAAGCAACGGGACAAAATATTTCAACAACGTTTTTGAGGAATTAGGTGATTCAGATTTGTCTTGGCACAGCTACTAGAAGATTTACAAATGTCAGACTGTCGTCACGCTCAGTTTGAGCCTGCGCAGTCGCTCAGACATCAGGCAGGAAGTGCAATAATCAGGCTTCAGTCTTCTCCGAATCTGAAATCAATGGGATCGCTGTGTCCATTTCTTTTACTGTCTATGTTCACAATCTTTGTGATGCTGAAAAAACTGAGTTCATGTTGACAACGTTGCACGACATGAATGTAATGCAGTATATTGATGGTCGAAAACATATACAGTAAATGAAGACAGTTTTAGGCGCATCACCAAAAAAATCTAATACGTCCATAGAAACCACATTTCTTAGTGAATAAACACAATGCATTGCATGTAAACAGGAGTTAGGAGGTTTGCTTTTGTCATCTAAACATCTCACTGCGGTTAAGTCTACCCTGATTATTGGAAATAACTACCCGGTCTCATGGGAAAACGTAAGTATTTTACGAGGTGGCGATTTCGTCTGAATTCGTACGACTTGATTCGTACAAAAACGTACGATTTTGAACAAAGGAATGTCATTATGAAGGACCACCCCTAACCCCGCCACTGGGATTTAAACAGATTATACGAAAACCTACGAATGAGATCATACGAATTAGCCACCAATAGTCAATGTTTCAAACAATCCTTAGATTTGCCAAGATACCAAAGTCTAGGGCGAGTGAAATGCGAGTGAAATGCCTTATTTTGCTAGGGACACCAAATAACCCTGAACCGCTACTGTTCATGACACCCACTATTCACAATCAAATCAATTCCCATTGGATACATTACAGTAAAGTAAAATGGACTACAAAAGTCTTCAGGAGCTACAAAACAGCAACCTCCAATCAATAAAGTTTTCCTCTGAGAAGACTTGTGCTTCATAAGTTTCATAGTGAGGTGCACTGATGGGCAGTAACGCGTTACTGTAATCCAATTACTTTTTTCAAGTAACAAGTAAAGGGATTACAATTGCAAAAACAGTAATTAGATTACTGTTACTTCCCCGTAAGCAGGCTGCGTTACTGCGTTAGTTAACCGTCATTTTGTTTCGTGAGACTGTCTCGTGCCATGAGTCGTGCGTGAGTGACAATGACGTATGAGCGCCGCGACGTCAGTGGTAAACACCGAAATGTGTAGTGTTGAACAAGAGACAACATGGAGCGCGGGAGAGAGACACGCATTTGATTGGTCTCACACGCCACACCCCCGATTTCTCAAGCTGAAGTGTCAACCCGGTCGGTCAAATGCCTGAAAGATGAGTTTATCTATAGATCTACCTGTTGAGCCACTCGTGATCGACTAGTTATACTGAAAATTAGTTAAAATCTCCCGGAATCTAGAGCGAGCGTGCATGCGAGACAGAGACCGCGTAGCGCGCGCACCCGCAGAGAGGGAGAGCGAGCGAGAGACCTTGCGTGTGCAGAGAGCATCCTGATCTAGAAACAGGACCCCCGTTGGAGAATGTCAAAATTCTACCTCAAATCTGAGCAAGCACCTAGCAAGCCGGCGCAAGAATGTGAAACTTACTGAATAAAACCCTGAACCCCCAATTGACATGACATGGCTGTTTTGGTAAACTAATTTTTACTCCTCTCTGCGCTTTACTGTTAAAAGACGTAAGTGTTAATAATTTGGAATACAGTCAGGAGAGACTTTCATTTTAATTATTTTATTGCTGTATTTTATTTATATCTATTCGAATGAAGGATTTTACAAAAAATTATATTTATTTTCCTGGAATATGCAGAAATATAAGTTAACAGAAGAATGGCTTTCTTTATTTCATTAAAATATGGTGGAATGTGCAGAAAATAGGTTTAAATGTTCATCAAAAGTCTGAGACTGTTGCATTTAATTAAATTTTAGCTTGATGCAATGTGCATAAAGTAAAAATATTGAAACTGATAAAACAAGTTTAAAAAAAGAGTGTTTCATTTGATTAAATTTTAGATGATGGAATATGCAGAAAGAATAGAATTAGGCTGAAAGGTCTATTGCTTTATAGCGTATTCAGGTCGTGCATCATGTTTTTGAAAAGTAACTTAGTAAAGTAACTAAAGTAACTAATTACTTTTTAAAATAAGTAATCAGTAAAGTAACTGGATTACTTTCTTGGAGAACTAAGTAATCAGTAATCAGTAACTAATTACTATTTCCAAGTAACTTGACCAACACTGGGGTGACATAAGAAGTTAAGAGTATTTGGAGCTTATTATCAAGACAGAAAAGAAGTCTGAGGTTAAAAGACATGGTTCTCCTGACCGCTGCACGAGTGGCCCACCGCCAGGGCCTGAAGTTAACTTTTTTTGCCACCAGCCACTGTGGCAGGTGGATATCAAAATTCACCTGCCACAGAGACTTTTTACCAGCCTTTTTTTTTTTGTTGCCTCATAGCCTAAAGGTGAAAAAACGGGAATTTCACAATATTGTTCTTTAACTTGTACACATTTAAGTGCTGTCAAGTTATTAACGAAATCAATATAAGTAATAATAACTCTTAGAATATACATTTAAAAAAATATTTTTATTCATTGATTTTGACACACACACGCACAACAGATCTATAGACCTACCGCAGCTCGCATGTAAACAAATCACCCGCGGCTGTGTTGATGGCTGATTTAGTCACTTAGACAGCTAGGTCCTGACAGCTTTTAGTTACAGCGTTCAGGAACCGTTAAGCAGAACTAAATTAATATTATTACTGGTAAAGTTACCGGGTACCGGACATTTTCTCACCGGTTCCCAACTCCCAACATGTACTACAGTTGCACACGCACACATCTGTGCAACTGTCATTGTTCTGGAGCCTACGTCAGCGTTACATTATCTCATCCCATCTCACCAACAGTTTAATACTCGCACATCCAAACGTAGTCAGAAAAGGGCCTCATCTTCTTTCTGATCGCATGAACGTTACAAAACAACAGTCGTTGCCATAAATCAGCCGCTCACGAACCTTGCCGTTGTCGCCAATTGCCCACTTTGTATTAAAATGACTTCTTTTACTTTTCTTTGACTCATCCCCATCTTTTTGTTGGTTGTTTGTTTCAGCTGGCCTTTTTACCCCAGTAATGTGCCGCCACATTATAGCTAAGGTCCAACGCAATGAAAATGAAAACGTAAAAAAAAAACCCTAATGAATCACTCAATTCTCATTGGCTACCTGCCAATGTGGCAGGTAGATTGACAGTGTTACCCGCCAATAGCAAAATTCACCCGCATTTGGCAGGTGGTCGGGTGTTAATTTCAGGCCCTGCCCACCGCTGTTCCTTATTAGCAGCGTTGGAGTACGACTGAATGTGAAACCAGAGGAGAGTGAAGACCAAACTGCAAGCCTGTCAGGGTCAATTGACTCTGTCCCAGGTATGAGAGGAATAAGGTCTACTTTGAGGGCCATTCAGTCCACAGCTTCCCTCCGACAGTGTCTGCTAATCACACAACATTCTCAGAGCAAGCGAACAGGAAGGTCATTTAGTGTGAAAGAGACGTTTCTCCTCTAATTACTTGCGTCTCTGTATATCTCACATTGCTGAGGATTGTACAAGTCTTTGAAGCCTGTGCTGCCTTTCTTTTCTCCTTGTTATGAGGACTAAAGGTTTTTGAACTGTGCTTTTTTACTGCACGCTATCATCCCGCTCGCAGAAATAACCAGCCAATTCGTTGCTTTGCTCAGACTCGCTTTTAAAATCCTGCCTCCGTGGGACCCATTAACACCTGCTAAAGAGTTTCTAAAGAGTCTGGTTGTTGAAAGTGTCAAATGGTTTAGGGATCGTAGAATGTAATTAAATGATCGATTAGACTGGGAAAATACTGGAGCAGATTCCTCCATCAGGCCGTTTTAGACAGCATCCTGACAGAGGCATTCATGCGGATGAAAGACTCACACTACCTCCGGCTAACTTAATGAGCTGTGGGTTTGCAGCACTTTCATTTTTCCTCATTATGTCATTCACACAATTAACCCATTCAAGCGTACTATTTTGCATGAGTTTAATCGAAAAACTAAAACAAGGATGCACCATTTAGGATATTTTTGTCCGATAAAAAACAACAACAGGCGGATACTGCCACTTTTTTTTTTTTTACACATTTAAATAAACACATAATATTATAATAATATATAAACAAACATGCCGTTCAAAAGTTTGGGGTTGATAATAATAAATCTCTTCTGCTTACCAAGGCTCAGCAGTTTTAAATCAAAATACATTAAAAACAGTAATATTTTGAAATATTATTGAAATTAAAATAACTGCTTTCTATTTGAATATATTTAAAAAAATTAATTTATTCCTGTGATGTCAAAGCTGAAATGATCCTTGACATGATCCTTCAGAAATTATTCTAATATGCTGATTTGCTGCTCAAGAAACATTTCTTTTTATTATCAATGTTGAAAACTGCTTAATATATTTGTGAAAACCATGATAACATCTTTTTTCAGGATTTTTTGATGAATAGAAAGTTCCAAAGAATTTATTGAAAAATAAATTTTATTCTGACATAAATGTCTTTAATGTCACTTTTAATCACTTAATTCAAGTAATAATAATATTTTCAGAAATATAAGAGTCACTTATTTAATCTCTATACAATAAACCCAATTGTGGAACAGTGGAAAAACATAACATTATTACTGTGATTGTGAGTATTACAATCAAAACAGCATGTAAAAGTTAAAGAATTTATAAAAACTTAAGAACTTCAGAGAACTTAAAAGCATTCTCTTTTTACAGCAAAAATAAGCCGTTTGCTGTTTCACAGCTCAGTCTGTTTTATTTTGTATTGCATGAGACACAGCTGTGGTCCAAATGAATTAAGAAAATGTACTAGCCACGAAACACGTATTTTGTATTGTTTTATAAAAAATGTATTTGATAATAGAATTATTCATTTTCTACATTACTTTGGTCACTCACAGACTCACAGATGCAATACCTCTCACTCGTTTTGGTGATTTAATGCAAGTAATATATTACATATGTCTCACCTTTAAGGTAGGTATTTTTTTTCTCAAAAATACTTTAAAATAAATACTTCAGATAAAAGTTTGCACCAAAGGAGGAGAACTGTGCATATAAACATAAATACTTGAATCCTTATGGCTATATCACTATTCACTATATATCACTATTCTTTTGATGCTCAACAACATCAGTGTAACTCATACAAGAAGCATCCAATATGCCTTTCATTTGCAGATTTCATTCATTTTCATTGATTAGATTATAAGTAGAAAAAGCCCTACACAATCCAATAAATGTATACCTCAAAGTATTCAAATATATTTTTTATTATTAATTGTTGATTATTAATAATCAGCAATTTTCATGCTTACAGACAATATGCTGATCGTTTTAATTAGATCAATAATTGGCTGATACATCAGTGCATCTCAACAAGTATAGCTGGGATATTTAATGTGGTGAGCACAGGGAACTGTTTTTTAACAGTGTAATGGATGAAATTAACAGAGCAGAGATTGAATTGGATAGAGTCCAGGCCAAACAGAAAAGCGGTCTGTCAGGAATAGACACACACACACACACACACACACACACTGCACTGAGGTAGCATGTGACTCTGGCACGCAAACGTTTGACTCTTCAGAGATTTGGCAGCGCTGTCCCACCACACGAGTGCCCCAGAAGCAGCCGCTTGCATTGCACAACACACTAATGCCAGGTTATTAAAATGTCCGGGGGCTGGATGGATGATCATCTGCCTTTACAGCTGACCTGAAGCCTGTTTTGCATTTTGTAGTAGTAGTAACAGTCCAGGTTAAAGTGTATTAGAGGTTTGCATCTTAAACTCAACTCTCAGCACATTATCAGCATACTGATAATGTGCTCATACGAGTACATTGATTTACTCATAATGGATTCAACACTTCTTAATGACATTAAAAGACTATGGATTCGGTCTACACTGTAGAAAATATTAGTAATTTGGAAAATGCTCTACAAAACATGTTAATTGGT
This sequence comes from Tiaroga cobitis, assembly GCA_030578255.1. Classification (NCBI taxonomy): domain Eukaryota; kingdom Metazoa; phylum Chordata; class Actinopteri; order Cypriniformes; family Leuciscidae; genus Tiaroga; species Tiaroga cobitis. The sequence goes on along the minus strand of CM060596.1, from coordinate 6,077,855 downwards.
TAAAAGTAATACACAGTGGATGTTTATTTTTACTGATATTTTTTTTTATTAAACACAGTAACACTCACACACTCTCTCTCTCACACACACACACCTTTGTGGGGACTCTCTAAACATAATGGTTTTTATACTGTACAAACTGTATATTCTATCCCCTAACACTAACCTTAAACGTACAGAAAACAGAAAACTTTTCCATCACAGAAAACTTTCTGCATTTTTACATTTTCAAAAACTGACATGAGTCCCAGGGAGTATGTGTGCATTTTGGTTGAAGTCCACACACGCACGCACGCACGCACGCACGCACACACACACACACACACACACACAGTAGTGAGGGATAATTTATATTCTATTTGAGCGTGAGCCAAAATCATCTCTGTCAGTAATGGTATTTTACAGACAGGCAAGTGTGTTTGGAGGTCACTTAATAGCTCGAAATGAGACCACCTGCCCCTCCCCGCACGTACAAACCACTGACATTGCCGAAACAAGCATGAAACTGTCTGGTACCTTTCCCTGAGATGTTGATAGCCCTGTGTTGGAATCAAACAGCATCAAATTCTGTTTGGAAGCAGCACTTTGGGAATTAGGTTTCCTCCACGGTTGCTTAAGGCAACTAAATGAGAGTCTGAGCATTGAGGAAGGCATCAATTCCTCCCCAATCAGCTCCTCAGGTGCTTTGTATCGGGTGCAGCATGCACGATTGTGGTGTGAGCAGAGACATAAAGAGATTTTTGTTTCATTTGATTGCTAAAGGAATAAACCCCAAAACAGTACAACTTGCTTTCTTCCGTGGGGCACAAAAAGGGATTTTGAGGAATGTACTGGGGGAGCTGCATTTCCCAAAAGTCATCATAAACAAAAGTAGATCACTGGAAAAAAAAAAAAAATTCCAACAGAAGAAATAATCTCATACAGGTTCGGAACGACATTGAAGTGAGTAAATGATGATCATTTTCATTTTTGGATGAACTCCCTTTAAAACAGTTTCTATGAGTTACACCTATTGCAGTGTACAATGTAACTCATTACTATATATTTTTAAATCAATAATTCAAATAATATTCAATAAGTACATTAAATACTATATGAATATGTAAATAAACTAATTTGTTTTTGTACAAACGAAGTGGGGGCAGGACTGTTGCAGACAACTGTATAAATGAGATTCAGAGGAAAAACGGCCAAATATTGCACATCTTGGCTTGTCTTTTTCCTCTTCCTTTTTGACACCCAAGGGTGTCAGTTGTGCAGCAGTGCTGTCACGGTTATCACTCCGGGGAGTAAAGAGCAGACCAGCGCTTGATTGGTGAAGGTCCCTCAAGCGTAGCTCTCACCTCCCTATTGTGCACACCTCAATACTGGCAACACAGAGAACCTCCTTATGCTCAGGACGGCACTGCCAGTATCAGTCACAGGCTCTATATACACCTCCACCCACGGATGAATGTTAAATGTTGCAAATGAAATTTGTAATTTTGAGAATAAGACATTTCTTTGCACAAAATAAATGTGCAAATAAATGTGCAAATAAATTCTTATTCAAAATAAATGCTGTTCTTTTGAACGTCCTATTCATAAAGGTATCCTGAAGTACTGTTTTCAACATTGATAATAAAAATCAATGTTTCTTGAGCAGCAAATCAGCATATTAGAATGATTTCTGAAGGATCATGTGACACTGAAGACTGGAGTAATGATGCTGAAAATTCAGCTTTGATCACAGGAATAAATTATGTTTTAAAATATATTCAAATATAAAACAGTTATTTTAGATTGTAATAATATTACACTATTACGGGTTTTACTTTATTCTTGATCAAATAAATGCGGCCTTCATGAGCATTAGAGACTTCTTTCAAAAACTCTTACTGACCACAAACTTTTGAATGGTATAGTGTTTTTATATATAGACTACTTCAAAAATGTCCCATTAGTTAAATCACAACTATTTACAACATTAAGCAAAAAAACCTGTAAGACCCTTAAGTAGCACTTAAGCACATATTCATGAGAGATGCAGGTGAAAGGTTGCAAATATTGATAATCTTGCCGATACAGAAAAAAACATGCAGTTGCAAAAAGGCATCATAAAAGCAAACATTAACTCTTTGACTTTTCAGCTTCTTCCTCACACACAGCTATCATACGGCTTATAAAGACCTGGAATATATAGTGCACAAGTCACATGGGCCAATTTTATAATAAATTAGGGGTGTGTTATTGTGATTTTGGAGATTGACAGCCTCTTTCACTTTCATTATATTAAACACAATGGCCAGGACATTCCTCAAAATTTCTCCTTTTGTGTTCCACAGAAGAGAGAAAGTCAAATGAGTCTGCAGCGACTCAAGGGTGAGCAAATGATGGCAGATTTTTTTTTTTTTAGATGAACTATCCCTTTGAACCAAACGGCATGGCAGCTGAGGAATACACACACGGTTGGTGGCTGTTTGTGTCAAATTTATATCTCTACCGCCCCCCCTGAAAAAAAAACCAGGCACGCATCCGCTCCAAATACTCTATTTTCTTTTTTTCTGGACTCTGAAGGCAGGTGTTGCCCGAGATAAAAGAGAACGCAGAATAAACGAGTGTGCTTGTAATGATGAGGTCCCTTCTCATCCCTTCTTTTCCTTCTCTCTATCTCAGTTCGCTAATTTCCCGTCAGCGTCTGATGTCTTGCTTATTACCAATGGCCTCTGAATCCACCGAATAATTAGCAGAGGAAAATAAACACGAGGTGCTCACGGATGCATGAAGGTCATTGGGTGTCATACTTCACTGTGAGCTGGATGACGAGGGATATGTGCTGCAGACGAAAGGATGACAGTATTGATTCTTTTTCTTCCCCGTTTGAGTTATTGGATCTGTGCTGTGGTTGCATGTGCTGATGCTAAGAGAGAGGGTTGGCAGCACTGGGAAATATGACTCTAATGGTTGGCACCAGCTATGGTTTTGTGTGAATGTATGTGTGGTTATATATGTTTATGTGTCCTTTGAGCTACAGGCACCTGTATGTCAAGTTCACTGTGATTAGTCATAAAAACAAAAGCAGAGAGAAGGAACTAGCTTTGTCTCCTTTGTGCAATAGGGCTTCTTTTTTCAATACATGAACAATTGGGTGTTGGTGTGTCGGCAATCTCGACATGCCTGCATGAAAATAAAAATCATGAAACAAAGAGGACTATGAGGGTCTTAACAAATATGATGGCAAGAAAGTTTCCAGTCGTTTAAAATAACTAATAATTAAATATTATTATTGTAAAATATATTTATTAACATTTGCATTTGGCATGGTTTAATATTTTAATGTATTTTAATTATGCATGTAGCTGTTCAAAATATAATTGATAATATTTGCATTTGACATGCCTTAATAATTGAACAAAATGTATATTTTATTCATAATTAAGCAATATCACACTGATAGTGAGAGCTGTTTGTATAGCTACCAGCGGCCAAGTGCAGCAGATATTCAGACTGACTTTGTGATGTTTGATGTTGCTTAATACAAAAGATCACCAAACAATTAGTTATTGAGTAACTTACATTTTAGGCACAATATTCACATTTACTTCTATTTTTCCTTCAAAAATGAAAATAGCTAGTTAAAAAAACGAAGTCTAGGTTGTTCTATCGTATCCGTAGCCTGGGAAAACCCAGACAACTTCCGGCAAATTTAGATTTGCTCTGAAAGTTAGTCTGGCAAAGAGCTCATTCAAGCCCATCTCCAATCCGTCGAAATCGCGGCACCAATCAGAAACGTTGGGGCGGGCTTTACACGATGACGACAGCGCTGGGATTTTGAAGCAGATTTTGTAGCCTACATTACAAAGATGGATGCCGCCGTCGAACATCACTCGTTCAGCTATCGCTACTGTTTTAAGCGATTTGAACGTTTCCTTTTTGTTAAAAACCGAGCAAAGAACAACACTCGGAGATGTTTTTCCGCCGCTCTGCATACGTCATCTCCTTCATCGCTCTGATTGGGTTTAGGTCTATCCGCGACGTCCGTTGGTGACGCCCCTCTGGAAATGATTTGTCTATGACGCTTTGCCAGACCATAACTCAGTTACAACTGAGAATGGTCTGGTTTTAACCAGGCTATCGTATCCGAGCAATACAAACATGTTTTGTTCCTGGATGAATCAATGTTTTTGAACAAATCGGTTTAATGAATGATTCAATGACTCACAGAGAAAGTCACTTGTTGCCACCTACTGGCCTAATGATGTAACCTGAAGAAAGAGTCACAAAATATTGAAAAATATATAAGCCAATTCCTTAGTACACAATTTACATACGGGTCAGAGGGCCTGATTAGCTAATGGGATAGATGTTACGGCTTTATAAAAAAATAAAAAAAAAAGAATCACACAAAATTAACTGCACAAACAAATATATAACACTTTAAACCTCCTGATGTTCAGATATCCATGCAATGATCGTAATCCAAATAAATTGCATAAATATATTAAGAAATACGTTGAGCTCTTAAAAGTCTATCAGATTTTTTCATGATCTGAGCATTGAAAACCTTCAAACATCCACTGCCTACCTCTTATTACAGATGTCACAATATGCTACCATAAGATCCATCAAAACAGTGCAACTTCCAAAGAAGGTAGAATTAAAGTCAAATGCAGAGAAAAGGTAAAATCAGACTCTTTTCAACCACATGGATAAGTGCAAAATGTTCTGTATCAAATCAAAGCACATTTTAATAAAAAGACTCCTATTTTACATAAAGTCATCCAAGTATGCCCAGAGACAGAGAAGACCTTTTCCTCACGACAGCTCTAAATGGCTTCAGGCTACATCTGTTATTGCTGATAAAGTCTTGCTTTGGCTCTTCCAACCAGATATATCATAAAATGACTGGGCTTTAGGACTGTTCCTTTGGGAAGTCTGACTTTCCCCATCCTTTACTGAACACTACTAAATCAACAAAGCAGCAGCACTTCTGTGGCCTTTGTAGCCTAGCAAGGCCAGAGGGCACCCACCACTAAGACACCAGGGAAGATTTGGACCCTCTGGCAATTTTTGTTCAAGTTGCCGGGGCCGGTCCTTGGTTTATCAGAGTTAATGCAGATTTGATGTTTCAAAGACTCTCGCCCCCTTTCGTTCTGTATGCATGCGCATTTTAGAAAGGGAATAACAAGAGAAGTGCTTCAAACTGTACATAATAAGACAAAAACAACCTATTCCATTAGCCTCATGTTCACATACGGATTCAAAACAAATGAGCCTAAAGCAAAATTGCCCAAAGCAACAAAAAAAAAATCATGTTGCGTCTTGGCCTCTTGTTTTAAAGTCACATGGTACTGTCATAAAAATGCTTAAATATTGTGTCTCGGTATATACGAATAGAGACCGTTTCAATAGTTTTATTTACAAGAAGAGATGCGCATTTTTGTAACAAAGCTTGTAAAAAACATGTAAAACTTGAATGCAATGTAAGTCACTTTGGATAAAAGCATCTACAAAATACATAAATGTAAATGTCTTGAGCTTTGAGATTTGAGTCAGGATGTCACCACCTTTGGAACAAGCTAAAAATTACTGAAGATGTAGGCTAAAAATCTAGTTACATACTTTAAATATTGTAAGTTTACGCCGCATTCCAAATTATTATGCAAATGATATTTTACACTGATTTTCCTAAATAGTTGATGCAAATGACAGTCAGTATAATTTTCAAGTGACCAACTTTTAGGGTATAAGTCGAATTTCTTTGAACAAACCACCCAACGAAAACAGTATTTTTTTCAAAAATAAAAAACTGAAAATGCACTGTTCCATAATATTATGCACAGCAGAGTCTGAAAACATTTTATAGGTTGTAAAGAACTGAAAATGGTCATTTGTTGAATTGGCAGCATAAGGAGATCATATTTACTGAAATCAAAAGCTATTTAAATCAAACACATCTTAACAGGGCAAGTTACATGTTAACATAGGATCCCTTCTTTGATGTCACCTTCACAATTCTTGCATCCATTGAACTTGTGAGTTTGTGGACAGTTTCTGCTTGAATTTCTTTGCAGGATGTCAGAATAGCCTCCCAGAGCTGCTGTTTTGATGGGAACTGTCTCCCACCCTCATAGATCTTTTGCTTGAGGATGCTCCAAAGGTTCTCAATAGGGTTGAGGTCAGGTGAGGATGGGGGCCACACCATGAGTTTCTCTCCTTTTATGCCCATAGCAGCCAATGACACAGAGGTATTCTTTGCAGCATGAGATGGTGCATTGTCATGCATGAAGATGATTTTGCTACGGAAGGCACGGTTCTTCTTTTTGTACCATGGAAGAAAGTGGTCAGTCAGAAACTCAATGTACTTTGCCGAGGTCATTTTCACACCTTCAGGGACCCTAAAGGGGCCTACCAGCTCTCTCCCCATGATTCCGGCTCAAAACATGACTCCGCCACCTCCTTGCTGGCGTCGCAGCCTTATTGGGACTTGGTGGCCATCTACCAACCATCCACTACTCCATCCATCTGGGCCATCCAGGGTTGCACGGCACTCATCAGTAAACAAGACTGTTTGAAAATTAGTCTTCATGTATTTCTGGGCCCACTGCAACCGTTTCTGCTTGTGAGCATTGGTTAGGGGTGGCCGAATAGTAGGTTTATGCACAACTGCAAACCTCTGGAGGATCCTACACCTTGAGGTTCGCGGGACTCCAAAGGTCCCAGCAGCTTCAAATACCTGTTTACTGCTTTGTAATGGCATTTTAGCAGCTGCTCTCTTAATCCGATGAATTTGTCTGGCAGTAACCTTCCTTATTATGCCTTTGTCTGCACGAACCCGTCTGTGCTCTGAATCAGCCACAAATCTCTTCACAGTACGATGATCACGCTTAAGTTTTCGTGAAATATCTAATGTTTTCATACCTTGTCCAAGGCATTGCACTATTTGACGCTTTTCCGCAGCAGAGAGATCATTTTTCTTGCCCATATTGCTTGAAACCTGTTGCCTGCTTAATAATGTGGAACATCCTTCTTTAGTAGTTTTCCTTTAATTGGGCTCACCTGGCAAACTAATTGTCACAGGTGTCTGAGATTGATTTCAGTGATCCAAAGAGCCCGGAGACACAATACCATCCATGAGTTTGATTTAAAAACAAAATATTTAATGTTTATGACAATTAATTCCAATTTGCATAATAATTTGGAACACGGTGTAGTTGTTTATGATGGTGAATACATTTAGCACTTTTCATTGGTTAACATAATGTCTACAAACCAGATTTTAGGAAGTCTTGGCAGACACTTTCGTACTCAACTGATATGAAAGTGCACATATTGTGTATGAGTAAGCATTTTTTTTTATATAAAGGCTCCCTGCCAATGACTGAATCATTTGGAGCGGAATATCAGTTTGTCTCGGAAGAAAGTAACTTTTTTCCACTTTTTTGAAAACAGAAATGAGCCCCTGATAAACCATGATACAGTGTTTATTTAGGATTCTCTTTACTGTAAAAGTCTTTACTGCCACTTTACTTGATTTAGATCAATTTAATGCATCCTTGACGAAAAATAAAATCTTACTGACCCAAAACTTTTGAACGTTAGTGGTATAAAATAGTTCTGCAAAAAATGATCGTCCAGCTCAGTTCTCATTCAACAGCGTCAGTACAGTCAGATCAATAATATTGTTGAATATTAAGTGTCCCCAACTAAGAAAACCAGAGGCGACAGTGGCAAGGAACCCAAACTCCATCAGGTGACAGAATTGAGAAAAAAAACTTGGGAGAAACCAACACACACACACACACACACACACAAATCCTAATTAGAGTAAACATTAGGTCAAAGAATCAAGGATGACCCAAGAAGAAAGCACTGACCTGACAAATGCATCAGCACACACATCAATTAACTAGACCTCATGAGAACAGCACAGCCATTCTCTCTGACAAGCAACAGTAACATTCACCCAACCAAGCTCACGCAATTCACTTTACTGCCGGTGAGACTAAAAACGCAGCATTTTAAAGACCACCCAGCAGACTGCATATATATATATAGCATGTGTTGACTGCTGGACCATTTGTAAGGATGTGACAATCCATGTTAACGCAGCGGGACTAACTGGTGCTGGGCGAGAGAAAACACTCAAATGAGATGCAGGATTGGTTTATGACAAACAAATCCACACTTTGAGAGTATCCACAGGCTTTGCTGCCCATTTATTTCTTCTAAAGGTGTTTAGTATTCTGTTGGATTATAATATCGTAAATAATGCACACTGGCCTATATAAAAACATCTGTTGTTTGGAGCGTCTTTGTAGATATTTTAAAATCCCAGAACCTGAATTGAAGTGTTTTTCCCTCAAATCGCCGGATGATGGAAAAGAAAAACACCGGTAACACTTTAGCTTAGTTGCTTATTAGCGTGCATATTACTAGCATATTGGCTGTTTATAAAGTAATGCCTTATTCTGCATGACCTTATTCTAGGTCACTTAGATAAGCAGTAATTAGGAGTTAATATGTGTTCCCTAATCTAAAGTGTTACCAAAACGCCAAAATGTGCTCTAACAAACATTAAAAGACAATTAGATAATGTTCTTTTTGGATTGTGGTAAATGTGCAAAGCTTGTGACGTTTTCTGCATTCATTATGAGTTCCCAATCAGTCTTTTATGCATGAATCACTCATTCAGAAAATAGTTTAATTCTAATTTTTGCCATAACTCTTAAGGCAAACCGCGGACATTCGCTCTTTTGATTGTGTCGTTTTCACACAACAATACAGGTTTGATTTAGTTTTATGTTTCTAGAGCAAAACTATTCAGATTCACTTCTCTCGCCCGATCGGCACACCACTGCAGCCACTCCAATCAAGAAGAATATGCAGATGAACTATTGTACACCTATTTACAGCATACTTCACCAATGGGGGTCTTTCAAGCACAGCATGCACAGGATAACTGGTCACCATAGTAACACACCAACATAAAAGCCCTTCATTTGTAGCATGATAAGAAACAGGGGAAGAAAAGTCTCTAAAACGTGTGTACCTTCTAATTGAAAAATGCTTTGAAGTCAACGACATTTGCAGCTCATTTCATGTCAGTATTGGGATGTATTTATAAGTGAGAAAGCATATACTGTATCAGAATGAAGCCAAACCTGAATGTGATTTTTGATTGTGAGGGTCTACTCTTCTGAAACACCTTTTTTAAAGAGGCTTTTGTGGAGGCAAAAAGGTCTAATTGATTTGTGAAGCACTTACATCAGTATATATCTCAGTGGAAACATTTTTTTATCAGATCTATCATGATTTGGTTTTATTCCCATAATTCAATTGCCTTAATGTTATCTAGTATTATTGTAAACAGAAACTTTTTTGCAAGGCCTCTGTGTTGTTAGTCAAAAAGATGTTTCAGAGATGATGCAAGTTATTACATTTTCATGGAAGCTTTAAAAAAAGTTTTTTTTCTTTTGAATAACATGCAGCAATAAGTTGTGCACAATTAGTGTCATTTTTTTAAAACATATCTATAAAGTTATTATTAATTTCCAAGTCAAACTAAATGAAAATGAGAAATGTTGCCTTGCCAACTAGCTGAAATAAAATAAGTCTTTTTTTAATATTTTATTTAAAATGTAAACATGAAATATTGCAGTAATTCCAGTTATAGTAATATTAATTAGGAGAGAAAATAGGGTCAAGAGAGAATATAGGGTCAAATTTGAATTAAAAAAATTGTTTATAGTGACAAATTATTCTCTGTGGCCTCTCCTCAGGCAGAATATCCCTAAATAAAATACCATGAAATAATTTTGTTTTCTTTATTTCTACAAAATCAGGGATAACCACACTTAGAGGTCATTTTTTATGGTATTAATTTGCCAAATAGCTATAGAATTTGATTGTGGTCGTGCAAAATTTACATATTCAAATACAAATGCTAATCCTTGTTTTTGCTGACAAACAGCATTTTGCTGATGTAAATCCACATCAGATTTGTTGTGCACGTAAACTTCCTCCGCTGTAGTGCGTAATGATCCATAGTAACAGTTCAGTCAATTGAATTACTTATCTTTACTGTCTAATAAACTACAAACTCTCTATGCTACAACAACAACAACACAGCACTCACTGACATAATGTAATATATTTTTTTATAGATCAAATGAATCATTCATTATATAAACTTCTCTTCCCAAATTCAATTAAAGCTCCTTCCTCCAATGGTGAATGCTGTTCCCAGCCCTGCCCGCCTCCTTGACACCTCCCGGTCTATTTATCATTGGCTGTTGTTGCTGCCCGTCTCAATCACTTTGCTTTCCTCCCCTAGTTTGGGTATGATGAACGAGCTGAAGGGACTCTCATCTATCTGCTCGGCACCTCCATTTATCGCTGTGGCTGAAAAATAGATGGTGTATGAAGTGTAATTTGGTGCTGTAGCGAGGCTTCTGTCCCAGTGGATGTGTCGTGGGACTTTGATTAAATCCTTCTTATAGGAAATCAATACATTCTTCATTAGGCCTCTCCTTCTACAAGCCTATGCCTTTTCCTTCTTATGCATCTAACCCACACACATAGATGAGGGGAGAAGGGAAGAATATTTGGGTGGATGTTGGGGATAGTTGGGGGCTAAAAGGAGGAACGGCCAGGAGTGGATAAAAAAAGAGAAAAGTGATGGGAATGTTGAATATGAGTGAAAAAGGGAATGAAGCCACCTTCTTTAATGCATACAATTAAATTACATATGAACTAACTTTAAAGAAAAGATACTTTTATTCAGGTTCAATGATGGATTAAATTGATCACAAGTGACCGAAACAATTACAATCTTACAAATGATTTCTATTCCCAATAAATGCTGTTATTTTAAGCTTTCTATTCATCAAAGAATCCCGAAAGGTCCTATAAGTGTCACAGTTTCCACAAAAATATTAAGAAGCTGTTTTGAACATTGATAATATGTGACTTGAGCAGCAAATCAGCATAATAGAATGATTTCTGAAGGATCATGAGACAATGAAGACTGGAGTAATGATGCTGAAAATTCAGCCTTGTATCACAGGAATAAATTGCATTTTATTATTATTATTATTTTTTAAAAACAGCTATTTTAAATTGTAATAATATTGCACAATTTTACTGTATTTTTGATCAATTAAATGCAGAAGAGACTTTTATTCATTGTTTTTTTTTAATGTAACAACACATTATAAAACTAATATTAAAAAATGGTTAGTTCATACTATTTTACCCAATATTTTTTGTTTATGGGATGTTAGTTTAGAAACACACTAACATAAAACTCTATTGCAATCAACCGTAATACAACAAGAGCAAATAAACACAGAAAGGGAGCACAGAAACAATTGGAAATGAGAATACATTTCAACATAAAAGTACTCACAAAACACAAGACACAAGACTAGGATTGTGACCTTAGCTGTGTTTCCATCCAAACGTCAAGCAAATCTTTTCAAAGTTCGCAAAAAAATAAAAAAGAATCCCAAATGTGAATTAGGTGCGTTTCCATCAAGTTGCTCGAGCGGATGATGGTGGTATTGATAACCTCGTCACCAACAGTAAAGAATACACCATCAGTGGAAACAGCTGATTAGTCACGTGGGTTTAATGTTCGAGTTTATTCCGCAAATGCGTTTCCATCTCCTATTATTTGCATGAACTCTTTTTTACTACCTCTAGTCAAAAACTACCTCAAGCAAGCGTAAAAACTTTCTTGCGAATCACGGGATTATTTTTTCAAAATTTGCCATTTCCATCACTCGTTTCTGATGTGATACTTCAAAATGGGTCACCACATAAAAACGTGATGGAAACATAGTGTGAAAGGCACTATATAAATAAGAAAGACTTGACAAAAAATAGTGATATTTATAGGAAGATTCAGCTGCATATGTTTTTAAAGTCCTCCCTGAGAGACACCTAATTTCCTTCATGCATGTCACACGCTGCACGCCACTCGACTCTAGTGGATTAAACCGAATCAGAAAAGATCAGCGGTCGATATTCCAAATGCTAAATGGCTGGCACACGCAAGCAGTGCCGCTAGTCATGAATTGAAAGCGAGAGAAAAAGAGACAGAGAAACAAAAATCGCTGCTAATGACCAGCACTTGCCATATGGGTGGGACGGACACTGAGGCACATGCTTTCATCCGAACAGACCAAAACTTGACCGCATGAATCACTCTGCAAGCCAAATGCCTCCAAGGTGGATTTATGTGGCCAAATTTACAAAGAACATCAGGTTATCATTCTCTAAATGAGATCTATCGCAGCACTTCGCCTCTAAACACACTGGCCAAAAAGCTAGACATTTTTTATTAGCAATAAGTAACAAGCAGCGTTTAAACTTTGCAGGTCGTACCTTACTTTAAACTCCCTGGACAAGTTACTGAGTTAAATAATTTGAAAGGCCAGAAATAAAACTCCTCCCCGTTTCCAGCCCTGGACAAAATATTTAATTTATTTCCCCCTGTTGATAGACTGTCTGGCCTGTGCTGGCCCAACATAAGGCCGACCTCTGCCAGAGGTATTTTAATGAGTTTGTGAGTGTCACCTGCTGTCAATTTCAATTTGAGGTGAAGAACTCCCTGGAGGCTAATTTGCTCTTGCAGGCAGTACGTTACATCCAATTGGCAGCTATACCAGCGGACGCTACATGCTTTGTAAGCACCCATATCTCTCTTTATTTCTCTCTTACTCTATCACACACAGGCTGCATCCCAATTCTCATACTACGTGCCCTATATACAGTAGCCACAAGCGCAGAGGTTATGTTCAGAATATAATGCTACTGTATTACTCTACTGCTATTTATGCAGTTTGTAGCATGTATAACTTGGGGTATTATGCAAATTTGCTATACATATGTGTAACGCAGTTCAGATGAGGCGGGAACCGGCGAACATTTAAAGAATTTAAAAACAAAACAAAACAAATACAAAACGAAAGTAAAAAACAGCAGCCCCTCACGGATGACTACCGTCACATAATAAAACATAAACAACACAACATAAATCCAGGCCTGGCCTCTCTCGTCCTTCACCGCCGTCGCTCCTCCGTGAGCGATACGAGACCGGTGCGTCACGCAGGTGTCGCTCATCAGCAATCACGCAACCGGCCTCGCGCCGTTCTCCCATGGCCCTCGGCCTCGTCCTGCTCGCCACAATATGAAATACCCATATGACTACATGTGCAAAATGTGAATTATGCAATGTGAATTAGCCCACAATGCAATGCACACACCGTCATCTAGCATTTTCTGTGTTGAATCTGTTTTGATGAAGCATGTTCTTAGGTATGCAGGTGTGCTTGTGATTTAATGACAACAAAATGGCATTAAATTACACTACAGTTCAAAAGATTGCATTTTAAGAAAGAAAAATACTTTAATTGAGCAAGGATGCATTCATTTGATCAAACCTGACATTAAAGGATTAATACTGTTCCTAAAGATTTTATTAAAAAATGCTTTTCTTTTGGTCATTCTATTCATTAAAGAATCATAAAAAATACTATTACATTGATAGTAATAAGAAATGTTTCTTGAGTAACAAATCAGCATATTAGAATGATTTCTGAAGGATCATGCGACTCTGAAGACTGGAGTAATGATGCTGAAAATTCAGCTTTGACATCACAGGGAAAAAAAATACATTTTAAAGCATATTAAAGTAGAAAACAGTTATTTTATATTGTAATAATATTTCACAATATGACTGTTTTTACTGTATTTTTGATCAAATATATGCAGCCTGGGTGAGCATGAGAGACTTCTTTCAAAAACGTCTAACAGACCCCAAAATTTGAATGGTAATCTATATTATGTTATAACATACACAATTTAACATGGTACCTGAAGAACTTACACTTAAAGGGGTCATCGGATGCCTATTTTCCACAAGTTATGATTCTTTAGGGTCTTCATGTAAAGTTTGTAACATACTTTGGTTAAAATTCCTCAATGGCTGTGTAAAACAACACCCTTTTACCTCCAGCTCTGTTCACAGCGACCCGTTTCGGTCCATGTCTCTTTAAATGATAATGAGCAACTGCTCACCCCACTCCTCTCTTCCATGGGGCGTGTGGACACAAGACACATAAAGGGCTGCCTTGGTGGACAGTATACAAATGGCTGAGGGGGAAATATGCTAATACAGGACAGTCCGTCAGTGGTCGTGGGCGGAGCAGGAGCAATATATGACATCATATTGCTCATAAAATCCAAATGGCTTGATTATTGAGAGTGTTTAGGCTTTTTGAGGAAAAAAAAAAAAGGAGTGAATGGATTTTTTTCATTGTATGGTGGTTGTGTCCACACATCGCAAAGACACATTCATATGCAAACACCATGTAAAAGTGAATTTTGCATCCGATGACCCCTTTTAAAAGAGCCACCCAGCAAACAGTTCTTGTTTTATTTTTCAACTTTTCCAATCTGATGGCTCTTCAGCTGCATGTGGCATTCTGTATAAGGAAAATAGGCGTATTCAGAAGCAAAGAGCATCTTTTTCTTGACTCATTATTGGACTGAACTGCCAAAAGCTGACATATTTATCCTCAATGCAAGTACACCCATATTTAATGTATTTGTGACCTATACCAGTCCATAAATATTGCTCAGAAGTATGTACTTTCCTTTCAGAGAAGCATACTTTTAGTGTGAAGTATAAGTAGACTGCGATGCAGCCATACACACTAATGCTAAGCCTTCTTCCCACTCTTGCCTCCTTCTCCCCCAAGCCATGTCTATTTATCTCATCTTTCTTCTCCTCCTTTCCTTCTTCCCTTCTTTCTTTCTTTGACTTGCTGAAGGGGAGGTTCATTATGTTCTCCCTGTCTCAAGATTTTGTGGCTGACACTCAAGGTTTCTGCTCAGCTTACTGGATCATCCATCAGAGCGAAGCTACCCGTGCTGCTTGCTTTCATTGCGCGACGATTCAGAAACTCTTCTCAAATGATGTGAAGGGAGAAAAAAAAGGGGAGTAACACCAGCTCGGGGTTACAGGTTGCTTAATTGAGCTCGTTAACACAAGGAAGTCTATAATAGTATATTATAATATAATTGATCCATTTGCATTCCCATTCATCTCAACAGCATTATAAAGCATGGCTTCACAGACAAGGTTTAGATTAGGAATAGACCTTAGTTTAATTAGGACATTTAAGTAGTTTTTATAAACATGCCTTATAAAAAAATTAGTGTGCATCTTGAGACAAAACAATATTGCAAGATATTGTTAAGAGTTGGTTTCAGTTAAGACAGCTGAAACATGTATTTTAGTCTGAGACTAGGCTTTTAAGCTTTATATGGGAACACCAGTATCAGAAAGTTTTGTAGGTTTTACTTAATTTTATGACATTGATATTTACGCTTTAATTTCTACAAGCTTAAATTGAGTACTAATATCGAATTTACTATAAATTCTTTAAAAACGGATTCAGGTTACATTTGTTTTTTCTGTAGTATTTACATCACCGCAGATTTTTTTTCTTCTTTTTCTCAGTGTTGTCAGTGAAACCGGGGGTAAAAAAAGAAACACTGCATGTGTTGAGCCAGTTGGGACATTTTTGGGGTTATTTTTTCCATTGTTGAGTAGTTTTTGTGTTACACAGACGTTGGATTAATGGCTGGGTCAATCTCACTGATAGTTGAAACAATACACCCCCTCCCCCACCATCTGACATAACAACAACCCAGCCTTATGGGTAAGCTAGTATTCCTGTAAAAATTAACAAGCATAAATCAACCCATTATGCAAAATTTAATGCACAACCCAGAATGCTAGGGGTTTAAATAACCCACGGTTGGGTTTGTCCATTTTTGTACCAGCATTGGGTTGCAAAACAACCCAAATTGGGTTATTTTCAATCCAATGGTTTTTAGAGTGCACTTGTGTGTGGTTGTCGCAATCTAAAATCTGACATTTTTGCTTATGATGGGCACTCATTTTTAGATTGTTGTTGAGTTTTTCTGTTTTAAACAGAAAAACTATATGCCATGACAACATACACACTTTAAGTGTACTTCAGTCTTTTTGATTGACACCTGTCACATCACCTTGCGCAGACCCGTCACAGCCATTTCAAGATCACAGACGTGCATACAAAATGAAATTCAGATCTCAATCATTGGCGACACAATACCACCTCTTCATTTAATCACACACTCGCATATTTATTAAATTAATAGATAGTTAATGGACCGTTAAATTAAACTATCCTATTTTTTTGCGCACAATAAACGTCCTTTGCTCGCCTTGCCTCTCCTGAGCCACTGCTGCTGCCGTTTTCCGCAGTCTGATACTCTCTCGGGCTGTTGTCAGAATAAAGAGGCATTCTGTGCACTTCTCTTTGATGTCTGTGACCCGAAGAGAGGAGAGAAGAGAAGACAGCAAGATACTTAAAAGACACTGCTCTGGGAGAAGGAGGAAGAGGGAGCAGGCAGGGAGGAGATAGAGAGTGCGAGAGACACAAGGTATGAGAAAGGAAGAAGAGGAGAGGTACAAAGAAATGTTTGCTCTGTCTCTGCGCTCGGGAGCCTCAGAACAATGAAAAGAGACTTTAACCTACATTAACAAAGAACTGTGATTTCAAACATATACAGCCACAATAATAAAGTAAAAAAAGCTGAGGAAAGGAGCATGGCATAGAATTGTGATGACGTTATAGTCATATGGGCTTCTGGAAAAGTGCATTTCTAACTACAAAAGCCTTTTTGAATCTAAACTTTTATGAGTTGAGTATTCATAGAAGTAGAATAGCTAGTACAATTTTCACCCCTGCAAAATAGTTCAGCATTAATAGTAGTGAGATGTATTTATTACATTTAATAAAGAGTTGATGAACACAGAAATGATAAAGAAAGAAAATAAATCTGTTTTTTGGTTTGTCACCAAACAAAGTGACATCTGAATTTCTTTGTAATGATGCAGTAGTTTTAGGTGTCAAAAAAATCTAAAAGGCAGTCATTGTATTTTAGTCATACAAATTAATTGATCAGATTGGTCTAATAAAGGAGTTTTAACCTTTATGACGCATGGACCTTATACATTATACACTCACTGGCCACTTTATTAGGTACACCTTGCTAGTACCGGGTTGGACCCCCTTTTACCTTCAGAACTGCCTTAATTCTTCGTGGCATAGTTTCAACAAGGTGCTGGAAACATTCCTCAGAGATTTTTGGACCATATTGACATGATAGCATCCCATAATTGCTGCAGATTTGTGCATGCACATCCAAGATGCGAATCTCCTGATCCACCACCACATCCCAAAACTGCTCTATTGGGTCTATTGGATTGAGATCTGGTGACTGGAGGCCATTGAGTATAGTGAACTAGTGAAACCAGTGTGAGATGATATGATCTTTGTGACATGGCACATTATCCTGCTGGAAGTAGCCATCAGAAGATTGGTGCACAGTGGTCATACAGGGATGGACATGGTCAGCAATAATACTGAGGTAGACTGTGGCGTTTAAACGTTGCTCAGTTGGTACTAAGGTGCCAAGAAAAAATCCCCCTCACCATTCAATCACCACCAGCAGCCTGAACCGCTGATACAAGGCAGGATGAATCCATGCTTTCATGTTTACGCCAAATCCTGACTCTACCATCTGAATGTCGCAGCAGAAATCGAGACTCATCAGACTAGGCAACGTGTCCCATGTCTTCTGCTGCTGTAGCTCATCTGCTTCAAGATTCGACGTGTTGTGCGTTCAGAGATAATCTTGTGGATATTTGAGTTACCGTTGCATTTCTATCAGCTCAAACCAGTCTGGCCATTCTGACCTCTGGCATCAACAATGCATTTCTACCCACAGAACTGCCACTCACGGAATATTTTCTCTTTTTTGGACCATTTTCAATAAACCCTAGAGATGGCTGTGCGTGAAAATCCCAGTAGATCAGCAGTTTCTGAAATGCTCAGACCACCCCGTCTGGTACCAACAACCATGCCACGTTCAAAGTCACTTAAATCATCTTTCTTTCCCATTCTGATGCTCAGTTTGAACTTCAGCAGATTGCCTTGACCATGTTGAGTTGCTGCAATGTGATTAGCTGATTGAATATTTGTGTTCACGAGCAGTTGAATAGGTGTACCTAATAAAGTGACCGATGAGTGTATAATGCTTAACAGATCATTAGACAATTCATTAACCGTTACAGACCTGAGTTATATTTTAGGGACACCAACATCCTGTCCATGATTAATATATTTTTATGAACAGAATGTTGGTGTCATGTCTCATAGCAGCAATATTTTAAATGGATGGGTTAATATAGCAATTAAAAAAATGACAATATGTGTGTATATATCACCTCCCCAGACTCTCTGAAATATATTTTTAGCATTTGGTATGTTATATGGTTACAAATTATTTTCCTTCTTCTATGGTTTATGGTCATCAGCGTATTGTTTGGTCGCACTGCAGATGGTGGTTCTTCGCGCACAGACTCTATTAATTCAATACTAATTTATAGAACCTGTTTTGCCTCACAGACAATTTAGATTATCACAAACAGACCAGAATGAAGAACAATAGGACATCTGCATTTTCTTTTTGACGCACATTAAATACAGATATTCTTTTATAGAATAAAAAATAACAATATTGAAATAATTACACCAACCCTTGAGCCTCAGCATTAGTCAGCATATTAACACTTACAGCATCAGCAGTAATCAATTAGAGCAATCATCCGAGGGCTCAATGAACTATTTATTGATACTCTGTGTCAATACAGTGACCTTGGTTAATCTAAAAAGGAAATCCATATTGTTTAGCTATGATTTTAAATTGCTTCACATTTGCCCACAATAAATGTCAAAGCCTTTAAATCAGAGCCAGTGGCTCGGCTTGTAGTATCAAAATCCTTGCTTCAAAAGTTCATGGCTAAATTTGAGCGCAAAACCATATGAATGATAATCCACTCAATTATCTTTCTCTCTGTTTGAACTCAGTCGAATGCTGATCCACCCGCAATATGAAGTAACAGGGTATTCATAATACACAGAGCAAAAGCTGCGGCGATTGTTTAGAGAGGGGGAGCAATAGAAATGGTTCAACTGAAGCGTGTCTGATTGCAACACTGCGTTGATTTGGTTTCTGTGCCATACGGCCATAACGCTGCGGTCATTCCGATAGCTTGCAAATCATCGCTATAATTACTTCTCGCCAAATCCAGATGAAGATCCTTATTTCAGATTAATTATCTTAATCACAGCATATCAGAGTCAGAGTGATGACATTGAAAGGGCAGCGACGTCTGAGACATTCTGATAATTATGCACGGGCAGGGATCCGGTGACAAAACAAATCAGTTAAGTTCATCTCTGAAGTGGAACTAGTGTTTGGATTATGTAAATGTATTGTGTGATTGTGACAAGAAAATGGGTTAAAATCACACATTTGTTGAACTGAAACTCGCATTTTCCATCCACTTAGAGTTAACCATTACCTTACTATTTAACTTAATAACAATTTTGAACATTTATTATATATTCAAAGCATGTTTGAATATGAACCACATTTTTGGTCCTTGGAGGGACATAAGTCCCTTATTCGTATCACATCTTTATATACGCCTATGATTCTTTGCAGAATCTTAATGAGCTGTTTGAAGTGTTAAACTATCAAACTGTGTAACCACCGCCTTCCCTAGTGACTTCTTGGCCTCAACGGTATGTAAATGAATCCAAACACATTTAATAATTAACATTGAACAGTTTGTCACCATATTAAATTCATATTTCAACTTTACTAAAAAATTAGGCCACCTTCCTTCATACCACAGTATGTGATCAAACATACAATAGAGCACAATGCGAAAGTAAGGGTGATCCTCAGCCATTTTAATAAAACATCACCCCATAGTGTTCTTCTACACAGCAATCAGCATGCAAATGCAGCCTCTAATAATATTGTAAGTTAATTAATGTCAAGTAAGGCAATAATTTTCCTAGTATGCAACTACAGAATGGAGAAATATTGACCAACCGCATAGTCAACATTATTTTTTCCTTAAAGCGGCACAAGAAAAAATGCCATTCATGAATAAATAATTTACAGTGGTATTCTGTATCAAGTGTTCTGGGCAATAGCTACGGTTTTTCCAAATCAAAGGCTGACAGCCGGGCCGGCAGTCTGTGAGGCTCCCGTGTTGCTGGCAGGAGATGACGAGGAGCAATAGGGCATCCCAGTGAACTGCTCTGTTCATGCTTTATGTTATGGATTTCCAGTACAACACCAGCTCACGCAACCTGCAGAATTGTTTTTGATTAATTCCCAACAGTACGCTGTACTGACACGGGTGATGATTCTGAAAACAGGAAGGCGGTGGACATTTTTTACTGTAAATACATTTGTTAAAGTAGTAAAACGGTAAAGTGGTAATGCATACTGTGCTATATAATCAGAGTACTGTTTGACAAATTAGCTTATTTTTAAATTTACACCATAACACTTATTCCATTACGTATTACTTAATACAATGGAACACTTCTCCCTTATATAACATCATGTACGCTACCATTCAAAAGTTCACAAGCTGTACGATTTTTTTTAATGTTTTTGAAAGAAGTCTCATGTTCTCCAGTGCTGCGCTTGATCAAAATTACAGTAAAAACCGAAATTTTGTGAATTAACATTACAGTTGTGATCTATGTTTAATATATTTTAAAATGTAATGCATTCATGTGATGCAAAGCTGAATTTGTAGCATCATTACTCCAGTCTTCAGTGTCACATGATCCTTCGGAAATCATTCTAAAAATAAAAAAGTGACGTGACGTGTAGCCAAGTATGGTATCCCATACATATTTGTGCTCTGCACCCATCCAAGTGCACACACATCAGTGAGTATTGAACACACACACACACACACACACGCACACACGCACACACACACACACACACACACACAGAGTAGGTTTTTTTGCTACGTCGCCCCGGGGAGAGAATGGGGGTTAGGTGCCTTGCTCAAGGGCACCTCAGTTGTGGGTAATGAGAGTGGAAGAGGGCTGTTCATTCACTCCCCCACTCATATTTCCTGCTGGTACTGAGACTCGAACCCACGACCTTCGGGTTACAAGCCCGACTCTCAACTGCCCCGTAATATGCTGATTTTTTTGCTCTA
Organism: Tiaroga cobitis; assembly: GCA_030578255.1. Classification (NCBI taxonomy): domain Eukaryota; kingdom Metazoa; phylum Chordata; class Actinopteri; order Cypriniformes; family Leuciscidae; genus Tiaroga; species Tiaroga cobitis. Next base: position 6,056,707 of record CM060596.1, on the reverse strand, counting down.
GAAACATTTATTATTATTATCAATGTTGAAAACAGTTGTGCTGCTTAATATTTTTAAGGAAAACTTGTTATATTTTGATTTTGTTTTTTAAATTTCAGGATTCTCTGATGAATAGAAAGTTCAAAAGAACAGCATTTATTTGAAATATAAATCTTTTATAACGTCATAAATGTCTTTAATGTCACCTTTGATCTATTGAATGCATTGTTGCTAAATAAAAGCAATAATATCTTGCAAAAATCTTACTGACCCTAATCTTTTGAACGGTAGTGTAATTTTTTGGCCAGATGCACTATAACATGCCATTTACTTTTTAACACCCTAACCTCACAGCGACAAGTTTTCCACCACTCAGATGTAAAATTCTCATTTTAGTCACACTGAAACACCAGGCACAACACTGCAGCGCAAAGAAACAAGTACAGGCTGGAGGAACATTATTAGTCACTTGAACCAAATGATTCCTCTTTAGCAGTGTCATCTCAGATCTGTCTAAGACTGATCTCAGCGATGGTAGACATCTTCAGAGGCAGAATGTGTCCTCTGCATGTCGAAGGCTGCTCTACCTTGCCATTCGCTCTACAAACAGATATATAAGGCTGAGAAGCACCCTATGGTATTAATTAGCCAGTAGCGGATCCTGCTTCACTGTACAGTGGTAGTCAATGCTAATGCAGAAGGACCTACCAGGATATATGGCATGTGGCCAGATCCGGTGAATAACATCCCCCTCCAATTACATTCTCCTCCTCTCCATGTCCTTCAACTTAGGACCAGTCATGAAATCAAGATGGTAACCTACTATGAAAAATCTTTTGAGATTTACATGCAACATTCATATGCTGTCTATCGGTCCATTCAACCATGTATATCCATCCATCCATCCATCCAGTCAAATCAATTTTTAATATACATGCAAAAAAAAAAAAAAAAAAAGACATTCAGCGTTGTACAATAAAAATAACAGCAATGGTATCAAAATCCATCCATCCATCCAAATCTATTTGTAATATACATACATGTCTATCTATCTATCTATCTATCTGTCTATCTATCTATCTATCTATCTATCTATCTATCTATCTGCCAAGTGCTTTACAATAAAAATAACAGCAATGTGAAAAATAATGAAATAAAATCAACAAAATTACCAGGAATAATAAAAAAGTAGTATCATTATAAAATAACCAGAGCATCTATCAAAGGAGAATCTATCAAAGGAGGCGAGCTAATGGTTACACCACTCCAAAACAACACGAGTTGCCCAAACCTTTTTTGACATATATCCAGGTGAAGATGTAAACCGAAGAGTCTGATTTAACCTGCCAATTGTCTCTCAGGGGAGTAGAGTAGTCAAGAGAGCAGTCAGTAGAAAGACTGGCGTCTTGAATTTAGCATGCCTGGAATCAATGGTTCTTCAGTCTCTAGCTACTTGTTAGCAGAGATCAAACCACCTTTTGAGGTCTCTGAAAATAGAGGCGGGGAACCTCAATGACCCTAACCTTAACACAGACGCAACCGCGCCGCCATACAGAACACACAAGTGTGTCGAACCCTGAAGATACTGTCCTTGTGATAATTTACTCCTACCTGCATCGCGATGGATTAATTAGGCCTGCAGAGAGCTCTGGCACTGCGCACAATCATTTACAAGAGGCTGGAGGGGTCTTACCATCCCAAACTAATTGGCACAACAATCAAGAGTGCTTTTAACAGAGGTGAGAGCGGAAAAAAAGAAAAAAACGTGGAAGTTTGATAAATGGACATAGACAAAGAAAAGACACTTTAAGAGAAAGAGATATCTCTGTCTGAAATCTACACTGTAAAAATTATTTTTGAACCTGTAAATAAAAACAAAAATGAAAGAAGTATGATTTACAAGGAAATACTATTTCATGTTTAATTCAATGTGCTTAGTTCCGTTTCTTTGGAATTATTTGTGAAATTTAATTTCTAAGTGAAAATTGCTTCAAATTAAATCCCACACCAATTTCTTTCTTCAGTCAGTGTATAGTTTACTGTGACTGGCTAATAGGAACAACATTTTTATTGACCAATTAGATTTTAGGGATACAGAAAGGGTTAGGTTTAGGCTTATCTTTATCAACCAATAATTTCCCTGTGATTTAAGCGGTGACTTTAAGAGAACAAAATATATGTTGATCCATGAAATGCATGTTTGTGCATGTAAAAACACTGAAACAGAATGAAATGAAACAGAATTCAAGATTAGTCAAGTCAAGTCATCTTCATTTATATAGGGCTTTTAACAATGGATTGTTTCAAAGCAGCTTTACAGAGATAAACATATAATTTAAGGTAACAGATTGTTTTGGCGTTATAGCGGTTCTTGAATAATGTTACTTCCAGCTAAAGTTACCTTTAATTTAGAAAATTTTGAAAAAGTTAAACTGCTGTCTTAAAAGAAGCACACAGAGGAAACAAACACAGTGGGGGAAAACCCAACACGATGTGATGCAATGGCGAAAGACATCCATCTGACACATGAGTACCCAGACCAGCAATCAAAAAAGTTATGTATCTTGCGGGAAAAGTCCTTTCATTTTAGGCACCTCTACAAGATAATAAGCAAAAGACCTAAAAGATTAAACAACAACAAGACCTCAATGTCATTGGTATTACAATGTAAAGAATGTGACATTTGTTCCAAGACATTGTGCATTAGGGATTAATGTGTTATTTCATTAGATGCATTTTGATTGATGCGACAAGTAGGGGATGTAGAAAATCACCTCTGCTGCAATGAGATTTTGATTGTGTCTATGGCAGTTTGAAACTGGCAATCTATCCTCAAAGCAATCTGCAAAGCAGCCATTCTTCTCCTCTCCCTCCTCGCCCGTCCTCTCAGGGGGAAAACCAGTGTAACTCTTTATAAAGAGTCAAACAACCAGACCTAAACAACCGCAAAGGATGTCACACGCCAAACCTACTCTGCCACAAAGACTTGTGTTCACAAAGCAATTAGATGGGAACAGTGCTAGTGCAATGATTATGAGTTGTTGTCATCTGCAATCAAAGTATTAATTTCTTTCAAATTATAAAATTATAAAACACCTTTAATTAATCGTTCTGGGATGTACAAGCCAAGAACAAGCTAATTAATTTGATTAAGGCACAGTACAGTAAACCATGTATATATATATATATATATATATATATATATACACACACTTAATTAATGTATGTCTTTCTGTGTTTTTCTATAAATTAACTTTTTTTTCTTTTCTTTTTTTTTAATGATGGCACAAATAAATAGAATCTGGAGTGATATGGAATTAAAGTATAATCAGAAATAAAAAAGGAAACATTGCGCAACAAGTCAAATGACATGATAAATAAAGACATCTCAATATTCACCAGCATATTCAATATACTGTATCGCTCAGTCCTAACAACTAGCATGATAAATATAAAGGGAAAGCATTCATATTATTGCAGACACAACAATCCCAAATATCCTAAAACAGTCCATAGTCTGTCACAACTTAAGGGCTCTATCGCTGATCGATTTTCATTTGCATTTCAATCTGCTTGCTTTCACCGACTGTCTGAAACACAGTCACTTTTCCTCTGAGAGCTGCACCCACTCCTAGTTTTAGACATTTGCCAATTGTTCTCCGTTCATTTCACAAGCCTAAATACATCAATTACCCCCTCCAAAATTAAAAACCCCATCCAAACAAAGTAATGGGAATCTTTGCATATTTATGAAAACTGGAAGAGCTCTCCATCAACGTGGGTTTGGTGCTGATCTCACTCTCGATAGCGTCCATTAATATGCACACCGCACGTATTTTTGAAGTGGGTTTGTGTGACAGGGCGCGCTGTCTTCTGTCAAACTCCACAAACACTCCATATCAACAGACTGCAGATAATAACAGAGATAATAGCGGGTTGAAGCCTGCATCAAATACACACAGTGTTGTTTTTTGACGTTAACGCGTGGGCCTCGTCTACTCTGGCTCTTCTCAACAAGTGTCTACGTCCCTGAAATCTTTCTGCCTCCAGGTCCGGTAGAAAGGGTGTGTCTGACCCGTCAATCAAATTTGTTTATGGCGCTGCTGTTGGCCAGCTACATGCTGACATTGCTTCTGCCGTGAGACCTGGCGAACCTGCCAGGAACAGAAGACCATCCATCAAGCCGACAGTCAGGCAATACAAACCACTCGGAGGGCGAGAACACACACGTCCTTCCAGTGCCAGATTTATCGCCCTCATATATACGCTCCACTGATGGATACCACATACATGCCCTATCAGAATAGCTGGATTAAAGCCCCACCCACAATGTCATTCTTCACTCTCACTGGCTTGTACATCAGCAAAAAAGGTCATCTTATGTTATTATAATTTTTTTTTTTTAGATCATGGTATGAAAGCCAGTATTTCAAAATTTCATTTCCAATTTTCTCGTTCTATAAGTGTTTTCTTGACCTTTCTACCTATATTTGTAGAGAGATGGGAACCGGGTCAGGAAATTACAAAAGCTGGATTCAAACTCGAATCGCCTACAAATAAGCCCTAAAATATCAGAATGTGAGCAAACCGCAAACCCACAGGCCTCTTAAACAATGTGTTACGGTGATTGGTTTATAATTTAAATAATTACATCTATCAGAAATAAATGTAAATGTAAATCCTAATTTAAAGGGATAGTACACACACATAAAAATCATTTACTCACCTCATGTCGTTCCATATCTGTATGACTTTCTTCTGTGGAACATAAGAAAAGATATTTTGAGAAATGTGTTTTGTTTTTTGGTCCATACAATGAAAGTCAATGGGCTTCACATTCTACAAAATATCTTCTTTGGCGTTACACAAAAGAAAGCAATGCAAACTGGGTTTTGAATGACAAAAGGGTATATGATGACAGAATTTTCATTTTTGGGGGGAGTAATATGGTTTGAATAAATACAATTATATAAATAAAATAGCTAGATACAGTTCCAGCCTAATTAATGGCATGCAAAATAGCAACTTGGCTCATTATAGATACAGCCAAATTGATTGTGGCTCATCCAATCAGAAATAAGAATCTGAACAACGCATTTTTCAAAACAGTTTGAATAACAGGAAAAATGCTGCACATTACAAACAATAGCAAATATACATCTTTAAATCCATGCTGAAATATCACATTCACTGTAAATGGAAGTGTAAGATACAAAACAGAATGACTGTAAATAACAACCCAAGATACTTGTGACAACAAATAACCTGACAAGAAAAATTTCGGACATAAACTTTTTAAATTAATCCGCCTTTTAAAAAAAATAGCAGCAACATTTTTAGAAGAATCAATCACAGATTTGGTGCTCTGACAGTTGTTTAAGAAACTCTTTGTTAGACGAGCATACACTTTAACATAACTGCTGATGTCTTTTTTTGCTGAAGTAGCAGCGTTTTAATTCTGAAGGATTCCAAAATGCCAAAAAAAAAAATCAAATAAAATCATTAAATATCCATTATTCTTTGTTCCTTGCACTTGTCATCCTCATTATTTCTTCCTCTTTTCTTTCTTACACTCTCACTCTATTCCAAAACCTAGTGCGCAAACAATTTTTTCCCCCAAAAGGTATACACAGTATCTTAATTATGTTGTCTTCTAAGAATATATTCACCATTGATAAGCTTGGGGCCTGTAAGAAGTATTTTATGCTCACCAAGGAACAAGGAATGTGAAATATAACAATTTAAAATAACTATTTTATATTTGAATATATTTTAAAACAAATTTATTCCTGTGATGCAAAGCTGAATTTTCAGCATCATTACTCCAGTGACACATGATCCTTCAGAAATCATTCTGACCTGAGAAATTTGAATATTTTGCAACATTATAAATGTATCTACTGTCACTTTTGATCAATTTAATACTTCCTTGCTAAAAGTATTAATTTCTTTAAAAAATAAATCTTACTGACCCCAAATTCATGATGGCAAGAGAAAAGTTGACCTTAAATAAACAAAACAAGTACCAATAGAAATTGTAAGTATGTCCTATTTACTTTTATGTTAGAATATTGTGCCAACATGCGAATGCCAAACTCCACTGAAATCTTTTGAATCGTGTCTGTCATGCAGAGCGCTGATGTATTCCATTGCAAACACTGATTATGTAGGCATAGGCAATGAGGCAACACACCAGGTCTCGAAAACAGAGCTTTTGTCTGTTTTCATGCTTGTTTTAGTCCTCACCTCAGACATTTCAAAGGCTAACACTGTATCTAAAAGGAAACCTGTGGAAATGTATTTATACAATCGCCGTCCCAGAATTGAATCAGAACCAAACATCATAACTGAGATGGCTCTATATTGAATTATGGTTCTCTGATGCACGTTGAGTAGATTCTCATATTTTTTCCAGGCTGACTGCAGAGCATCTAGTGCCTGAGATAAAAAGACAACATATGGGCTATCACTGACTTGAATATGTATAAAACATCTAAGAAAGAGATCCTCTAACAAAACCTTTGCTGTGATGTGCTTGAGGCTGATCCTCAAACCAAGATGAAAACAGAAATCAACGTGGTGAAATTATTTTATTGCTATATGAAAAGAGGGACCTGCACAATGACATCAAAGCAAACATTGAGAGGACATTGTTTTGACAATATTTGCAGACTTTCAGAGAACAAGTGGATGGACACGGACATTAAAGTCAACACAAAATAGCATTCCACTTCTGCATTATGACATATTTCCAAGTAAAATGTGATATTTTGTCAGGAGTTTATATTTGTCTATATATGTGACCCTGGACCACAAAAGCAGTCTAATGTGTCCATTTTTTTAATTGAGTGTCCAAGCTTTCCATTGATGTATGGTTTGTTAGGATTGGACAATATTTGGCCGAGATACAACTATTTGAAATCGGGAATCTGAGGGTGCAAAAAAATCTAAATATTGAGAAAATCGCCTTTAAAGGGTTCCATTTCTGTTGGCGATTGAGCTGCATCCACTTACAAAAATAAAATTTTGATATATTTAAGGTAGGACATTTACTAAATATCTTCATGGATCATGATCTTTACTTAATATCCTAATGATTTTTGGCATAAAAGAAAAATCGATAATTTTGACCCATACAGTGTTTTGTTGGCTATTGCCACAAATATACCTGTGCAACTTAAGACTGGTTTTGTGGTCCAGGGTCACATATGATATGCATTTTTTCTTTAGAATACACCGCACTGGTGAATAATGCACAATAACATGTATGAAAATATGTTACTGGTCTTATCCAATTTGTTTTCATGTTGACTTTAAATGGAGGGGAAAAGAAAAAATTCAAGAGGAAAGGAAAGAAATGAAATGAAAAATGTCATTCCTTAGCAGCTGTCAAACGTAGCTATGTTTTATCTTGTGTTATTCAGTAAATGTTCTGCCTATAACGCAGGGAGGAAATAATATATTGTTCCTGTCTTGGCCAGTTGTACTGCAGATCAGCTGTGAAATTCTATATTGTTGTTCGAAGCAGGTACAAGAAGCATATCTAGACACAAGACCAGAGCTTCTCAACCAGAGCCGGGTTCTTTGAAGAGGCTAGAGAGGCAGTGCCTCTTCAAAAACATAAAAAAAAAAAAAAGATAGTACCACAATAAAGCAAAGCAAATATTATTTAATATGAGATCAAATAGTATTTAACACCCACACCCTGATATCTCTCTCTTTTGGCTTGTCGAATTCCGACCATGCAACCACAATGGGACCTCTGACCACGACGCCCTATCGACCGCTACTGCCTATTGGCGCAGACGAGCCGTGGGGCCGCCATCTTAAACCGGTCACCCGCTCCGCTCAGTGTAATCTGTTTGGCAGGTGCAATGAGCTGTCAGCGCATTTAATTAATCATATCTCACTGAATACCGAACTGATTTTCACGCAGGTTTTTTTGCTGCAAAGGTCATACACGTAGCTACGATACAGGACACATTGAATATTTTACTCACAAAATACAAACAATAGTACAGTAATGTTAAATGTTAAATCTTACTTGTGAAAAGTAATCCCCTAGTGATGGTCCGCCGATTTGAGCAGGAATATGCTGCACAGTGCTCTGGCATTTACTGCTGCTATGCAACGCAAATGGGAGTATGACCGGTTTAAGATGGCGGCCGCATTTCTTGCGCCACAGCGGCCAATAGGGCATCTAGTCTCTATATGATGTCTATGATGTTGAGACTGGGTTCACCATTCTTTGACCTCTGTGTGACCTTTTATGTGCGAGTGAAAAATAGTGTGTGTGCAACCAAAAGATCATCAACCCATTTTCATCCTGTCCCAAGACTAAAAAAGTGTGGTGGGGAGCCTTTAGGGCTTGACAGATAAAAAACAACAACAACATCAACAAATAAAATACCCCACATGACTACAGGGTCAAGCAACCACCATTGCTGACCTGAGCTTTTCATTCTCAACTCCACAGAGGTTCATTCAAGGGACAGCATATACTGTATATATATATATACACTCACCTAAAGGATTATTAGGAACACCTGTTCAATTTATCATTAATGCAATTATCTAATCAACCAATCACATGGCAGTTGCTTCAATGCATTTAGGGGTGTGGTCTTGGTCAAGACAATCTCCTGAACTCCAAACTGAATATCAGAATGGGAAAGAAAGGTGATTTAAGCAATTCTGAGCGTGGCATGGTTGTTGGTGCCAGACGGGCCGGTCTGAGTATTTCAGAATCTGCTCAGTTACTGGGATTTTCATGCACAACCATTTCTAGGGTTTAAAAAGAATGGTGTGAAAAGGGAAATACATCCAGTATGCGGCAGTCCTGTGGGCGAAAATGCCTTGTTGATGCTAGAGGTCAGAGGAGAATGGGCCGACTGATTCAAGCTGATAGAAGAGCAACTTTGACTGAAATAACCACTCGTTACAACCGAGGTATGCAGCAAAGCATTTGTGAAGCCACAACACGCACAACCTGGCGGATGGGCTACAACAGCAGAAGACCCCACCGGGTACCACTCATCTCCACTACAAATAGGAAAAAGAGGCTATAATTTGCAAGAGCTCACAAAAATTGGACAGTTGAAGACTCGAAAAATGTTGCCTGGTCTGATGAGTCTCGATTTCTGTTCAGATGGTAGAGTCAGATGATCCATCAAGGCATGATGATCCATATCCATCATGCCTTGTTACCACTGTGCAGGCTGGTGGTGGTGGTGTAATGGTGTGGGGGATGTTTTCTTGGCACACTTTAGGCCCCTTAGTGCCAATTGGGCATCGTTTAAATGCCACGGCCTACCTGAGCATTGTTTCAGACCATGTCCATCCCTTTATGGCCACCATGTACCCATCCTCTGATGGCTACTTCCAGCAGTATAATGCACCATGTCACAAAGCTCGAATCATTTCAAATTGGTTTCTTGAACATGACAATGAGTTCACTGTACTAAAATGGCCCCCACAGTCACCAGATCTCAACCCAATAGAGCATCTTTGGGATGTGGTGGAACGGGAGCTTCATGCCCTGGATGTCCATCCCACAAATCTCATCAACTGCAAGATGCTATCCTATCAATATTGGCCAACATTTCTAAAGAATGCTTTCAGCACCTTGTTGAATCAATGCCACGTAGAATTAAGGCAGTTCTGAAGGCGAAATGGGGTCAAACACAGTATTAGTATGGTGTTCCTAATAATCCTTTAGGTGAGTGTATATTAGGGGTGGCACGGTACATGGAAAAACATCCGAACCGTTCGGTTCGCTTGTCTCGGTTCGGAGCGTGTGTGCGTCTCACGGTTCGACGCATGCGCAATGTAGCCTCGTGCCCGTATGTGACCTCAGACGTGTGTTTCCTTTTCGCGCGAAATAAGACGTGTGTGGACATACATATACGAGGCTTGTTCGACTTGACCCGGCGCTGCACAGAGCGATCGGTAATGACATCAAAGTACCGCTAGCGCGACGGCTCCGTATGCTTTTCAATCACTCTCGCGGTGATGTCATTACTGATCGCTCTGTGCAGCACCGGTTCAAGTCGAACACGCCAGTAAGAGTGGAGTATGGAGCGCTGCAGGACACGTCAGGCGGAGAAGTGGCAAGTGGGAGAGATAAGGAAGGCTAACAGGAGTTGGAGGATGCACCAGCGTCGTATAAGTCCGGTGTGTGGGAACATTTTGGATTTCATGTTATGATATTTAAATGTAGCAGCTACAGTGGCACTTTAAGTTTAGATAAGAACTCCAGTCATATGTTTCCAAATACGGCACTTTAATTTCAAGTGAAAAAAGTGTATGCTCACTCTCAGGGAATAGAAGCATTGTTGATACTGTTTATGTGTTGAGGTTGAACTTATGTTTCACTTTATGATTATGGCCTTTGCTATTGCTATAGTCTAATTACAGGCAATTATGTTTCATGTATTTTGACTTATTTAAAAGACAGAGTTTTAAGAGTTCCTCTCTTTTTCTTTAAAAGATACAATTTTTGTAAGAGCTACACTTAAGTTGGCAGTTTGATAAATGCAAGTTAATTTTTAATCTTTGTGTGCTAAAAATGCACAAGTTCCTGTAGAGATAGTGATACACATTCTACTTTTTTTGCCAAATAAACGAAAAGCATGTCATCAATGTCTTCTCTCTTGCTGTATCAAAATCTCACCTAGCTTTCCTGTGAGATGGTCCCAATAATGTGCTTAAAGTCAAGTCAAATTCAGTTTGTGCATGATTGCATGATATACCATTTTTGTTAATACTGTATCCTAAATTGTGGATAATTAAGCTATATATCATATGCTGAAGTACATTTCTGGAGTGTTAAAGATTAAAAGAAAAAATAACAACAAGAACCGTACAGAACCGAAAACGGTGACCCTAAAACCGTGATACAAACCGAACCGTGGGTTTTGTGAACCGTGCCACCCCTAGTGTATATATATATATAACTTTTGAATGTGTGTGTATATGTTTCTATATCATGACAACTCTAAAGATTTTTAGCATGGTAATGGATATGGCTATGTTAAAGGGGTGGTTCAGGATTTTGGACATCGGACCTCATTTCCAAGTTAGCCTGAGTGTTATTTATCGATGGAGACAGTTTTCAAAAAATTGCATCCAGTCCTTCTAGCACGAGTCAACGGTAACTGTTAGCCTGACATTAAAAACAGTTTTACCCACTCCACAGTACACCAAAAACAAATAAATTATAACACCAGACTATCAATGTAAATGTCTGTTGAGAGAATAATGTTAGGGTGCTTTCACACCTGCCTCATTTAGTTCGGTTGAATCGCAATAGAGTTCGTTTTCCCCCTAGGTGCGGTTCGTTTGGGCAGGTGTGAATGCAGCAATCGCACTCGGGTGCGCACCAAAAGCGGACCGAACAAGCGTACCAAACAAACGCTTTCAATCAAACTCTGGAGCGGTTCGTTTCTGGTGAGAACGTGATCCGACCTCGAACATACCCAACTGCCAAAGAACTGCGCATTTTTGGACTAATGGACTGGATGAAACTTTTTTAAAACGGTCTCCACTGATAAATAGCACCCAGGCTAACTTGGAAATGAGGTCCGATGTCCAAAATCCTGATCCACCCCTTTAATGTATTTGGTCTTGGCGGGATAGATCTGCTACACTGCTGCTGAATTGCTGTTGATTATTGCTGTTGTTTTAGATTATTGCTGCTGCAGAGCAAGAACAGGAACTTGCTACTGCCAATACTTACACCGATACGCTGCTGTGAGTATGTAAGACATACTGCTGCTGCACAAATAGCATATATCAATTACCCATAGCAGATCAATACAGGTGGAGCAGGGGAAGGTGGAGGGTTTTAGACAAACTCTCATGCGTACTGCAAATTGCTATAGTGAATGGTAACCAGCCATTTAAATGTTGAGCAGAAATTTCATTGGCTGCAGATGCGACATGAACCAGCTTGCACCAAGTAGTAACGCTGTAAATATCATCAGCTTGCGCTTAGGACCCATCAGCCTTCGCCATCTTATACACATACTAGTTCAAAAGTTTGGGGTCAGAAAGATTTTTTGAAAGAAATTAATACTTTTATTCAGGAGGGATACATTAATTTGATCAAAGTTAAAGTAAAGTAAAGATTTCTATTTAATATAAATGCAGTTCTTTTTAACTTTCTACTCATCAAAAAATGCTGAAATTTCTGTTTTCGAAAAATACACAACTGTTTTCAACGTTGATAATAATCAGAAACGTTTCTTGAGCAGAAAATCAGCATATTAGAATGATTTCTGAAGGATCATGTGACACTGAAGACTGGAGGAATGATGCTGAAAACTCAGCTTTATATCACAGGAATGAATTAGAATAGAAAATCGAAAACTGTTATTTTAATAAATAAATAAATCATTTCTTTTTGTTTATTTTGATTTCAGGGTTAAATGTAACCCGGAGAGGTCTTTGTGAGATTCACAAAGTCTTTCAACAACTCATAGAATAAATCCCACAAAAATGTATCAATTTAGTTTAGTGTGTTTGCACTGCCAGTGCTTGTGATACAAAGATTGTGGTTCTTCTGTAAATACAATTTATGCCACCTCTGTGCCGCATTGTCTAAAAACTTTTTGTGTCTGCCAAGAGTTTCGATCTCTCAAGCATGTAACTTTTAAATGACAACATATCCATGATAAGGCCATAGCACTATCATCTTCATACATAGTATATGCACTAAAATCTGAATCTGATTAGCTGAAGTCTCAAGGTCTTGAGTGGGAGCTGTGTGTGACTGTGAAAAGTGCCGAAAACACGGAGCACGAGAAGAGAGAGGATGCTGTTGGACAAAAAACAAGCAAGGCCACATATCCAAGACTGCAAAATGATTTGTTTAAACTTCTGTATGTTCCAAGAGATGTGCCTTTGAATACATATGTAGAAATTCAATTTTTGCAGAAGAAGTACTCAATAGTTAATAAAAAGAATGTTTTTGGTAGAAGAAATGCATATAATTAAAATTTGTAGGGTGTAATGGAAAAGTAATATAACTAGTAGTGTAACGAATTACTGTTGCCAGGAAAAGTTATGTTATTACTTTTGAAAGGAGTAACCACAGGAGTAACTCGTGGAAAGACAGTATGTCACGTTATAAAAAGCCCCTTAAAACGGCCAGGACTGAGCACCTCAGCAAATTAATAGAAAACAACCGAAATAACCCAAGGTTTTTATTTAATACCGTGGCTAGACTAACAAATAAACAGACGTCGTCTGAACAAAATACCTCGTTACAGTTTAGTAGTAATGATTTCATGAACTTCTTCACCGAGAAAATTGAAAGCATCAGAATCAAAATCGTAAACGTTCAATCTTTGCTCGCGCCTTATAATTCAGCCGCAATTATCACCCCGCAAGAACAATTACAATGCTTTACAACCATAGAACAAAAAGAGTTAAATAAACTTATCACTTCATCTAAAACAACAACATGTTTATTAGATCCTATACCAACTGAACTACTGAAAGAAGTGTTACCTATAGTGGAAGAGCCTCTTCTCAATATTATTAACTCATCTTTATCTTTAGGTCATGTTCCAAGAACATTCAAGCTGGGAGTTATAACACCTCTTATTAAGAAACCACATTTTAGTAGGGAGGTTAAGTGACTTTTGACTTCAAGTCATGATGCAAAGGTCCCCTTTGGTATGGAAGTACCTTAGGGCGATAGAAATAAATTTATCCTAAGACACAAGTGAGATCACATTATGTATCTTATATACGCACATTTAAAAAAAAAATGGCCGCCGATCATACTTGAGAGGCCCATGTCTTTGCTTCTGTTATAGCTATAATGACAAATTTGGTATCAACGTGTACATTTTTGTGGTCAAGGAGTCCAATAAAATAGGTTCCAAGACTAAAAAACAATAATGTTGTCCTTACCATGACAATTGGAGGTGAAATATGCAATTTTTTATTAAAAAACGCATGCCAAACACACAGTCCATTCACAACTTAATAATTTCTTCGTTTGGGTCTGCTTCGCATGCGCCCTTTACAGCACTGGCTACATACACGGGTGTCGCGTCGAGCATGGGCATCCGGTCATTTACGTCTCAAGGTAACTCAGAACTGTGTCACAGCTCTGGAGCCCTGGAAGGCGGTCGACTGGTATCAGACAGGTGTAAACCTGGGATTAATCTCGAAACTGAAAGTGGTTTCGACAGACGCCTCCAATTCGGGCTGGGGCGGCCTCTACGAGGGCAGACCGACTTTTGGCCTGTGGTGAAGCCAAGAAAAGAGCTTGCACATAAACTGTCTAGAGATGAAGGTGGTTGACGCCTTGTGGTTCTTCCTTCCCCTTCTAAAGGGTCACCATGTCCTTGTCCCCACGGACAACATGTCGGTGGTTTCCTACATAAATCGCCAGGGCGGTCTGAGATCACGGAACCTTCATGCACGGGCAGAACGCCTCCTTGTATAGGTTCAGCGCAACCTACTCTCGCTGAGAGCGGCGCATGTGCCAGGCCATCTGAATGTGGGTCCAGACAGGCTGTCCAGGGACAATGTTCCCCCAGGGGAATGGTCTCTCCAGCCTCAGACAGTTCAGCTGTTGTGGGACACCGTTGGCACAGCGGAAGTCGACCTCTTTGCGTCTCAAAACAACGCTCAGTGTCCAATATGCTTCACAAAGAACAAGGACGCGCTGGCCCATCACTGGCCCAGCCGCCCTCTCTATGCTTTCCCTCCGATCACGCTGTTACCACAGGTAATCAAGCGTATCAGGGAGAACGGTTCCTCTGTGCTTCTAGTAGCTCCGTTCTGGCCGAACCAAGTTTGGTTTCCGGAGCTGATCCAGCTTCAGAGCTTGGCTCCGTGACCTGGCCCGTTGAGGAGAGATCTCCTCTCACAGGCCGTGGGTACGATTTGGCACCCACGACCCGAGCTTTGGGCTCTGCATGTGTGGGCCATCAACGGGTACCGGTCAGTCTCCCTGACGGAGTGTTAAACATGATTATGCAAGCTAGAGCGCCCTCTACTAGACGGCTTTATGCTTCCAAGTGGTCAGTGTTCTCAGGTTTGTGCTCAGCTCGCAACCTGGATCCACAAGATTGTGGGGTGTCGGAGGTTCTCTCCTTCCTACAGGAGCTCTTGGACAAGGGTAGATCCCCATCCATGCTCAAGGTATATGTGGTGGCTATTGCTGCGTTTGTCAAACATTCACATGGCCAGTCACTGGTGGAGCTAGAAGGATGAACCCTCCTCGTCCCCCCTCGGTTCCCATATGGGACCTTTCCTTGGTCCTGGAGGCCATGAAGGGTGCCCCTTTCGGACCTCTACAGTCTGTGGACCTTAAGTATCTCTCATTGAAAACCGCCTTTCTGGTGGCTATCGCCTCAGTCAAGCGGGTGGGTGACTGACACGCACTTTCTGTTAGCGCGTCGTGCCTTAAGTTTGGGCCTAATGACTCCAAGGTCATCCTCAAACCAAGACATGGTTATGTCCTCAAAGTACTTGCCACTCCTTTCAGAGCGCAAGTCATCTCCCTGTCAGCCCTCTTCGGATCTGACAGCGAGTCTGACGTGAATCTCCTTTGCCCGGTTAGGGCCCTGGGAATTTATGTGGAACGTTCGGCAGCTTTCAGACGGTCAGGACAGCTCTTTGTTTCGTTTGGTGGCCGATCTAAAGGTCTAGCTGCCTCGAGAACTGATAAATCTTTCCTGTGCCATGGGGAGTGGAAAACATAATTTTTGCGAGAACTTTGATGTTTCCCGTGCCATGGGGGAGGGGAAAACATAATTTTTCCGATATTGACCCCAAACATAACTCGTGTTACTATCCTTGATAAAATAAATATTTTTCTTTCCAAATGTTATATATTACAAAAATCTATATTTAGAAATATTATAAAACAAATAAAACACCAAATATATTTATACTTTTCCAATTTTAGGTCAATCAGTCAGATTTTATGTTGATTTCTAAATTTGTCCATAGTTGTGGAATGGGTATTTTGGATGCATAAGGGGTTAGGTGGGGTGGGGAGGGGGGTGGTGGGTGGATGTCAACTTAAAAGGTTACTTAAGTAGTCAACAAAGACATAAATTACCTGAGACAAACCTTTGTAAAAAAAAAAAAATTATATTGTGGAGGTTTAAATAAAATTACTTACTAAAAAAAATTGTGGAGGTAAAAAATGTTATCAGATCTGAGGGTAACAGGAGGGTTAAGCACCCTCTATGCATTTAAGGTAACCACGTTTGCCTTATATCATTCTTATTAAGCCCATTCCCAATGTCAGCTTTTTATATCCCCATATTATATGAGCTCAGGCTTGCCCTTGGGTCAGTGTTGTGGTAGATTTAGCACGCACAGCGTTTTAAATTGGGTTCGCGTAGCGTAAGCTAGCTTACGCAACACGAGAGTACTCTGGTAAGAGAACGTCTTAGTTACTAACGTAACCTCGGTTCTCTCTAGAAAAGGGAACGAGTGTTGCGTAACTCTGTCGTGCTTGTGCTACAATCTGGTTTTGCTTCAGTCGATGAAAACCAAGGAGCATCCTATCCCCTCGAACTCCGGCTTATATAGGCATAAGCCACACCCATTCGCGCGGGACGTGACGAATGAGGGCGCCGGCGCCCTCATTGGTGCTTACGTCACGAGCAGTCCCTCGATAGGTTGCAGCAGTTGCCGCAGAGCAGCCAATAGGCGCGTGAGCTGCCTCGCCTAGGTCTGCTAGCTGCAGCAAGTGCATTTTAAATGAATACAAATTATAAGGATAATTTTTGGCTTCAGTATTCTCGAGAAAAGAGATTTTCCCTCTAAGGTTTTTTTTTCATAGTCAACTAGCTAGCTAGTTATTAGTTATCTAACATTAAAAACATTTTTTCTATTTAATGAGAAAGTCATACGAACCTCAAAGTGTTAACCTGTCACCTTCAACCGCTGTCACAGCTCCTGGTGCAGATGGGATATGTTGTTGCAGGAACTGATTTGCTATAGGCTACTCCTGACTGGTCGAAATCTCATGCTACTTAGGACAAATGTAATGTACATAAGTAGCTGCACTGTTTAAATACAAAATTTTTTGAATGAAAAGATAAGTAAAGTCACTCTGATGACACAATTTTTATGTGAAATGTGCATATTTACCCACAATTTTCATAGTATGGGGAAAATGATAATTTTTTTAAACTTGAAACCAATTTTATTGGATTCCTTGACCCCAAAAATGTACACTTTGACACCAAATTTGTCATTATAGCGATAACAGAAGCAAAGATATGGGCTCTAGAGTATTTTCGGCGCATTGGCAGCCATTTTTGAAAAAAAAAAAACGTGTTTATTTCTGATACAAAGTGTGATCTCACTTGTGTCTTAGGATAAATTTATTTGTATGACCCTAAGGTACTTCCATACCAAAGGCGACCTTTGCATCATGACTTGAAGTCAAAGGCCTATTTTTTGGGCTTAACCTCCCTACTATTTAGATCCAAATAACCTAACAAATTACAGACCCATTTCGAATCTTCCATTTATGTAAAAAATATTAGAAAAAGTTGTGTCCAGTCAACTCGGCTCTTTCTTGCAAGAAAACGACATCTATGAAAAGTTTCAGTCTGGATTCAGGCCGCATCATAGCACTGAAACTGCCGTTGTTAGAATCACAAATGATTTACTTTTAGCTTCGGACCAAGGCTGTATCTCAGTACTAGTTTTACTTGATCTTAGTGCTGCGTTCGACACTATAGATCACACAATACTCTTAGATCGACTACAAAATTACACTGGTGTTCAAGGACAAGCATTAAGCTGATTCAGGTCATACTTATCTGACCGCTACCATTTCGTCTACTTAAATGGAGAAAAATCGATCATAACTTCGGCAAACTATGGAGTGCCGCAGGGATCTGTGTTAGGCCCTTTATTATTCTCAATATATATGCTGCCACTTGGTAATATTCTAAGGAAACATGGAATTAGTTTCCATTGTTATGCTGATGACACTCAAATATATATTTCATCACGGCCAGATGAATACGCTAAATTATCCAAATTGACAGATTGTGTTAAAGATATAAAAGATTGGATGACGCGTAATTTTCTTTTATTAAATCCAGACAAGACAGAGGTAATACTTATCGGTTGTAAAAACCGTCCACAAAACCTTTCACAGCACGACTTTAACATAGTAGGATGCCCTGTTACTTTATCCGCTACAGTAAAAGACCTGGGTGTTACATTAGACTGCAACCTGTCTTTTGAAAAGCATATTTCATATGTTACAAAAACAGCCTTTTTCCACCTTAGAAACATTGCTAAGCTACGTAATATGCTATCAGTCTCTGATGCAGAAAAGAAAGTCATGCATTCATGACCTCGAGACTAGATTACTGTAATGCTTTATTAGCTGGTTGTCCTGCATCTTCAATAAACAAGCTACAGTTAGTCCAAAATGCAGCCGCTAGAGTTCTTACTAGATCAAGAAAATATGATCATATAACACCGATTTTATCATCACTTCATTGGTTACCTATTAAGTTCCGTATTAATTACAAGGTATTGCTTTTGACTTATAAAGCTCTAAATGGTTTAGCTCCAGTCTATTTAACGGATCTTCTATCGCCTTACAATCCATCACGCTCTTTAAGATCACTAAATTCGAGGCTTCTGGTCATTCCTAGGATATCCAGATCCACCAAAGGAGGCAGAGCCTTTTCACATTTAGTTCCGAAGCTCTGGAATAGCCTTCCTGATATTGTTCGTTGCTCAGACTCGCTCTCCCAGTTTAAAACTAGACTGAAGACGCATCTATTTAGCCAGGCATTCATATCAATTTTTTATCTTACAGTTACTGTAAATTCGGCCTCTAGTTCATAAACGCCAGAGGAGAACTGGCCCCCGACTGAGCCTGGGTTCTCCCAAGGTTTTTTTTTTCTCCATTGGGTCATCTGATGGTGTGTTAGGACACCTTTAGGTCACTGGATGGAGTTTTTCGGTTCCTTGCCACTGTTGCCTTTGGCTTGCTCAGTTGGGGATATTCAAATTAATTAACCAATCATACCATTGATCAGCTCTACCAAACTTGGATGTCTTTTTTTTCCAGTAATAAACAAACATTGTTAAGTTGTTTTGATTGATACTGTGAAGCAGCTTTGATACAATCTTTATTGTGAAAAGCGCTATATAAATATATTTGACTTGACTTGACTTGACTAAACAGTGACGATCAATTAATCAAATGTTTTGAGTAACGAGCCCAACTGTACATTATGAAAACGTAATCAAAATGAAAAACTGCTGTTACCATAAAGCTAAATATTTAACGGTGTCAGAGTATTAAAACCGGTTATCTAAAAGTCCCTCCTCACTTTATCCGTATTCATTAAACAGTAACTTTTCAACTAAGCAAGTCTGACTGATTTATTTACAATTCGACATAAAAGAAAGTCACGCTGCACTGTGATTCTTGCATTTGGGTTTGGGTGGGGGGTTTCTCATGTCACATTTGTGTTGTTCCATTTACATCCATAATTTCGGGAAGTCTTTGAACCTCGCAAAGACAAACTAAAGGCTTTGCATGAAGGGAACTCCATTGGAGCAGTGATACCCAACACAATACAAACAGACTTTGTAATACCGGCGAGTACACATTACGATCACATATTTGCCTTGCTTTGGTGAGGTTTAGATGATGTAGGCTACACACAGTTGTCTCAGCATTTGCAATGCAAACAAGTGAGAATTTGCTGAGATAGCAAGTGGTATGAAGGAATCAATGATGAAACCCAGTGGAAATGTGTGGCTTTCATTTCGAGTTTTTTTTTTGTTTACTTTTGTATGATGTCCAAAATAAAATCCTGAAGCAAAACCAGGTTTTAATGCAGCTTAATAGCTGGCTGAGCAAATTAATTTAAGGGATTGTACACAGACAGACACACACACACACACACACCTTCTCGGTAGTCTAAGCAGTGAGATACTTTAATACTTTATGCACACTGTGATGTCTGGCAGATTTTAAAAGGCTGTGACTTAAACTAAACTGGGCTCTGCTGCTATATAGGGGGAGACGGAGGACGGCCAGAACTCTAAACGCCACTTTTACGTTGTACCGCTTTCAGATAGGGAAAATATTTGGTCCTCAAACAGCCTAGACTGTGACAGATGCAATCTGAACTTGTCAGCACTGACAAGAGATAGCTGGGACCACTAAAATACAGTGACATGAAAATAACATTCATAAAACTGTATGTTGTTCCCAACATCTTCATGTATGACACAATATGTCTTGTTATTCGCAACACAAGGTGGTTAAGATGCTGGCAAGATGTCATTTTCTCCTCTCGTTGCACACATTTCCTATTTTCATTGCATCTTTATTCAGCATGTGGAAAATGACATACTTGTAAAGCTAGCTAGTTGGTGGGATAGAACACATATAGAAGTATGTCAAATTACAGAAGTGAAATATGTTACTGTAACATTTTGAATTTAAAGGGGATGATTTTAGGCATGCATCCACACACACAAAAAAACTTTCTAACTCACTATCTGACTAGTCATCCCCTTCATAGCTGACTAGTAGTACACTGTGTTTTCCTGAGCCAGTCCATTATTTTCCATTGTTTTTGGCTTCTTAGTGATCAGTTCCAGGCCAAACTTCATGTCTCAGTACGCTGATCCTCAGCTGAGTGATGAAAACTAGATTTTATTTTGCTAGAAGGTTATCCTTCAGGGCAGTTCAAAGGCCCCTCAAAATCTCCAAATTACATTGACATGGCTGTGAAATCTTCAGTTTCATATCCCTACCTTGGGCAAAGAGATACAGCGAACACAGCTGGACTTGGCCTAGTTAGTATTCCGCTTGACTGTAGGGTACAACACTGAGGTTTATAGTGTTCTACTGACAGTAAAGGTCAGACCTCAATGGGCAAGCAATCTGTTAAGCCCTCTTCAACTGTGTACTGCACACACACACACACTCACAAAGACTCACAAATACACACAGGGCCAGATTACATGACTTGGACCAGTTCCTCAGACACAATCACACTCTTCACTCACATGCACAATAAGTCTCTCTCTCTCATTTGATCTACTGCTCACGCACATACCAGCATATGGGCAATTCCAGCGTTATGGACAAGACATTTGCAGTCAAAACTTGAAATATAAATTCTCATAGAATGTATTAATTACCAATATATTGAACTTATGAGTTTATATTTTCCTAAACCCCTTACAGTGGAGTCTAGCCATCAAAAAAATATCAGTCTATAAATGTGTTTTATATTTTAGATGAGGGAAATACACATGCATTACGGATGGAACAAAAAAAATAGAGAACATATTTGGTAGACTTCCTGTGAATTATAATGCACAAACCAAAAACAACAATATCCATGCAGAAGGTTTGGCTCTCCACAGAACATAAAATATCTATTTTATTTTACTGTTATGGACGTGACAGTTCTGAAAGCGTAATTTATTTGACTATGGAAACATATAAAATGCTTTAAAAACTTTTAAAGAGACCTAGTAGGTATTTAAACTACCAAACTTTGACCTCAGTTAATCGACTTAAAACTGAAATTGTACTGCAAATGGTTATGATTATTTATAGCATGCGATTATATAGCATGCGTTCATGCCATCTCTCATGCTGTTAAGTGTAACCAGTGTGGGACCCGCATTAAAATAAATCTACTCCAGTCTACATCAGAGACAGATGCAGTTGTAACCAAAAAACTGTATTTGACATTTTTTAAATGATCTAACTGGTGCTCCAATTTGATGTTGAACATTAGTTGTTGATCAAGATCATTTAAACTGGTGGTTGTCATAAAAACTTGTTTTAATGAGACCTTTATTCAAACATACATTTGATAATTAAGATACAAAACAGGTTAAGTAAAAATATGCTGAATATAGGCTATAATATCATACAAATATTTATAAAAATGCTACTCTCTAGAGTTCATTTATGAATATATTAAATGTTTATCATATCAGAGTTGAAATCATCTGTGTTTTTTTACTCATTTAAAATTCTTAATTCATAATATGAATAATATGTAAGGATTATTCAACTTAATTTGATGGAATTTTACTATCCAATTGAAATTTGGAAATCTTCAAAAAAGGCTTCTTTTTTTTAGTGCTATTCAAATACGGCAAGAACAATAACATTGTAGCGATCTGTAGACTAAATCCACATTATGTTCTCATGTCTCTGATATTAGAATGTAATTTCTAAAATGTTATTAGAATAAATGAATTACCTAGTTCTGGCATGAAACTCAAAGCTGATTGCTGTTGTCACATTTATTTATATAGCGCTTTTTACAATACAGATGGTTTCAAAGCAGCTTTACAGAGATAACAGGAAAATAATGCAAAAAAGTTTGTTTCCAGAAGAAAAAAGCTTTACAGTCCAGCTTAAGTAAGTTCAGTGATGTTTCATTTTTGTTGTAAAAAAGCTGTAAATTTAGTTCATTTATATACATAGCCGTTATGGAGTAAACCGTGATATCATCGTCCAGCTCAGTTCAGTTCTATAATAGTGTCAATGCAGGCAGAGCAATATTATTGTTGAATATTAGCGTCCAATGAGCTGCGGCTCAACATTCAAAGAAATACCGGTTTGTTGCTGTTAGCAGTATTTTTCAGAAACCCTCCACCCTCCCCAGCTCCACCTGTATAGATCTGCTACGGGGGTTAAATCATGTACAGCAGCAGCATGTCTGTAAATGTATTGGCAGTAACAAGTCTCTGTACTAGCTCTGCAGCAGCGCAGCAGATCTATTCCGCCAAGACCAAATACATTAACATCGCCATATCCATTACCATGCCAATGTCTATTACCATACCAATCTCCCAAAAGTTGTCATGACAGAATTTCTAAAATGTTATGATACGGTAAACCTGAAACAGATCACAGCACTAGGCCTTCACAGTATATCAGTAATCATCAACGTGGTAAACATGCACGCCGGGCCGATCGCTATGGCAATGCATATGATTTAATACGAAGCTTCTGTAACGGTCACGTCCATAACACATTATTATGGTTGCACAGAGCAAAGAAGGGGTTGATCATAATACGAATGAACATAATTTGGCTGTGTATAGAACATTTCTAGTTACTGTAATTGCATTTATAATTATTATGATATAAACAATCTTTGAACCGTTACAGATGTGACACAGCACTGAAGCCTTGTGACTTCATAAATCTAGCCCTTATAAATCGTCACAGTTATGACAAAGTGTATTTATTTCTCAGACAAGTCTCCAACTTTCTACAAAATGCTTCCTCTTGACATACATTTAGAAAATGGGCAGCCTTTGATCTCTCTTTTGAAAACATTAAATATGGTTGAATTAAAATGTTGTACTATTGTACTATTGGTGGGTAAACATGGCAATCTCCTTCAAATATGTCATTTTATTTTCCTATTAAAATATGTCAGTGCAGTAAAATACAGACCCAAATGCACAACTTGAATAGGGGTTTGTACTTTTGGTAAAAACTAAAAAAAAAACCATGGTATGGTTGACATTTGCAAGGAACTGCTCAAATGAGTGCATCATATGGAAAAACATGTTTGGTTCATATGCTCCCAAAATCATAAGAAAAATAAGAAATTATATTTTCCATAAAGAAAACGAAGCCTGTTTTTAAAGAACATTAATGTTTTGTGCATTTTGACTATTTTAATGAGAAATAAACACCTTTATTCTTAAAATGTATATTACTGCAGTGCCTCTAGATATTTTTATTTATTATTTATTTTCCTATTACTCTCAAAGATTGCATTTTAATACATGATTAAATTATGCAAAATAAACAGCAACAACAACAACAAAAAAAGGGATAAAATGGAAGTCTGATTTTTTTTTGGTGGTGGGGGGGGGGGGGGGGGGGGGGGATTCACACATCAAAGGCCTTCGGAGTTTAGCTTAATTCTTCCAATATGGTTTGCTGTAGATAACGAACAGTATGATAGTTTCATTCATATACCATAGAATATGATCTGATTGGAATGGTCGTTTAAATGTGCATATACCAGCTTTTGTTTACATGTAATCTGTGTCAGTACAACATACCTCATTATGTAATAGAAAATCATCACTGAATCTTTCAAATGAAAGCGTAAAATGCAATGTCATGGATAAAGGCAAGCAAGCCCTGCTTCCAAACAAACACACGACACAAATAGATGTCTAGATTTAGAATAAATGCAA
Organism: Tiaroga cobitis; assembly: GCA_030578255.1. Taxonomy (NCBI): domain Eukaryota; kingdom Metazoa; phylum Chordata; class Actinopteri; order Cypriniformes; family Leuciscidae; genus Tiaroga; species Tiaroga cobitis. Next base: position 6,032,500 of record CM060596.1, on the reverse strand, counting down.
AATATTTGGGGTTACAACAGCAGTAAAAGAAAGGTTCACTATTGTCAGACCATAAATCTAGCCAAAAATGTCCATAGATTTACATTGAATGATACCAGACACATATCTAGAGACCAGAATATGTCAAAGACTTGGTGTTTTGGCACTTTTGACTTAGACCAGTAACATACCAGAACATCCAGCAGTGTGGAGGTGATTTCTGCATGGGTAAAGATTGCTCACATTGTCTTCAGACAAAAAATATCGCTGGCAATTTATAGCAAAAATAATAATAGAAAAATTCTGAAAACATTCTGAAATTAAATATATAAACTTTAAACTGCAGGTGCACATTCATGAACAAACATACGTACATACATACACAAAATCAATATAACTAAATTGTAAAGAATAATCAAATGGATAATAAAGAAATCGTGATAAATAAATATCCCTTTGGAGTTGTACTGCCAAGCCATTACGGTTACGGTTGCAGCCATAGAAAATGCAGGATTGCAGATCAGTGCAGTTTATCATGAAAGAAATACTATACATAAAGCCTAGGATGTCCTTGAAGTCTGCTTGTATAGAAAAACACAGAATTCAATCAAAAGAAAAGAAAGAAGCTTCTATGGATGGGATGAAAACATCTGATTGCTATTTATTATCTGATAGATATTTAGCAGTACATGTTTTCCATGACCACCGCTGCTTTTCACTCAGTTAAATACATTTCACTCCGGGTATTATATCATTATTAAGACGCATTGCATAAGAGAAATGTCGCCAAGAAATGAAAATTGAGAGACAGATTGAGACTAGAGCAGAAAGATGGAAGGAAGAGGTATGGACTGCAAAAAAACATAAAAAAATGTTTTTATAAAAACATAATATCTATATAAAAAAGTTATCTATCTATCTATCTATCTATCTATCTATCTATCTATCTATCTATCTATCTATCTATCTATCTATCTATCTATCTATCTATCTATCTATCTATAAATCATTCTTAATATATCATATATGTTATTTTTAGATAAATTATGTTGGGGGAAAAACATATTTTTCAAATGCTGACATATTTATGGTCAGGTGAGCATAAAAAAAGACATGCCTGAACTAGTAATTCTGTACAAATTGGTCGATATGGAGTCAGTCGCATCTTGAAACAGGCAAAAACACTATACATACAAGTAGAAAAAATTATAAAGTAAAATTAATGTAACATCAAGCAAAAATATGCCAACGGAGAAAGCAAAAATGACTTGGCAAGAATAATTGAAACAAGCAGAAATGTCTAGCCACAAAAATAAAATAAAAAATGAACGGCTTGAAGAAAATCTTGAAGGAATAGTTCAGACAAAAATAAAAGTGTAAATGATTCTTTCAACATTTACTCATCTTCATGTTTCTCCAAACTCATATGACTTTCTTTCTGACAATGGAAGCATATGGACAGGGTCAGTTCAGCTCCATAATTGAAAAAAGGCCCATAAATGGAGTCCATATTATTTGTGATATATTACTAAGTCTTCTGAAGTCATACGGCAGCTTCTGTGAGGAACAGAACTTTAATTTTTTGGATGATCTGTTCCATTTAAATTAAGCAATATAATTGTTTTATACAATTGGGAACATTTTGTACTCCAGTGTAGTAATGCTGGTGAATTAGATCACAATCCTTCATAACTCAACTGGTAACTGATAACAATTTCTAATGTAATTTTTAGTGCAGCTGTCATAACGCCAATATTATGTGGAGTCTGATATACGCGCAATGGCCTCTGAAATCCATTCAGTGAAGCAGTCAGACAGTCAGTGAAACATGGATTCTGCCTCTCCTTAAAGGGATACTTCAGGATTTAGCATTAAACTTTGTAGTAAAACCTGTAGTATTTTCAAATTACCGTGCTTTCCACCCTCATATCCCCCTGAGACGAGAGATTTATGCATTTTTTGTCTGGGAAAAATCCTCCGATGACGCAAAAATCGTCATTTTGCGTCATTGGAGGATTTTTGGGCCAGAGGCTAAAGACTACAGCCAGTAGTAGGGGCTGTCCCGCATGTTCTCAACCCGCCCATAGAGGGTGGGATCTCACTCACAGAATGTACACATAGTGTCAGCCATCTTTTTTTGGAAGCTAAGCTAAGCTAGCAGGCTCTTGTTCTGTGGAGAAAGTTGAGTAGTGGGAGTTACCATCCTCTTTTTCAGCTTTTGCTTCCTGCAGTCGCCATTTATTGATTACATGCACACCTTGTGTTTCAATCTAACTGAATTCATTCCGATTGGTGAATCTGAATGTAGTTTTTACATGAACGCTAAACAAGTGATCGTTGATGTGCGTTTTAACATTGCTAAGAAAATTCCCGCTCCTCCGTGAGAGATCCGAGACCGGTGCGTCTCACAGGTGTCTCTCATCGGTAATCACGCCACCGGCCTCGCGCAGTTCTCCCGCGGCCCTCAGTCTCGTCCTGCTCGCCACAGTAAACATGATGAATGGCGACTGTAGAACGCAAAAGCCGAATCCCGGACATTTTGGGTGATCTCGAAACACATTTTCGGGCAGACTCATCACGGAGACTCACTAGTAGCCTAGACTTGTTGTTTAACTACTGCGCTCTGTTACCGGTAGGCGTGGCCTCCTAGGGCAGCAAAGCAAGTGCATTCTGGGAGTTGTTGTCCTTCATCCACATAAGCCAAAAATACATTTTCTGGCTTTACTTAAAGCTCCAAATTCAAAAATAATTTCACATTTCTTCTACATAAATGACCCATTTTAAATACACATTCATCTTTCCAGAGGTGAAGTATCCCTTTAAGAGGTGTATGAGGCCGAAGGGGGGGGGGGGGGGGGGGGGGGTATCTCTACAAGCTGCTCGGCTGAACAAATCCAGTTTAAGCAATGAATGTGACATCCACACAGCAATTCCATTTCCACCAGCCATATGGTGAGGGGACTATATACCTGCCTTTCCATCAAACATAATTGACAATAAAACACATAAAAGCCCACATAGAGTGCAGCAAGTTCAGTCTCTTATCAGCTGGTGTGTACTTCCGCGTCTTGCTGAAGGAAAGTGCTAATTCCGACTCGTCAATCTAAAAATACCTCACCATCCACATTTCCGAACCCCTTGGCCTGTGACATTTCAGTGTCGGAACTTGCCACCGGGACTCGTCTGGATCACTCTGCCCCTCTAATCTGATGCTAACTGTTTTTGAATATTCTAGCTGATCCAAACACTTGAAAATTGCTAAAAGGTCACTGAGCTTAAAGGCACAAAGCTGACAATATTTCACCTTCACCCACTCGGCCAAGGTCACCCTAACTCTCTATTGGAATTTTTTTTTTAAATTAGCATGTCCTGTTATTAAACTCTTGTAGATCTCATGGAGAACATTTCCTTCAAAGACCAATTCACTCTTAAAATTAAAAGTTCAGCAAAGACCCACACACACACGCACACACACACACACACACACACACACACACACACACACACACACACACAGACACACACACACACACACACACACACACACACACATATATATAAAGAGTAATCTATTAGTCAAAAAGGGCTTAGTACATTGTTTTTGAAGCAGCATAGAGCTTTAGAGCTTAAAAATGTTCTGCAATGGCATGGTAAAAGTAAAAACATTCTCCAGCCATTGCACTGTAAACCCTTTACTAAAACCTTTTTTTTGTTTGTGTGTGTGTGTGTGTGTGTGTGTGTGTGTGTGTGGGACTAAGATCTAAGGAGAAAAGCAACGAGGCACTGTTCTGAATCCGTCACTTAGATGTTGATTTCCATGGTCTTATTTAAATGTATGACTCAGTTATCAAATTCACACTCAATAACAACATGCACATGCATGAAGATAAAGCTCCTCCAGGGCCTCTTGCTTCATTAGCCAAGCCAACTGTGAGCTTTCAATTGACAGAGTTTATAAATGGGTCAAGATTGCATTTTTGACTTCACCCCAAGTTACAGGACAGTATGAAAGACGGCAGTGATATCTCAATTGGAGCTAATGAAAAGGGTGTGAAGAATGACTAAATAAAGCGTCTGACACGTGCAATTTTGCTCATTATTTTTCAAAGGTGTCTTCATACATGAAGCACCTATCAATTATGGTATCAAGAGTATGTGCCAAGTCGTCTCCAAGTGTCATTCAATGCTTGAAAGGTTCAGTAAAGGAATGTCTGACATCCTGACTTAAGGACTTAATTGAGCAACAGAATGCTTGACAGGAGAAATGTGCAATGACATATCATCAGAGACAGTCAAACGAGAGAGTGAAAACATCTGTAATTCATGTATTCCACAGCCATTTCAGAGCTTGCCAGAGACGTCTAGTACAGGAGCTCTGGAGAAGCATCCCTGGATAAAAGTTGCAGGTTCACCAGATTCACCAACCAAAATGCTAGTTTTACAATGTCTCGGCATCTAAAATAGATATCTAATGTTTCAAATGCATGACATTTCCATGTCTATCAGGACTATCCACCTTTTCCAAGCTCAGCTTTTCAATGCACATTAATGCTTTTCTCAAATGGAAGTTGTGGATCCAAAGTACTTGCCCCAGATTTTTCCAAAGTTCCCCATGTTTGTGGTCCAATACGTGGCCCCTCTGGCTATCCAGTCCTGCAGGCTGAATTAGTTATTGGATGCATCACACCATTAAAGAAGATTAACCGGGATTAGTGGAAACCCTTAGAGACACTCATTAAAAGAAGCTAAGTGTAAATGCTGTAGGGTACAAGATGTGCTAGCTGGATTACGCTCAGATTTATCACGGTAAAAGGCAGACTGAAAATATGCTCCACTGAGATGTTATGATATTATGCAGAAACTTCCATCGTGCAAGTCTTACTCAAAAATGTATTCAAATAACAGCTGAGGATATCAAAGGGAAACATCAAACTTTCAAAGATGCAGACGTGATTTCATAAGGTGAAGAATCACTATTTGTAACCGTGATGGTAGTTAACTAAAGCAAGGAATGTAGAAAAAAATTCATTAACATCTCATCTTTACATCTCTGAGCCTGTACAGCATTCAAAAGGCAGAGTGCTGGACAGACTCAAAGTCTTATTCTTCAATAATCATATTAACATTTAACAAGAAATTCCCTTTGACTAGTTCTGAAGCTTTACCTTCGGCCATTTCATGGAAGCAGATATTTAATTTTATGATAATTTTCATAAAAAATGAATCAAATTCAATTTCATCTCTCTCATTCACTGTTCATTTTCATGTCATGGAAGGCTATTGTACTAACCGTGAGCCTCATTTGGAAGGACTCTTTTCAAGGAACCCCTCAGAATGGAGACCTCTAAGGGTCAAGTAACCAATTATCCATTCAAGAGGAAAAGAATAGAATAATTACAACTAGAGACAGTTTCTGTGACCATAAAGTTCAGCAGAAACAATAAATACTTACATCTGTTTTTAAGTGGCATCTCTAGACTCTTCCAAACTTTACTGTGCTAAAGTAAAAATGCAAGGTGATTGTGATTGGCTTGTAAAAATACATTTGCTATGCAGTTAAAGTGAACAACTGAAATAATCTTTAAAGCATATTTAAAGGAAAAGTTGAAAGTATGATACACAATAGTATTCAAAAGTACTGCAAAAATGCTGCTTCCAAAGTCATCAGAGTTGAAAGCTTCTATATAAAACAATAGACTGCTTTAATTGATTGAGGATTAGCTAGACATGCCCCAGCACCAATGCATATAATAAGCAATTCACGAAGAAGAAAATAAATCAACAGGTCTATCCAAGTAACAGCAGTCAAGACAGCAGCAGATACACATGACTTGGATGTCTTTGCATTGACAAGGACAAAGGAGATGAGCCCAAAGTAACACAATTATCTTCTTTTCTTTTCACCTCTTTCCGCTGCCATTAAGGGAGAATTAATTGACACATTATCTTCCCATTAAGTGGTGATTTTCCTATCAGATACAGCCACGAGTGATAACAGGACAGCAACACACACTCATTCATTCTCCTTCAGGATTACACGCTATACCTGAGGACAGAGGTAAATGTTTTTCTGCACTGATGTAATGTGCTATTCCCAAATCAATTTAGGATTTGGACTGCAGATGGCCAATTTACTCAAAATTACAATTTTTTTACTACCTGTTCATAATTAAAATGTTCACATTTTGCAAATGCCATGAAAAATAATGTGAACTACAACGGTCAGACAAACCACATTCACTATGCCCTCATCGTTTATGTCTTAATGTACTGGATACAATATTAAAAAAGATTTTTTGGTGGATATCACAATTAAGTGAATATAGGTTTTTTTAATATTTCAAATAATTTTGATACTATTAATAAACAGATAAATAAAACATTGCAAATTCTGTGAATAATTGTCAATTAATTAGCCTTTTCTCTAATAAAAATGTTTCAAACAAAACAAGTTTTCTTGCAAATATTGTTTTAGTTGGTAAATAAGTTTTTACTGTGTCCTTGATATCTTAACAAAAACAGTTCCTTCATGATATCAATTATTCTTGCTATATTGTATAATCAATTAAGACATAGGCTAATATAAATTTAACTGACTGAGCCTGACTGAATATTTTTGTATTATTAATTTGAAGCTATATATAATCCTCAAATAATGCATTCATATAAATAATACAAAAATATGCTCTACAACCTTATTATAACATTTAAGTGGCTGAGCTTGACCAGATCGTATTCCTGAAAGTCTGATATACCATTTTAATGAAGTTAAAACAAAAGCATATTAAATATTCACGAGTTACAGACTTCAAAAGGTACTGCAGAAGAGAGATGACCCTGCAACCAGACAGAAAGCAGCAAAGTCTGAGATCTGAAGTCCCAAGGTTCATGTTCGCATCTCATCTGGAATATCCTGAAATGAATCTGTGTGCCAAAGACGGGGATTGAACACTGATGCATCCTTTCTTACCCAAGACCATATAAGCAGCTCTTCTGGATGTGAAGCTTAAGGTCTTTCTTCATCAGTGCATGTTGTTTGTTGGCAGAAACAAGCAGGCGAACAAAAAAAAAAACAGAATTCCATGCGATGGAACGGTTCCTCTTGTAAATGATTCAAGGATCAGTCATGCCTGATTAGGCCTGAGCTACGGATATTGGAGAAAATGGAGGGCTTGTGTACTTCTGAGCCCCGCTGAAGCTGACTGACAACAGTGGGCTTCCAACATGTTCGATACTGAAGACGGCAAAGCAAGCTTTTATTTGATGCACAATAAAAGCTTGTAATGCTCCATTCTTTGCCAAATTGGTTCAGACAAGATGACACAATGAAGAGAAGAAAGGCATGATGGGATATGACTTGGGCTGTGCCAACAAAAAGTCAAAAACAGAAACAAAGACTCAGCACTGAAGCAGTTTCTTTTAACCCCTATAGAACATTATACACAAACAAATTCCTAGTAAAGAACGTTACTAACATTACGATTCCACTTCCCTCTTAACCTTCCAATGTAATAATACATTCAAATATATTTGCATATTTTAAAATATTTTTCATAATCTAAAAAATCTGTTTTGCCGTATGTGTTATAGTCACATAGACAATAAGCTTGCCCAAAAAGAGATGAAAACCAGCAGCGAGAGACTGAAGGTTTTTTGGCATGCAGTGGCAAAAGTCTTGTCAGACATCATATTGTAGCAGCAAAGGGTTCCTTCATTAATTCAAAAGCTTGACCCCGAGGGGTACGAGCAACGACTCATGAACTATAGAACCTGACATGAATGTGCACCACCAGAGCTTGGCAGTAATGCATTTACTAAGCTAGATAAAGCATGGACAATGCATCTCAATTGTATCACCCAAAATTTAATCACAGCTTTTAACATTTATTTAATGTTATAAGTCACTGTAGCATGTTACTGCATTTTTGCTGTGCATATGAACAATGTTTTGTTGCTCAGAGATTGCTCTTTTATAGCTCAGGAGACTTGCCCCCGTTTGAGCTGTTTTAACTGAAAGCAACTTGCACTGGTCTATCTTAAAAAAATGTCAGTGCCACTGTTTTGTCTCAAGATGCACACCAGTAATGTTTTTTTCTAAGACACGTTTATAAAAGCTACTTAAGGCCTAAGCCCTGCTTAATCTAAGCCCTGTCTGTGAAACCAGGCCATACTGCTTAAACATAATTGAGATGTCAGTTCAATCACTTTCATTAAAATATCAAATTTGTCTTTGATTATTCTGGGAAGAAATAAAAATATAAACAAATGAGTCCACTGTTGACACACAGTACATTAAGAGTAAAGAGCTATACAACTGTGAACAACGTATAGCTTAGATAACTTGGTGAGAAATATTTGATTCTACATTGAGATGTCTGACATTTGAGTGCAGACCATGCAGATTGTCCCTGATCTCTTCTAAAACTCATGTGAAATTACTGGAGCCTTTTTTTCGTAGGAAATAAACCCTCCTCAGAAGCAGTAGACCTACAGTATAGGCAAAGTAGAGAGTAACACAGCATATAATATGAAAACATGTTTTTTTTTTTATTCTGTATTTTGCTTCATGCAGTAGAATCACATTTCTACATGCCAAAACAACAACAAAAACAATATTGTCACAAAAATGAAAAACTTTGCAAGATAGGTTGACAATCTTTGTATAATGGCCTCTGGCAGATGAGGTTTAGATGTGGAAAGGTCGTGACACTCTCAAACGTATCTCTAAGTGCTGTTATTTTAAGATACTTCTGATGTCTTTGAGAACTTGAACTAGTCATACTGTGAGTTGCATTTACCATCTCTTATCCACAATAAAATAAGGAAATCCTGCACACTATCAGTACTTGCAAATAAGTATCAAAATTTTATTAGCAACGTTTCAGTCTCACGACCTTCATCAGACCAAAACGTTGCTAATAAAATGTTGATACTCATTTGCAAGTACTGATAGTGTGCGGGAGTTCCTTGTTTTTTTGACCTACTTAGTTGGTGTTTTTTTCACACGCACCTATTGTTACATGTGTGTCCTGTGTTTCCCCCTGCATTGTGTTTTGGTTCAGTCCTGTATCTCAGTTTTCCCGCTCCTCGTTTGTGTTCAGTTCCTTCACCTGTTTCTAGTTAATTTGTCCCAGCTGTGCCTTGTTTCCCTAATCTGTTCTCTGTGTATGTAAACCCTGTGTTCTCCCTCACTCCTGTTCGGTTCTCGTTTATGTAAGATGTGTGTATCCTCTGTCTGTTTTTCTGCCTGTGCCAGTTTGTTTTATTAGTAAAGTATATTGTTTTTGGAAATCCTGATCTCCTCGTGCTTCCTGCCTACTCACCCCGTAACACCTATCACCTAAAAAACAAAAAACAAAACAAAAGTAAAAGTGATTTCCAATCGAAATGATCAGAATATTACACAGGAATGTAGCAAATATTTGTGCAAATTATGTCCTCATTATAAAGTCTAACACTTGCAGCAATTCTAGTTAGGTGCCAGAATGTTTAATATTTCATTAGAAATGTTTGTATTTTCTGTTTTTTAGACAAGCTGGTGCAAAGAGTGAGAGATAGTGGGGGTACAGTGTGTAATACATCACTAAACACACACACACGCACACACACACACAGAGAGAGAGAGAGAGAGAGAGAGAGAGAGAGAGGGAGAGGAAGCCTAAATTAACCCATAACTCATGGCAGAGGTCAGGCCTTCTTATATAGAAAATATTCCTTTCAGCAAATACTGCAGGAAAAGAACATTTATTATTGATAGAAAAACACCCAGCAATATATAATAAACAGATGACTTGGCTTAAAGCTCACTTGAATTCCATCCATCAAATAAATGTTCTCTTCATCTAGCAAAATTGACTACTGCCATGAGCTTTGTACAATGAACAAGACCACTTCTGTAAATAAGCCACAGGCCGGGGTTAAACTGAGCCAGACTGACACATACCCCGTAGACTTATTTGTATATTAAATATTTGTATATCCATATGAGTGTGTTTATTTATTATGCTGTTTAGAGTTGTTCATTTTCTAGGAAATATTTGTAGGATACTAAAGTTCATTTGAATGCAAAAAGTGCCTTACTTTACTGTAAACACAATATATGAACATACGTCATAAACAAAAGGCTTTAACATACACTACCGTTCAAAAGTTTGAGGTCGGTAAGATTTTTTAAAGGCTTTTGAGAGAAGTCTCTTCTGCTCACCAAGACATTTATTTAAAAACATTAATATCGTGAAATATTCATATATACTTATAATCTATTCATTTATAATCTATTGGAATATATTTTAAAATATTTACATTTGAATATTCGGTAACACTTTATTTTAAGGTGCTTGTAATAAGCAGTATTTAACAGTTAATAAGACACTTATAAGACCTTATAAGATGCATATAAGATGCATATAAGCATTAACTAATCATAATAAATAAATTAAATTAAATAATAAATTTCTCAAGTATCAATACATTGCACTTTTAGAACAGCCGAACAAACATAAATGGCAACACAAACTCCCAGTCCCTTAAAAATGTACCTTCCCAAGAGGGAGTAGTTTCCCTGGTCTCTTCAGGTCCTGGACCTTTAATTAACCCTTATATGAAGTAGTTAATGCTTATATGCATCTTATATGCATCTTATAAGGTCTTATAAATGTCTTATTAACTATTAATTACTGCTTATTACAAGCACCTTACAAGTGTTACCGAATATTCATGTATTTAAATATACAAATTATGTTTAATTTATTCATGTGATTACAAATAATAGAAAGTTCAAAAGAAGAACAGCATTTATTTGAAATAGTAATCTTTTGTTACTTTTCAGTAAATATTTTTTTTTACTATCACTTTTGCTAAAGAAAAGTAGTAATTTATACTAACTCCAAACTCTTAACCGATAGCATATGTTATTATGCTTTCATCCACCTCCAAAATCCCAATTTAACCCCTGGCTGCAGGCCCCCCATGTGGGTAGCGTTCCAAGGAAAGGCTTACTCATTTCCATGAAACACATCAGATATATTCACTGGAAGCTCATTTAGTTCTTACTTAAAAAAAAAAGAAATGCTTTTACTAAACGTACATAATTGTGTCTGATTGGCAAAGCATGGGCCTAATTGCAGTCCTGGTGAGGCAGGTGATGGAAATAGCTCATGAAATTGACTTCAAAAGAAGTTCTTGTCTTCCCTTCCGTAGATATGAATGAATCCTGACTGCTAATTTAAATTGAAGCAGTGTATGGTTTTCTGTAGCCTCCTCTCTCTCTTAGTAAGCAAGATTTGCCATGCTCTCTGACCAATGTTGCGGTCGATGTTTGACATATCTGAACACACAAACAACATTTTCATGAAATTTTCACAGAGGTGAATCTATAATTCACGTGCCCTCTCTTAGCTGATGCTGATTAGAGAGAGACGCTGGAATCACTGCCAGGATCTGCTCACCGCATCTCTGATGCACATTTACCATTCAAAACACTTTCATCAAGACTCTCGTTCCAGACATTCTTGTCTAAAATGCCAAACCGACCTTGTTGCAGTGCTTCCTCTAATTAATGCTCATTCAAGACTTTACACATTTAGCTCACATACACATTCGTCTAAAAATACTCAACCCACCAACATTCAAAACTAATTTGCAAATCATATTCTCAAGATTGCAAGATTGTTTGCCGTTTAGTGACTGAATGAAGAGTGATTTTTATATACATGCATTGAAAAGTTAATTAGCTACAAATTTACTGAAATTACACAGATTGTATAAACACAAAATGTCATACACAAAACCCTTTCAGTTTGACTTATATAGAAGTATAAACATGCTAACTCTCCAAATGGACAACTTTATTGCTTAGAGGTTGCTCAGCTCACAAGAATAGGAATTTTTCATTTTAGTATCAACTTTGTCTCAGATACCTTTCCTAATATTTCTAAGGAGAAATAGAAAATCGACATAAATGAGACCTCTGTTGATACTGTAATACTAAACAGCTATAAAAATGTATGTGAATAGCATAGCTCAGACAATTTGGTCTTGAAATTTCATATCTGAACACTGATTGCAAACTCTACAATGGAGACTTTAGATGAGAACTTCTTAAAAAGAAGGAAACTTTAGCAAACTCGCCATTTGCACTGGCTTTAATATCTGTCTACAGTTCAGGTAAAACAACCTGATATCAGATATTCAGATATCTCATGTGTGATATTTCTTTCCTTATTCCTTGGCTAATAAACTTTAATGGTGCTGTAAGCAAGGTTTTTAATACCACATATAAAATGTGCTGTCCCGAATCTGACAGATAAAACTGAAAGTTAAGGAGTGAGTCACGGTTTTTTGAATCATTTTGCGCATTCTGGTTTTCTGATATTTAACACCTTTAACATTTAATGCTTTTAATTCTGACAAAAAATCAATTCAGATAACTAGAGTGATAAACCAATGATGGAAGACTGAAATCAACACAAACTAAGGAAATCAACTAACCACTAAAAGTTCCATCAAACCAGTTTTTAGCAATAGCAATTCTGTTCACACAGAACGCATTTTTGCTTTTAAAAACATGAGATGCACACAATAGTATCTAATTGCAGACGAAGGTACACTGTAAAAACTAAAGGTGCCTCAAATATCCAGTTGGATACTCAAGGAACTTAAAAACATAATTTAAGTGCCTCGATGCTCTTTCTCTTAGGGTTACTGAGCACTGACAATCTTTGCGGTTCTTGCTGGAACCTATGGGATCCTTTAAGCACTTTGTATTCGGTTCAGATATTCTGGAGTCAACTTTTCACTACCATGGGACCTCAAAGTGCTTTGGGGGAAAATAGAGGAACTTGAATGCAATAAAAGGGTTATTGTAAGATCTTTTAACATTTAAGTGGTTCCTGGAAGATCTCTTATTAAAGCCGGCATCTGAAGGAACCCAATGGTTCTGTGAGGCCAGAATACGATTATTATTATCCTATTATTTTTATCCTTAAGTTTTTTTTTAAAATATATTCATAAATATATTTAATAAATTATACTTCTAATTCAGTATACTTACATTAGGCCTATTTTATTGATTAATTAAAAATAGTAAGTAGGCCAAATAATAATAAAAATGATAACATGAAGAAGAAGAAGAAGAAGAAGAAGAAGAAGCAGGAGTAGAAGCAGCAGGAGGAGAACAGTTTTATTCTGTCACGAAACTGCTGCTATTCCTCTGCTGTCATCGCTTCAGTGAACCTCGCGCGCAACACAGATCAGCTGATCGTCATCAGATTTGAAAGTTACGGCTCCTCTCATTAAAGCTTCAGCTGTTTGTTCGGCTCTCCGTTACAAGGTTTGTGAACTCGCCAAAGAAATATAAATACAAAGTCTACTCACTATATATTCAAACACATACATATATAAACTAAAACACGCGTTGTACAGTGTTTACCACTCGTTTATTGCATAGTAGCCTATGTGGTATGAAGGTTTTAGCCGCGATGCTAACTAATCTAATGAACTAACGTTAAAGAATAAATGGAAATCATTGACTTATTGCCTTATATTGTTTTAGTCATTCACTTGAATGTATTCTGTACAAGGGTGTCTTCAAATTGCTGATATAACTTATTAATAGCCGATTCCTGCTGTCGTCATTGGCGTTTGTTATGAATAACAAGTGGATAGGCCTATAGTTAACGTTAGTTTGGTCTGTTTTTGTTTATTTACTACAGGTGCCCTGATTCTTTCAAATGCCATTTTAAAGCCTTTTACTGGCCAATAAATATTATGTTGTGAATGGATATAATCAGCTTTGTTCTTTTGTTTCCCCAGAACAACCACTGCATTTCTAAAATCATCTGAACATTTCAGAGGCAACATTGAATTACAGTAAGTTACCGGCACCACATGCAAGTACTTTATTACTATGAACTTTTCTGTGTGAATTTGTTTTGTTTGACTGTGTACTTGTGTTTTTTAATCAGTTATTCTCTGACAATCTTCCTTCATGCTCTCAAATCTCATTCATGTTACTCAGAAAACTTAAATCACAGATTTGGCGCCAATAATGCTATATACATTTTTTTTTCTTATACCTTAATCATTTGCATTTGAATATAAAACATTTGAACTCTGAATTATAACTTCAAGTTTAGTCTTTTTAGACAAAAAGCTTGGCTTTAAATTATATGGCTTCAGAAGACTTGAACTGTGGACATAACACATGAATTGTGGACCAATTTTTTTATTTAATTTTTCATATTTTTAGGATCTTTTCTGGGACATTTTTGGAGCTTAACAGAATATATAACCATTTTTACATAAATTGTTGCACTGAATTGAACTAAACAAGTGTACATAAGAATGGTTTCATGAATGATTTACACAATTTTGTTCTGCTTGTGTTTCATGCAGGGAAAGAGAACGGTGACTGCGGTTGCATTATGCCTGAGATCTGCTTTTGGGTTCCACAGACAGAAAGTCAAACAGGTTAGGAATGTCACAAGGCCGAGGAAATTATTTTAAGTTCACAATTATCACTTTAATAACATTGCTAACAGTAATTTTGGTTCTTTGCAGGGACCTCAATAAGCTGAAATACAAGTTTGAACAAGAATAAATATCCTCCTGTAGACCTGAAAATCATTGAAGTGCCTGGACAATTCACCAGGACAGAGGAAAAACAAACTGAAAATTAAGCTGCTGCATCTTTTTACTTTTCTAACTCGTTAAGTACCTCACATGTCCCTTGTGAAGATTTTATTAATGATTGCATTTTATGTTGCAGCGAGTAAAGCTGTGGTCACATTTGTGAAATTCGTGAAATTACACAGGCACAAAAGTCCATTGACAGCAGTGTAGCGACGTAATGTATGAAGCACAGCCCACACAGGAGTCACTTTCAAGCAGCTTTCTGTTGGTCAAATCCAGTCAATTCCAGTGACCAACCTGGTCCCATAGTGACATTTTTGACCACACACAAAATTGCTGCTTGTGTGGATTCTTATTGAAATGACTGGAATTCACCAGTGAAAATTCAATGAACAACAGATAATTATACTGCACCTTAACTATCTATCTTGTTTCTAGTGAGAATACTCAACAACCATTTATGAGTCCTGTTGATTCAAGTCACACATTTAAGCTTATCAAAAGCCATAGTGTTCATTACATTCTCCAGTCTCAGGGCATCCCTGGCTTCAATATTTTACGATTCAAAATAGCTGAATAACTAACCATCTGAGATTTCGGTTTAGAGATAAAAGTTAGGATCATCATTTTCAGGAATTTTACAGCACAATGAGTGTATATTAGCACCGTTTGTTTTTGGCATCTGATAGAGCTTTTGGATTTGGAAACAGTGACATCAGGCTTAACAAGCTTAACACAACGTAACTTAAGTGAAGATGCATTTACATTGATTTATTACATGGAACATGTGTTTCCATGCATTTTGTTGACATGTCTTTTCTTGTATAGCCTATTGTATATACATGGTTGATTATTCATGTTACTTATGTATTATACTATTTGTTTGTGTATTCTATTCATTGATATTAATCTATTGCTAGCTTCTTTTCCCAAGTGCATGGAAGTGTATGTATTAAAATGGATCTAATGTATGTAATAAACAATTCTTATTTTGTATTTGGTTCAGTTTGTTTATTATAATATAAGTTAAAGGTGCTCTAAGCGATGTCAGGCGTTTTTTAGGCCAAAACATTTTTTTTTGTCACATACAGCAAACATCTAACTATCCGCTAGCTGGCACCCCCTGAGCACACTGAAAACAAAAAACGCGGTCTCTGCTGACAGCCCAGGCTCCACAAACGGCAACAAAAACAAACAGCGGCAACCCGCTCCACGAAACATAACAAACAGTGTTCCAGCCAATAACCGACAAGAATGATATGGGGGTGGGGTTAGTGTGCGTACACATGAAGGGGTGTGTGGAGGAGAGAGGAGCATGAAGAGGGAAGTTAGAATTATAACTCTTTAAGTTTGATATGGCCGACACACGACCAAAGAGACTACGTTCCGATGAAGAAAAATACAAAGAAGAGGGAAAATGAGAAGGAACGCTTCCCGGATTTACATCAGAAAAGCCTTCGAAAGGTGGCGAAGGGCAGGGAGCTCTGTTTTTGCTGGACAGGTGGGTAAATCCAGTTTGATTTTTCTAAATGGACTTTCATGTTCGCCTAACAAACACAAGGATATAATTAGCTAGAACTATGCACAGTATGCAGTCAGCGCTAACTTTGGTGAATACAACTGTTTCTAGCAGCTAGCTATCGATCTCTATTGTAAATGATCAAGCAAACTCACAGTAGGGCGACAGTTTGTGTGAATGATTGTTTTCACTAACTGTTTATGAATTTGAATGTTCATTCATAGCCTATTGACAACTTTGACTAAATTTGTCTACGACGATGCCGTTGTTTATGCTCACTGGGAAACGCGAAGCTAACGTTATCGCGTCCTTGTGTATGGGAGCTAAAGTTATAACCTCATGTGGCGAAACGTTTTATTGTGTTTTTCTGGTAATGTTCATCTTTTTCTGCATTCTGATTTGCATTATATGCAAGCATTTATCTAAATTGGCGACATTAACGCTACACCTTGAAAGAAGCATCACTAAAACTACAGGGGGAGGGGACGGGATGAGGAGGAGGGAGGGTCTTGCTAGCCTCCGTTTTGTTTGACAATACTTCGAACGTCAACAAGAAGTGACGTCACCCGACATCGCTTAGAGCACCTTTAATGGTAACCATAGTAACAACATGAAATGATAATTAATAAATAAAAATTGGTTCCTGGAGGCACCCAAACCGGTTCCACACAGTGCCTAATATAAGAGTTCCTCAGAGAACTGCCCCTTTTTAAAGGGTGCCTTGAGAATCTACAGACGGTTCCGCCGGTGTGGCAAAGTGAAGAACCCCAAAAGGTTCCTCCTGGCACCTTTTATTTTTACAGTGTAGAGTCGAGAAAGTTGCACTTCTTTTAGCTTGACATGGCGTCTTAGAGGGGACCTATTATGCCCTTTCACAAAGTCTTGATTTAGTTTTTGGGGTCTACTAGAATTGGTTTTCATGCTTGAATGTTCAAAAAAGATATTGTTTTTCACATACTTGACATTGTTACAGCACCTCTCGTCCCTGTCTGTCTGCAACGCTCTGTTTAATTCCTGTCTCTATGAAGCCCCTCCTTCTGAAAAGCGCAATGAGCTCTGATTGGTCGTCTGAACCAGTGAGGCATCATTGGTCAATCACTTTGAGCATGTTTTATAAATGTCATGCCTTGGGTGGGAATTATTTAAATGAGGGATATTGTGACGTTCACGTTCTCGGAAGAAAACTCAAGACTAGAATCCAGGCGTTTTAGGGAGTTCAGAAAGAGTGCGCACTGATATAGAGAATACTGTAACTCCCTTTGAAGGGACTTCAGACCTTTTTCATGCTCAAACAGCAACATTACACACTAAATAAAGATAAAAATGTAAAACAGCATAATACATCCTCTTTAAAAATGTATAACGGTCAAAGACGACCATCTAGTGCATGTTTACATAGAAAAACAATTAAAAATCAGCGCAAAATTAATTCTTTATGAACTGGCCCTTACAGTATGTGTCCAAAAACGTAGTGGCTTTAAAATCCCCTCTCAGGATTTGCAGAGAACATGCACACTGCTTTGGGCACAATGAGAGCTCTGCACAATGGCCGTTAACATTTATCAGTAAACACTGAACTTTAACACCTCTGCTCAGATCAAACATGCTCAGATGAGTCTATGTTTGTAGAGACTCAGGCCTGAGAACCGAAGTTGCACATACCTCTCAGATCTCTTCAGTGACCAGGGGACGGATGTGGATATGCTGCTTGGTCCCAGTGCTTGTGACCTGGAGTATGTGAGGGATCCTGCGGTTTAAAACAAAGCAAATACTTTAAGTAGCAGGATTTCAGCAGCTGAACATGAGAACACAAGAATAATATTACATTTTCAGATTAAAAAAAATAGTTGTGCCTTCGTGTGCAGATCTCACTGCCTCAATGATGTGGGTGGTTATCAGGGTGTTGCGATAAAGTTGCTATAGGGTTTTCTGAATGGTTGCTTATAAGCACAAGTCAAAAGAGGAACTCAATGTGAGTCTATGGGCGAGGTATACAATCGTGTTTCTAGAGGGCCACTGCCCTGCAGAATTTAGCTCCAACCCTAATTAAACACCTGAACCAGCTACAGTAATAAAGGTCTTACTAGGCATGCTAGAAACTTCCAGGCAGGTTTGTTGAGGCAGGTTAAACTGTGGGACAGTGGCCTTCCAGGAGCAGGTTTGGACACCCCTGGTCTATGCGAATTTTTCACCCACCAAGTGAAAATAGCAAGCCTGATCACTAAGTACAAGCTGCATGATTTGAGGCATCATTCATGTCTGCAACACAGTGAGGAAATGTGGATTTAAATAGTTAAGGTTACAATGTAAACATGTAAATAGCTAAGGTTAAGGAGTAACAATAATGCATGATAAAATTTGTTTTACAATCTCCAGTTCACAAGCAATTTTACTTTTACTATGGAATTTTCCATTGAAAAAACATTTTCACATTTTCAATCCAATGTCTCTCTCTTGACCCTTGGAGATTCATCATATGCCTCCTCTTTTCCAGTCACGCCTAATGGAAACTTCCATTGACAGCATAACTCATGAGTAACTTGAGATATTCCATCATTTCAATCATGAAGATGCTGACAAACATAAGCCTGTTTCACATCAAGGCCAGCCAAATGTAGACTCAAGCTGAGGACGATCAATCTAAGCACAGTTCTGATGTTTAATTCTGAATGTGTCGCAGGGGCTTTATCGTGGGATTAGTTGTTTGGGTGGCGGCAGCCACTGACATTTGAGGAGCATTCCAGTCATACAATTTCCCGTGTGCTCATCCACTGCCCCCTGCTGCAATAAGCACTGACAGTGACGCCACGCATCCTTCCCAAAACATCAGTCAGTAACATTAACTGAAAAAGAAATGTTAGACGACATCAAACACTGAAGTTGAAATGCCAAGTATTTAGAATCAAATGGTATAATTATAAATAATAAATAAACAAATGAAAAGCCATTGTGGTTGGCAGAACTTTACCATAAAAATACCATGGTGATGTTACAAACATTAGCGGATGGCATTTTGGTGACTATATACAGTATTTAGTGTTAAAGGTAGGGTAGGCAATTTTTTTCATAAACACTGTTATTCTGGTCAAAACTCTCTTCACATCGTGATAGCAAAAAAAATGCACATTTATCTTCTGTGGAAGATTCAGGACCAAACAATTGCATCCAATCATTGCATTCGGTCCAAATGCAATGATTGGATGTCCTACCTGCCTGTTGGCGTATGCATTTCCATACGTCCGCGCACCTGCTCGCGCAGACATCACATGACATCAGTGCGTTCCGTAAGGCTACAGATAGTCACAGACGCCACAAACAAGCAGCAGGCACCTTGCTTTTACAGTTCCTCCTGAACCAAAACAACGAGCTCATACTGCGTTCAGGCCATGTTGTAACTGTAATTCCGAGATGACAACCCGTGACGTTCTACCCGGAGCTGTTCACGTACTCAGACTTGGATTTATGCATTTATCTGGGAACACTATCAACGCCGAAATGAACCTGCAGCAATCAGATGGTACAAGTCAGAGTTCTGTAAGTTGTTTATGTTCATTATTATTGTGATGTTATGTGCTTTGAGACATGAGGTAATTTCACACCGTCTCTCGTGACGCTTGGGTGAATCTGCTCCGGATGTGTGCGTTCATGCGTTTTGAAGGAGGCGAGGCTTTGGAAACCCTCAGAAGGGAGGGCGTATCTAACGCTTTTAAAGCTAGCTTGCTATTGCTATCCGCTCCAAAATTGCCTACCCTACCTTTAAATTATAGAATGTTATGTAAAATAATATACAAACCATTTGAGCTTAAAATCAGTAAGTAACTGTAAATAAGAACAAACACAAACGTTATTGCAACAATGCAATAAACTTACTAAATATAATAAAATGCACACTCAAATGTATAGACAATTTATGGCAAGAAATTCTTTAATAAAATAAAACCAAAACAAATGTGATGGTTCATGCAGGAAAATTAGAACACAATTTTTACACAACAACAACATTTTAATAATATTTTACCATAAATGCATACATAAAGAAATGCCTTGTATAGCAATAACAAGATTTCCCCTAACTGGCTGACTGAATTCATTACACATCACAGAGACCTAGATTATGTTAAGAGCACAACTGCCAATTTACTCATAAAATTTTCATGTACATGTAATCTAAATTTCTAATTCATGAAGTGCTTGATTTGACCGAACTAATTAATTAGTCTGATAACCTTTTTTCATTTTTGATATTCCAAAAGTATGAGTACGGAACGTGAAAAAGCTTGAAAACATAAAAATACCCATGAGACTTTAATATTCCTGACATTTAGCTGGCTTAAAGTAATTTTTGCCACTGGCTTTTGAAGGAAGAAAAAAAGAAATGATTAATAATATCTGAACTTTTCACAACAAAGCTGCAAGCTAATGCAAATATATCCAACTGCCATGTCAATGTCCAATCAGTGGTGCTGCTAACTACTAAAAGCAGGGTTATATTTAGTATCTTGAACATTGGACACAACAATTTAGAGTACATTTCTTGAAGTTAGGAAATAATTAAAAGCAATACTAAACAACCACCTTTAAGTGTGAACACTTCTGAATAAATAAGCTGCTTTGAATAAAAATATAAATGGTATTCTTTTTCTTGTATACACAAACATATTTGACTATACTTCAAACATACGGTAAACTCTGTGAATTTTGTCTTAATGTGTTGATTTTAATTTAATTTTAATGCATGGAGCCATTATTTTATTAAAGCTTCACTTTTAGTGCTGGTACTGTATTCTGTTATTTGAATTCAGTAGCTGTAAGTGGTCAACTTGAGTTGGATGTCCTTGAGGTTGGCAACTAATGACCTAGATAAGCTAACGGCAGTGCAAGCGGAGAAAGACCGTAATTGACCAACCAAAATAACAAAAATCACCCCAAAAACACTGTTCACGGTCATATCTCTGCCTTGAAAGGAATATTCTGTTATTGACAACTTAATGACAAAGACGTTAAGTTGTGCATAACCGGGAGAATTTCTTTAATGCCATGACAACATAAAGATAATAGTGTCCTTCAAACTCTTTTATGAAAAAAATACAAGTGCATCAATGAGCAATACAAAGCTTGTAGAAATATAAACAAATGGGTTAAAGTGCTTCACTGTGTTTTGAAGGTCAAACTGTATGCTTTTTTAATACTAAAACAATATGGCAAAGAAGTATACCTGGACAAATGCAATAATGGACTTTTTTTTAAGTGAAAGTGCATGCACTGAAGACCTTATAGAACATGGAGGACTTTCGAGAGAAGCAAGTGGGTGCATTTGAGACAAGAAGCATGAGATTGGAAAAGAGACAGGAGAAAACATTTGACTCTTGTTTGTCACGACCTCCAAATAAAGTATTGTGGCAGCTGAAGGGGCTTCGTGGGCAGAAACACATCTCTATCTTCAACTTTTTTTTGTTCTTTACCACGTCTATCACATTTTTACAAGTCTTCAGTTATGCTCCTTTGGGTCGAACATGAACAACAAACATACCTTAAACGAGTTCTGAATGCATATATTTTTTTTTTTATTTTAGTTCAGGGACATTGCACATCACAAACCTTTATTAGTCCAGTTACATCGTCTACAGATCAAACTGTTGCACTTGTAATAGATGCAATTATAAAGCCACAGCTGACTTGCAAGAATCTTGTACAAGGTAAAACAGTGACCCATAGACTGCATTTTTGGGACCATATAGCATGTTTCCAATCAGCTGTGCAGCGCATGATGCCCAAAAATGTTACCCAAGTAGACAGCTCACTACGTTTTGAGACACAGCCAGTAAATCACAGAAGCAATTTCACAACATGCTTGGAGGGTCATTCCACAAATAGGGTGCCTTTGCTGTCGTAGAGCTAATATGTGTAAACAATGTCTTACACCACCTTTTACTATGTTATTACAGTATATGCATTTTCCCAACACAACACCAAAATCCAGACCCCCCCCCCATTCCATATTATTTTAAAGGCTATATAAGGTATGTAACATTGAATACTGAATGTTTGTAGATATATCAGCATAAAAACCTAAAATGTCACTTTTATAAAAGCATTCAGCAACTACAGTATATAACAGCATACATTTGGCTTGAGATGGCATAATGCTATATTAACACTTAAAATATTCTGTCTGACAGATCTTTAAAAATACATTTACTTTTATAAGCTTTTTAAAAAGGAAAAAGCACACATTTCGTGAAATGCCCATGGAAACAGACCTCATCATCAAACTAAATCAAGTCAGCGTATGTGCGCAGCATGTCCATATTCCCGGTCTCTTAGTACATAACATGGATAAGTGCTGTAGAATAATAGCAGATCTGTGTTATTCGACAGTCCAGACGTGTTTAAATGTTCGCAGAGATCTGCAGTGGAGGAGTCGCGCGCTGCATTGACACGCGCTCCAAAACACACTGACATCACATCAGTCCGCACAGAAAAAAAAAGAAGAAAAAAAATATTTTTGATAAAAAAAAAAATATCGCTCCACATCTTTGAAACATAACTGTTCTCTCAAAACTGGGGAAATAAAAAATAAGAAAAATGTTCTCACTGAGGTAATTCGTCAGGAACAGCATGTAGGCTAAATGTCCAACTGATAAATTCAAAGAACGAAAGAAAAACAAAAATTAGAAGCAAAACAAAATCGTGTCCAGCACTTGCTCCTATACAGGATATTGTACAAAATAAAGAAACGAATACACTCAAAAATTAACTACCAAAGTTAACCAAAACCTGACGTTCCCCCTCTCCAAGAAGGTAAAACATTAAAAACCGTCTGTCAGTTGAATTCAGAAGAAGAACAAAATTCAAGCACTTCTCAAACCAAAAGAGGACGTAGAAAAGAGGTAAAGATGAAGAAAATAGAAAATTAAAAGAAAGTACTCACCGGTGAAAATGTCAGAGAGCAAAAATGTTGAAAGAGCAACAAGAGCTAGTGAGTGAGGAGGAGCTGTCAGTGTCAGCGGCGCAGTGACCGGGGAAAGCAGCGGCTCAACAGTATAAACAGCGCTGGTGTGGAGCAAACCATCGCGAGGGCGCAGGGGGAGACGAGTCATGTATCTACTTAAAGGTGCACTCAGACTCAGTAATTTTGTAATTAAACTCAGTCATTTGCTAATTAAAAAGTTTAACACGCAAGTAATGCACAGTGTTTGCTAAATAGCATTAACATGATATTTACACACATGAGATGAAGAGTCCAGTCACACTAGCCTTCTAAAAAGGTGTTTAAATTATTTTTTATTTTTTATGGCAATATAAAATACATTTTATACAACCCCATTTGGAGACAGGCATAAAATAGTCCAAATATAAGACAGTTTAAACTGGTTCCACAGCCTCTCAATAGGCATATATTTTAAAAAGAACATCCATGGGTCTTATGTCCAGTAGATAGAGTTTTTCCAATCGTTGTTGATATGGGTAAGGAAATTATATAGGCCTACTGCATATACACAGGTATCAATAAATTACTATTATTAGTGTTGTATATTATTTTTGTTACCATGTTTTCCACTACTTAGTTACACTGTTTTATTCTACATGGTGAGTTGACATCACATAACTAACTAGCTGTCATGCAATTGAAAGTTAATAATTCAACAGTCTGTCAAGTATTCCTATAGAACTTCTATCCAGTGCTCAAACCCAACAAACATTTTTTTTACCAAATTTATACAAATATATACAAATATACAAATTTATACCAAATGTGAGAAAAGTCTGACATTCGCACCTCAGTTCAGGACAGTGATGTGTACATGTTGTGCAGTGGTTGTCCAGACAACACATTTATAATTTTAATTTATGGTTCAGAACTGTCGTAAAAAAATCATTGTGACAACCTTCAGACAATAATGTCAACCATTTCAGAATGTTGTCACAACATTGCAGCAATATTCTGTTTGCTGGGTTTTTATAAATACTATGTGAAATAACTATATGTTTAGAATAGCATACTGATATACTATTTCTGCAGAAAATAAATGTAATACTGTACACGGTATGCAGACTGAATGCTGCAGAAAAAACATGCATAGTATGGCAGCTATGTTATTTCAAAAACTGAGAAAGTCTATTGTCTTTTATGTAACTTTGAGAGACTGATGGTAGAAGGTCTGGAGTCCATAGCAGCTTTCACTGGCCAAGGATCGCCCAGAGGCCGTCTGACTCACATGTAAAGCAACCAATCACAGTTCATTTTGTTCTGCATCATGTTTAGGGGCGTAAAAATGTAACGTTGATGTCCCTACAATAACAGATGGGTGTGTAAAACTCTTGGACGTATTTTAAAGAGTCTATGCAATGAACTTTACATGTAAGGCGAGTCTGGGCTACCCCTCGAGAAAACAAAAGGCTCTCGTGAGAATTAACATTTGAACTCTCTCTTGCATATGTAACAGCAACATCCGAGACGCAGCACACAGTGCAACTCACACCTCACTTTTACAGTCTCATCATCTCCCCCTGCATCTTCTCCTCCTCACTTAAAGCTCACTAAAAATCTATGCAATGATTAAGTGTGTACAAAAAGTAACTATACATGTTTGGTATCATTTAAAGTGTCTTAGTGCGCCTGGTAAAATGGTCTCATTCTCCCAGCAATAATGAAAAGCTAAAAGAATATGAGAAATGTGGTGTGCCCTCCCCCAGATCCTCCATTCAAACTACCTCCTGTGTGTAAATACTTATTCTTCTACAGGTATCAACTACACATTCTGATCCCACAGTTGTGAACATCTCAATAAGGGACCAAAATCAAATTATAATGGCAGACACTACTATTTGGAAAGCATATTGAATTATCTGGGTTTATAAAGAAAACTGGCAAAAGGTTCAAGGAGTCAGTAGGTAGACTTCCCACACGATCGCTGCGAGTAGTTTTCGTTGCCAGGAAAATATTTCTATAATTCCTCGATTTCCGAATTGTTGTTATTATATTTGATTGACCGATGATTTTATTCTATGAATTGGATTTTGAATTAT
This sequence comes from Tiaroga cobitis, assembly GCA_030578255.1. Taxonomy (NCBI): domain Eukaryota; kingdom Metazoa; phylum Chordata; class Actinopteri; order Cypriniformes; family Leuciscidae; genus Tiaroga; species Tiaroga cobitis. The sequence continues at coordinate 6,007,341 of CM060596.1, read as the reverse complement.
TGTTCTATTACCTGGTCAATAAATTGTAAACATTTGATTTTATTCTGACTGTCTCTGAAATTGTTTTCCCAAGTAGATTAAACGGATTCGTATGTTACCGCAGGTCTGCGTCAAATTAGTGACGACTAATAGTTGGCATCAATTCAAGTGTACTTGGTTTGCAAAGACAAGAAGTGAATTTCCGTTTAGAACAGCAAATGCTGCTTGACCAATCTAAATTTGGGTGTGTCTGTTTTAATTTAATGTTACTTTAGATAAGTGTAAGTGGGAAACCACGGCATGGCCAATCCAAAGCTATTATAAGAGAAGTAATGTTGGTCAGATTCTATCTGTAATAGTGGCCATACCTCTACTAAATTAAACGTTAAACGTGAGGACCTCTGAGCGACATAGTTTCCTAATTTGGACAGTTAAAATATAATTAAAGAGTTAAAAAGAATAATCAAACATTCGCTCACTTTTAGTGATGCTCAGATATCATTAAAACCTTTTTCCTTTATGAAGTCAGATGAAATAACGAGGTAATACATATGAGAAAATGTATTTAATTTAATCTTGTTGTGTTGCGCGAAGGAAAGACAGTAAGACGCAGAAACCTTCACCCGTATTATTGGAAAACCACCATTGGACTGATATACAGGATTACACATACTTTAGAAAATCCAGCATTTAGTTGATCCTGATAAGCACTCATTGTCACAGTTGTAAACACGACGGGTTTCTTCTTCCATGAGGGGGTTTGGCGTCACGGCGGCTTTGTTTCCAGGCGGACCGTTAAAGAACGTGACACACACGTCTCCCGGAAATCCTGTAAAATTCCACCAATCAGATGACGACGATGTCGAAACTCCAGAAGTGTTTCCAATTTTGTGTGTCATATGCATCAGACGTTGACCCAACAGTCATTGGCCATGACGTCTGACGCCGAGACTAAGGGGCACTAGGTAAAATACCTCAATTTGTAGCAATGTCAGATTACAAAACTTGTTGGACTATTTATGTGCACATCAAATATCTTGAGAGATTAAAAACTGTATTCATATCTATTATATAGTTTCTTAGGAAAAAACAACAATCAAAAGTTCACACCACACAAACAGCTTATCTGCGCACGCGCACACACACACACACACACACACGCCTCTCTTAAAGATATGAGACAATGCCAGAAAACGACACTTAGGGCAAGGATTACCAAGATGTTTTTCTCTGGTATTTACCATATATCTGTGGGGCTTATGCGGCCATTTCACATCTATTTTTTGTTTATGTTGTGATGAAGACATCATACTGTGTGCAAGCAACAGCTTAGCCTAGAGCCCAGAGCTACAGGATAAAATTAAACTGAAAAAGCTCAAGATTTTAATTCAATTCCTCAGAGGGAAGTAAAAATTTATCAGGACAAGCAAATATAGATATGCCACTATTAATGATAACAGGGGAGGTAAGAGGCATAGGGGATACTCTGAGGGAGTGTGGGAGGAAAAAATTGGAACGGCAAAGGGGCGACAGAGTAGAAAAGGAAAATGGAAAGGCAGTAAGTGAGAAAACAACTGAATGAGGATTTAGGAAACAACCTACCAAAAACAGAAGAGCAGCAGAGAGAGAATTCCAAGCATCAATAACGCACATTAGTCCTTGCACATCTGCTCCAGTTGAAGCTCCTCCAAATTCACAGCTTCTCACCATCCCTTGAGAGTTTAACTCTCTCCATAGTGCTCTCAAGATTGGTTGAATCCTGTTAACGGGGAAAAAACACTAAAGAAGTGGAGACAAAAGACTGGATATATGTGTGGATTTGTCACACTCTGATTTGCTTATTTAAAACGCACTGAGAAACAGAAGCTAAATGCCACATAGGTCCTCTGAGAAAACACCACAACAGTATCAAAAAGAGCCTAGATTTTATGCTCGCCTGTAAGAGGGCTGAGAGAAACTATTATAGAACAAAGACAAAAAAGAAGACTTGGGATTTCGTCTAACTTGTTTGCAACTTCATTCTTTCCAGTCAGTCATTAGTCACAAAGGCAATTCTGATGCCGTGGCAGTATTTCAAAAGCAACAACTTAGGTAACACAAAAACCTGAGCTGGTGGTAGCCCAAGATAGCCTGTAACTCAGCCTGAAGGCCAGAATCATAAATATACAGTGTTTGGGTGAGGGTGTTTGACATTTTTCCAGTGAAATAAATGGTTCACACTGGGTGTATTACTCATTCTACTGAATATTACAGGCTAAAGGAGGTCTGGACTGTCAAACCCCTGACAGCGATACTTCCTCTTACGTTGTTCTTGCTTAAAAAAATCAGGTGGAAATTTCCAATGCTAATTTGGTTGTTTTATTTAACTCGTCATCCAGAGGTAATTATGCAGAGCGATGGCTGGCCGTTAACTAATACAGCCCCTCGCTGCCAGTAAACATATTGACGAATCAGGAGTCTCAATAATTGTTTGACGCTGCACTGAACACCTAAAGTCAACACTGAGGGACCTTTTAAATGAGGACAATCCTGGGCATGTACAAAAAGGAAAGGTCAGATGATGCCATTGCACCGGAGATCATGTGTTAACACATCATCAAACACAAGGCGGATAGTGTGATGGAGGTGAAGACGACTGAGAAACTGCCAGATGTCCAGGATTGCTCTGCCGTTTCTGTTGAGCTCTGAAAACAAGCTAGAACAAATAGGGACAAATAAGACAATTGACATTTTTCAAAATGGTTAAAGGGATTAAAGCGATAGGTCACTTGAAAAATGACAAATCTGTCAAAAATCAACTTTGAAAAATATTTTTTAGCACTGTATAATACATGATCAGGCATTTTAAACATCAAAATGCAATGCATCTGTCTGCATTTAAATAACACTAACGCCAGTTATTTGTACCTCTGTGACCTTTACCTAAGGGGTCAAAAAAATGTATCTGTGGCGGAATTTCCATTCCAGAAAATCTCTGCAGTGCTTTATTTTAATTAATTGGGGATGAATTTATGAGATCTTGAATAAACACTAATGTGCAATCTATTTTTTCCTACAGAACAGTATTTGAACTATGCGACAAAAACAAAATTGTGGTTTATATTCCACGTTAGGACTATTTGCTTTGCTCCAAAACTGATGTCCTTTTATGGACCTAAAACATCCCCTTATACAATATGCCAAACAGTGTGAAAATATACAAAGTAGTTTGCATTCTTATGATGTTTATCATTGAACAGTCAGTGGCTGTGGGTTGAACTTTAGGTTAATGAGCTACTCAATAATGTATTGATATGTTCCTCAGGTCAGTGATGCACAAGGATCTCAATGACGCATGAAGTCAGAGGTTATAACCTTAAAATATATAATGCACGTTAGCTCACACCTGTCTACCTGATGTAATGTGTGTGTTTCTTCCTATACTAAAGCAAATATTTCACATACCTGAACATCTGACAGGAGTTTAAGGTCCAAGGGTACACGGCTGAAATATAATTTAATTAAATTTTGTTATGGCATCAAACAGTGCACTGCATATCTAAGCTGTCTGTTCGTTGCATATCGAAAAGCTTTTAGAGGAATGTTTAAAAAATGAAAAACTGTGGAATTGAATCACACTTTTGATGTTTGTTTGCTCAGATTTGGTCTGTCGATATGTCGCAGTGCACACAGGAACATTTCTTGGTTCACACATCATTGATGTAGAAATGGCAAGGGTGCATTGAAAACGAGGACTATTGTAAGAGGGCAAATGTACTTTCTGCTTCCTGAAGTTCTGATGTCTCTTAATGAAAATGTACGCTTATTATATCTATACACTCTTAAAAGTAAAGGTTCTTTATTTGCATTGATGGTTCCATGAAGGAACTTTAACATCCATGGAAACTTTAATTACATAAAAGGTTCTTTATAGTGAAAAAAAGTTCTTTAGGTTTTTAAACTGTTCGTCAAATTAGCAGAAAAAAAAGGTTCTTTGGGGAACCAAAAAGGGTTCATCACTGTGAAAACTAATTTTTTAAACCTTTACTTTTGAGAGTGTAGGTTTTTGATTATATGTTATTGTGTTTGAAATAATTAAAGACTTTTAAAAAGATTTATGTTCCCTGTATTAATATTACCCTCGATTAAAGTTTGGATGCGCGTCTCTTATTCTGAAATCTTCTGTCAGATTTCTATCTTCTATTTCCCTACATTTTTCACATGTGAATCCACTGACAGAGAAGGCTACAGTACCTTAAACTCGTGACAAGCAGTGCAAGCAACAATAACAGAAAATTCCATGATCGTGTTTGTTGATTGATTCCGACTAATCACAGTTGTTTGATTGCTCCGTAAAAGCTGGGAAGAGAGAACAGAGACAGTAAACACGAATGACAAGTTAACAAGCTAGCGAAATGCAAACGCATTGTGCTAGCGATTTACATCAAAAGCTAGCAAGCAGTGTGATAGATAATATCAGATATATGGTGATGATTAAATTATATTTAGCAGTTTAAATGACAAAGAATGATAGCAAGATAGAGATTCAAAGAGGTGAAAGGGGCTGATAGCCTATATGATCCCTGTGTCCCATCTTTAAAAGTATTAATTTCTCTTTTTTTTAATCTTGCCATCTTTAAAATGTCACTGTCACTTTTTTTTTTTTTTTTATATTACCATATTTAAAAGGATAAATCCATCCCAAAAAAAACCAAAACAAAAACACCATAAACAAAGTCCATAAGATGTGTGGTACTGACACTAGTGGACTTTGTTTGGCATTTACTGAGAAGCGCCTGCCCCTCCTTTCAATGACTTCTCCAGGTACCTGATAGCAGGGAGTCCCTGGCATTTAAGAAGGGTCACACATTTGAGGACAGTAGTGTATAGATCTTAGACCGGACTGGTAGTTCAAAAGAGGTAATGTTGAGCCAATTTGTCTGCTACTCACAACACACCGTAACATCTGTACTCTGTAACATCTTAATACTGGCATCTCATCTCAATTCACACCTTCAGGGAGGCAATTCCCGCTGTGCCTGCAAGTCTTATGAAACCCCAGTGCTCAAATGTCTTTAAATGCCAGGGATTCCCCATCATAAGCTGCTGTGCGAAAAATCCAGTTGCTTTTGATTCAATTCTTGAAAAAAAATGCTTACATATGCCTTTAGAAAAGCAGGTCAATAGACTACAGTAGAGCTTTAGCAGAGTAAAAAATATTCATCCAAAACTCTCTGATGTCTACTAAGCCAGTAAACCTAAATATAAATTCCATGGTAACATCTAGATGACCTGGTTTTACAGTCAAATCAATTATTTAACATATCAAACAGAAACCTGGCTATCCAGGGTTATACTTTACTTGATTTCAGTAATTTTTAAGTATCAGGTAGAAATGGCTCTTTGAAGTAACAATAGCACATTTGTATTTTTTAAAGTGACGTTTTTATTCATCTTTACTCTTACATCTGGATAAGGTACTTTGTTATGCACTTGTCAAACAACAAACCCTAACTGTTTAAATGATAAAGGAAGCAAAACAAATGGACATTGACAAACCAATTTTGTGTATTTGTTGCTATCATAATAGACTCAAGAGAAAAAAAATAAATCTTTTTGTTGTGTGAAGTTTGTTAAAATATGTATTTTCCATATCAGCTTGATTGTCTTGCTGTGTTTAGTCTAACGGCACTATAGATGTCTGTCCTTTATAATCTGAGGACGGGTCCACTACATGCACAAGTAAAATACACAAAAATGCACATTATTTACTGTTACAATGGTACAGCCAAGGTTGTATGAATATAACTGACCTTTGTGCAATTCTAGTTTACTCAATTAAGTTACAAATTTAATTGACATGGGTAATGACTGCCAAATGATGTGACATGTCAAAGATATTTGCGGTACAATCTAAAAAAACTTAGTCAAAGGGTTAATGAGCAAAACTTCAAAATCCTTGCTTTCCCCTATTCCCATTATTTAAGCCTTTATGTAAACAACTGTTAAAAAAACTATGATGTTTCAATTATTTACCATGCTAAATTAGGCAGATGACATCAGTCTTCTAATCAAATGAGCATATCAGGAACATTGTGTTCTGTGCCATTTAATATATAATATCATGCTGTGCAGTCAGAATAACAAGATACATGACAAGTGACACGAATTTGATCAAGTAAAGAATAATAAAGACAGCATATTCACAAATAAGGTTGTCTCAGTAGTACAATATTTCTGCATAGGGAAATTAAGTGTCTCAGAAACAGAATAAATAGAAAAATAGTCTAATAATTCAAAAGACTTTCGTTTACTTTAACTTAGACTACATGTCTACTGTAATTTGCTCTGGGCCCCTTCCTGTTCGCAGGAGTGATGAGATACTTAGTAGACTATGCTCACTCAATTCCTGGCTGTCTAAGTGGTGCCCGCAAAATAATATAGAATTCATAGACAATTGGAAAAGTTTTTGGGGCAGACCTAACCTGTTGAAAAGAAATATTCATCCCTCCTGGGATGGTGCTGCTCTTCTCTCTAGTAATATGGCACATAGTCTTAGAGCTCAAACATGAATTGGGGCCCAGGTCTGGAAGCAGACAGACTGGCTAAACCGACCGTCTGCTAGCTGTCTCACGTCACTGAGGTCAGATAAATCCCATCACATAGAGACTCTTTCACCTAGATATCATCATATAGAGACTGTGTCTGTTACCCAAATTAGGACATACAAAAAACTCCTAAACCGATTTAAGGGTAACGTTTTTATTGATGTTCAACAAAAAAAAAGCAGATATAATACGGATGAACAAATGATAAAGCTCGGGTTTCTGTATATTCGATCCCTTACTTCAAAAGCACTTATTGTTAATGATATGATTACAGATTAGAACCTAGATGTGCTGTGTTTGACATAAACCTGGCTAAAACCAGACGATTACATTACTTTAAATGAGTCTACCCCGCAAGATTACTGTTATAAACATGAGTCACGTCTCTGAAAGGCAAAGGGGGAGATGTTGCTGTAATTTATAGTAATATCTTCAGAATTACTGAGAAGTCTTGTTTTAAATATAATTCTTTTGAAGTGTTGGTGCTTAATGTAACACTATCTAGTGTAAATGATAAATCACGTTTGAGATTTGTGCTGGCTACGGTATACAGGCCACCAGGGTACCATACAGACTTTATCAAAGAACTTGCTGATTTTCTATCAGAGTTAGTACTGGCTGCAGATAAAGTCCTAAGTGTTGGTGATTTTAATATACATGTACATAACGAAAAAGATTGATTGGGATTGGCATTTAAAGACATTCTGAACTCTATTGGAGTTAGACAACACGTGTCAGGACCTACAGTACTCATTGTCGTAATCATACTCTAGATCTAATATTATCGCATGGAATCAATGTTGATGCCGTTGAAATTCTACAGCAGAGCTCCTTCCTTTGCTTCTTTGCGCTTAAAGAAGATTAAAGAAAATAGTCCAATGCCGTGGTACAACGAGCACACTCAGGCCCTTAAGAGAGCAACCCTAAAAATGGAGCGCAGCTGGAAGAAAACAAAACTAGAGTTTTTTCGCATTGGAAAGAGAGCACAATTGCGTACAGAGAGGCATTAAAAGCTGCTAGATCTGTTTATTTTTCAACCCTATTAGAAGAAAATAAACAAAACCCTAGGTATTTATTTGAAACAAGTGGCTAAATTAGTGAAAAATAAAGCTTCAACCCCAGACGTTTCCAAGCAGCACAGCAGTAATGACTTTATGAACTTCTTTACTTACAAGATTGATATCAGGGAGAAAATTATAACTATGCAACCATCTAATACAGTATCGCATCAGGCAGTGCATTGTAGTCTCCCTGAGGAAAAATTTGATTCATTCATTGCTATAGGAGAGGAAGAATTTTCTAAACTCCTTAAATCCTCTAAATCGACAACATGTATGTTAGCCCCTATACCGACTAAGCTATTGAAAGAGATGCTTCCAGAGGTCATAGATCCTCTTCTAAATATCATTAATTCATCTTTGTCATTAGGATACATACCAAAAACTTTTAAGCTGTCTATGATTAAACCGCTTGTTAAAAAAACGTAACTTGATCCTAGAGAATTAGACAATTACAGGCCTTTTCATGCGATCGTGGTTGTATCTCTCTATTAGGGTTACTCGATCTTAGTGCTGCATTTGATACCATTAACCACAACATTCTTTTAAATAGACTTAAAAATTATGTTGGCATTAGTGGAATTGCACTAGCATGGTTTAAGTCATACTTATTTGACTGTTATCAGTTTGTAGCAGTAAATGAAGAGATGTATTGAAATGAGATTGATCAAAAGTTCAGTATGGTGTACCACAAGGCTCAGTACTAGGACCGTTGCTGTTCACTCTGTACATGCTACCCTTAGGAGATATCATTAGGAAGCACGGCATTAGTTTTCACTGTTATGCTGATGATACTCAGCTCTATATTTCTCTACGCCCTGACGAAACTTACCAATTCACCAAATTAATGGAATGCATAGCTGATATAAAAAACTGGGTGACTAGTAGTTTCCTACTACTTAATTCTGAAACAAGAGAGATTCTAATTATTGGACAGAAAACTTCCTCACATACTAAATTCGAACATGGTTACAAATAAACGTCTCATAAGGTTGAGAAAAAGAAAAAAGTACTACCCTAAAATACTGTCTAACACTTGATGGCTGCTCTGTCAAGTCTTCGTCGTCGGTTAGGAACCTGGGTGTGCTCTTTGATACCAATCTTTCATCTGAAAGTCAAGTGTCTAGTATCTGTAAAACCACATTTTTCCATCTTAAAAATATATCTAAATTACGTCATATGCTCTCAATGACAAATGCGGAACAGTTAGTTCATGCGTTCATGACATCAAGGCTAGATTATTGTAATGCTATTATGGGTGGTTGCCCTGCACGCTTAATAAACAAACAACAGCTGGTCCAAAACGCAGCAGCTCGAGTTCTTACCAGAACCAGGAAGTATGACCATATTAGCCCGGTTCTGTCAACACGGCATTGGCTCCCTATTAAACATTGTATACATTTTTTTATATTTCTTATTACTTACAAAGCACTAAATGGTTTAGCTCCCCAGTACTTGAACGAGCTCTTAACGCATTATAGTCCGTCACGTCTATTGCGATCTCAAAATTCCGGCCAGTTGATAATACCTAGAATATCAAAATCGACTGCTTGCGGTAGATCCTTTTCCTATTTAGCACCAAAACTTTGGAACAATCTCCCTAACATTGTCCGGGAAGCAGACACGCTCTGTCAGTTCAAATCTAGACTCTTTGACACATCTCTTTGACCTAGCATACACAACATATTATAGACTTCTATAATTCAATGTTAGGCTGCATAGATTAGGTCAGCCGGAACTGAGAACACTTCCCATAAATCCTGATGTACTTGTTGCATCATAAGAAAGATGGCATCTACGCTAATATTAGTCTCTCTGTTTATCCCTAGGTTTACCGCAGTCCGCCGGATCCAGGTCGTATCCGGATCTGATGAAGGACCTGCGCCTGGACACGACGACAACGCATCCTGAAGTGTCAACTAGTCTCTCCCCTGTGAAGGCCCTTTCCCTTCCCTTTACCTCTGGTACAGATAAAACGTTGTCGGGATAATTCCGGTTCACGTGGCTACGCAGAAGTGATAAAAAAGTTCTGTATTATACATTTTTCAAGGCTTGTACCTTGGAACCTATTTCATGGTTTGCATTCGCGAGCCACCAGGCACTGTTCTGTGCAAATGAGCGGCCGGATCACATTAAGGGTTTTCTGTTAGAACGGTGTCGTGTTAGCGGCCCCTAAGTTAATAACCAATGATCGTTGCGACGGAAGTGAATAAATTAAAACTAACTTTAGCTGGTCAATAACTTTATTCTAGAGATGCTGTAAAGCCAAAACAATCTCTGTTACTTTAATTTCCTATTATCACTGTAAAGCTGCTTTGAAACAATCTATATTGTTAAAAGCGCTATATAAATCAAGGTGACTTGACTACAGCAACAAACTGCTCACCAACTTTCATCCATTCATCTACCTTCCATCCATCTATTCAGATGTTCTGTAAATTAAGGTGAAAGCTCTCAACAATGAGGATGGCCAAACAAAAGCTTAAGTGCTGAGATGGACTGCTGGTGCATTTTAGAGAAAATTGCATCTATCTGATAAAATTGGTAATGATAGACAATGAGAAAAATAATACATTTGCTCTGTGCTGCGAATGTCAACAAAACACATCTGCATGAAGACCAGTGATCTGTACGTCATTCAACAGAATAGAAAGTTAGTGTACTAGAGTTGTCAACAGATTTAGGGTGTTTACATGACAACAAAAAAAAGTTTTTCCTTTATGTTTTTGAAAAGTTTCATGTACAGACGGCAAAGTTGTCAAAACGATCCCTGTTCCCATCTTGGGGTCATTTTATGGATTTTTAGTTTTAAAATAATTTTATCATTGATTTTTACATTTACTTAAATTTTATGAATTTAGCAGCTCCTAAACATACGTTACCACTCAAAATGAGTTTAGCACCACCAACCCTATAATCAAACACACCTGAACAAGCCAATCAATGTCTTCATGATTAGAAAGCTACAGGCAGGTGAGTTGTTGGAGCAGCTAAACTCTGAAGTTGCCTATCCCGGATTTAGGACATTTCTCATATAGAACCCTTTTGGCATAATTATTATTATTATTATTATTATTTTCAAATTGAGTCAAGCAACCTAGGGTTCTATATAGAACCCCACTGAACCTTTTTTCTAAAAATCACAGTTCCTTTGAATTTGAATTAAAATAATCCTAAATACGTTATTGTTGCAAGAAAAAAGCTGAATTGACATTACAAATAAAGCACATAGCATTCTAGCAGCAGTGCAAAGTAAAATGTACTAAAATGTTCCAGCATTAGTGCAAAAAAAACCCCTCAAACTTTCTCTTTCACTTATGCTGTCCACATGCAAAACAAAACGGACTTCTCTAACGTAAATAAAACTGTAAATGAACGTGGTGCTACAACTGTTCGACTAGTCGGTTCACGCAGCAAGGCATGTTACTAATGTGTCTCTCTGTCGCTCTGTCATGGCACAATTATTGACAAAATGGTGTTCAAGGTTGGCTAATCATGTTAAGTCTCCAATATATTTAATATGGGGTGCAGACATGTAATCTCTAATGTTCCCTTCAAAATAAAATGCTACTGATCTCTCATTTCATAATTCAACATTCGTACACACGAGTCCGCAGGGTGAGTTCAACAGGGCAGATCGAGAGTTTTTCAGTCTCCCCACGCCCAAGTGTGCAGCAATCTGAGGTACAATTTTCAATCACAGCATCCTTTCATCAACAGGCTCTCAACTAACAGCTGTCCTTGGGAGAGCCCTTGACCAGGACACTGCTAGTTCTGTAGGCTAATGTGAAGAGATCTTCCACCGCAAACTGGCACGACATGAATCTAGATTCAGCACAGCCAATCTCTGTGATCTACAAACCTGCTCAGAATTTTTGGGAGGCTATGCATTGATTCTAGATTTAATTGGACTGTTTTAAAGTTTATATTAATTGCCATTTGTTTGCCATTTATGAAAGAAACATTCAACGGAAAAATACTGAGCGAGACTTGATTTTATCGCCTGGAATTGTGAAAAGTTTGCTAAAACAATACCTAAATAGGTTTTTCTGTCATGGCCTGTCCCCTATAGAGAATGATGTGATTGCAAGCAGATTGAGTTAAGGACCTATCAGTCTGTGCCATCTAGAGTTTCATGACAGAACTTTGCATTTGGCTACTGATTAACATTTTACAACAGCATTTGAAGACCAAAAGTGACATCTGCGGAAGTGACCTGAGGAAAAATATCCTATCGCATTTGATTAGAAATTAAAGCATGCACAATAAGAATATACATATACAACATGCAATCTACGTTTCAAACGATTGGGGCTCTTAAAAAAAAAAAGTCTCTTTTGCTTACGAAGGCTGCATGTATTTGAAAAATAAAAATACAGTAAAGACAGTAATATTTTGAAATACTATTACAACTTAAAATAACTGTTTTATTAATTATTATTTACACTCTTAAAAATATATTTTTTTAAGAACCATACATTGAACCTTTGCATTGCAAGGATCTTTAGATTTAAAAAAAAATTCTTTGGGGAACCAAAATTGGTTCTTCTATGGCATCACAGCAAAAAAAAAAAATATATATATTTCTAAGAGTGAATGTAATTTATTCATGTGATGCAAACCTGAATTTTCAGCATCATTACTCCAGTCTTCAGTGTCACACGATCCTTTAAAAATCACTCAAACATGCTGATATGCTGCTCAAGAAACATTATTGATTATTATCAATGTTAACATCCTTAATATTTTTGTGGAAAGTGTGATTTTTTTCTTTGATGAATAGAAAGATCAAAAGATGATTGAGATCAACATTTATTTGAAATTCTTTTGTAACATTATAGATGTCTTCACTGTCACTTTTGTTCAATTAAATGCATCTTTTTTTGAACAGTAGTCTAAATTTAGATTTTTCTAATGTGGCTCTAAAGCATTTTTTCCCCTCTAATGAATCGGTTGCGAATATTCCTACTTAAAATAAACATGATAATCTGTTCTGCAGGTGTACAGGGCAGAGGATCATATAAAGCAGCACACACCTGTTTCTGCAAACATTTGCAAAATCTGGACTCATACTCCAGCAAATCACTAATGTAAGGATTTCTGCACGGGTTGGAAGCCTGTATAACTGGGCATTCTATTGCACGTTTCCAAGCAGAAAGTTGAAAATTTCCTCTTTTTTTGTGTGTGTGTTGAATCCGGTGCAGTATTAGACCCTGTTTCTCTTAGGTGTCCTGGTTATATTGTTCATATGCATCATTCATAGTGTATTTTTTTTTTAACACGGCAAAGAAAGAAAACGAACAAATTAATTAACGAAAGTAGAATATATAATGTACTACTCACCTACAGAGCAGTACACATTATCATTTCATCTCGATAAATTCATATTTTTGTGACAGATGTGGATGTTGGTCAAATGCCATGTATCTGTCAAACAGGCTTGTTATCTCAGATAACCTGTCAATGTTTAATTTCAGACTGACTCAGTGACAGCTGGTGGACGTCCTACGTGTTATAGAAATTAAACACAGCGCTCATCTGTTTGGTTAGGGATGATCTAATTGAATTTCTGTTTCCTCATATCTGACTCACAAAGAGATTGAATCAGATAATCCATTCCTGTTGCTGTTTACAAGAAAAGATAATGTAAACAATACAGAAAGTGGGTGTATACTGAGGAACTAAAAGATTATCAGTATGAATTCTTTCTTTATTGCTGCTCGAAGGAAGGACTCCAGTCACAATATCATAGAGACTTGGGGCCTGGGGCCAATAAGAAACCACCCAGAACAGAAACGACCATTCAAGCAGCAACACAGTAATAAAAGCCACTTAGAAAACCTAAGCAACTGTATAGCACCACCCTAACAAATGCATAGAAACACATTTAAAGCCACCCAGAACACATAGAAACACACCAGCAGCCGCAAGCAACACCCTGGAAACCACCCCGTATGTAAACGTAAAAACCTTTTTATTTAATAGTTGAATTTTTTATTAGGCCGGATTCCAATTATTAGAGTCCGTCACAAAATGCCTTTAGCTTTCTACAGCAGTAGTTTTGTGTGTGACCAAACTAAGCAACGAACTGACAGGGAAGCATCTCAGAACAACATCAGAACTAACTCTTGCATTCCAAATAACATTAAAATTTATAAAGTTGTGTAGTCGGGGAGCAATTATTATTTCTATCTCCTGCAAGTCATTAAATGCTTTCTAATTTACACTGGTCAGAGTCTCTATGTCCTCAATCAAAACTCCAAATGGTACACAATTGCGCGCCGCAGGTTTCTGTTGCTCCACATGTGGTGCGTATTGGAGCGGACAGACAGCGGGCCATGCCAAGTGCGTTTTAATTAACATCTATCCGCGCTCGCGCCAATGCCTGCTGACCCACTACTGTGCTGCCAAGACACATCTGAATCAACTGTAATGAGCACGTTAGCTTAGCATGTTAGCACAGGGGAACAAGTTGAAACCAGATACAACAACAACAGCCGAGTCATGCTCAGAAAGCAAAAGAGAGGTGAAAAAGACAAGAGAAAACAGGATGAGAATGAGCAGAGGAGAGTCTAAAGGGATGCAAGTGGGAGAAAAATGCTAGTTCACCTTGTTTTCTTCTCAAATCTCTTTAATTAGTGATGTGCAATCATGCTGATTTCTAGGAGGTCTAATCAATGATGGCCGCCGCGTACATTTCCTCTATGATTAGCTCCTGCAAAGGCCTGCCCGGTCTTATTGGCAAAGCATTTCTAGTATCCTGGTCTGACTACACACCACTAATTCTAAACCATCAATAAGCTAACAAAAATCAAGTCTGAGTGAAATAATGTTTAATTCATCTATTGGTTCCAGCGGGTTTTATTTCCATTTGCAGTGTACAATTTTATGCAGTATGCAATTCATAATTTACAATTACTGTTGGCCAAAACAATGGTTTGACATTTTTGACATGATAGTCTTTCCATTTTTTTCAGTTTCATGAATTAGAGTTTATATTTAGCTGAAAAAAAAAAGCATTAGCCTAAAATTCACAACGAATACTAATAGATATATTGTGGAAGATGATCCGATTTATTTCTCAAAAGTATTGTTCTTAAATCAGTGACAATAAACAGCAGTTAAATTTTTTTCACCTTAATAATAGTGCTGGAAAACACCAATGACATTTTTTTGTAGCTAAGACTTTTAAAATGAACCAAAACATAAAACAATCATAACAAACATTCACTAGAGAAAAAAACCTTGGTTTCACTTTATCTTGATGGTCTCTAACACTTTCTGTTGACTAGAACTAATGTTGCAACTACATGTCAACTATAACTCTCATTAGAGTATTAGTATTAGTAGATGGGTAGGGTCAGGGATAGAAAAAGTTCACATGTAGTTGCAAAGTTACTTATAGTCAACAGAATAATCAAAAGGGACCATCAAAATAAAGTGTTGCCAAAACCTTTACTCTAGTGAACTAATGATCGCTTGAATTAAAAGTGAGGCTGTAATTTTGGCACCAAACAATATATATTATTAATAATTACATATGCAATATGCATATTAATACCTTCTTATAATTGACACTTTTTATAAATTCTTATACATTTTGCTTTTAAATGAACAGAATTGAAATGACTTAAACTCACAAAACTTAATTTCAGAAATACTGCCATTTGGCTAATGGGAAAGTAGCAGGAAAATAATAAAAAATATAGCTGCGAGCAGCGATTACGGGCCCAAGCCGGTGGCACCGCAACCCCGGTGCCTTTAGTTACCTAAAGGCACCGGAGTGGCGGTGCCGCCGGCTTTGGCCCTTCATCGCTGCTCGCAGCTATATTCATATATATATATATATATATATATATATATATATATATATAAACAAGCCGGTGGCACCGCCACCCCGGTGCCTATATATATATATATATATATATGTCTACATTGTTCAATCACGCCTCACACACACACACACACTTTTGCAGAGCCCACACCAATGCAAGCTCTATAGCACACATCTTCTCAAAGGTCAAAGCGGAGTTACGATATTGCCCGTCATGCACAGTAACCGTAAAGGCACCGGGGTGGCGGTGCCACCGGCTTGTTTATATATATATATATATATCGTATTATTCTAACTTGTAAAAAACTATTAACTTTTGTTAATATTCAACCATTTCACAACTAACTTTTTTCCATAGATCAAACACAACATAATTATATGGTGGACTGAAACAAAAATTATTAATTAAATAAAATTATTGTTTTCCTCTGAAATAGCAAAAGCATCACACACTAGCTGTACCTGCTCTAAATAAAAAAGAGTAATTCAATAAAAATACAAAATCGAACTAAATAAAATAAATTATTACAAAAACAAAATCAAACCAAAGAAAATATATCTTCGAAAAAAAAAGCGAGTGTCATGAGGAAAGGCGCCTCAGGAATCGTCAGGATTAACTCCATGTGTAAGGAATTTTGATTGATTTTATTTGTCACTTGAAAATTATTGTTAAATGTGTGCCTGCATAACTTTAATAAGATTTATTTTCTTTGATTTGATTTTGTTTTATATAATTTATTTATTTCGATTTTGTATTTTTATTTAAATACTATTATTTATTTAGAGCAGGTACAGCTAAGTGTGCGATGCTTTTGCTATTTCAGAGGGAAAAAAACACATTTTATTTCAAAAAGGCTTTTCAATTAAATAAAATGTTCAAGCTTTGTTTTCGTTTTATTATTTTGTTTGTTTTAAGCTTTGTTTAATTTATA